>BLXT01001319.1:577543-588413 GCA_019648995.1 Plakobranchus ocellatus
ACACACACACTCTCTCTCTGTGTTAAAATCTCTTTATTACTGTCCATGTACAAGTGACTTTATCTTCCTGTCACACAATTTTTTCACCCTTTATCTCTATTTTCTTTCTCATTCCTCTAATCTTTGTCAACTACCAGTACTACTACACCACCACCACTACCTCCATCAACACCACATTATAATGTTTTTATTATTTTTTTTTTTTCTGATTCACTGCAACTACTTCCCTTCTTGCCTCGCTCTCCAACCCTGCAATTAAGTGGTAGGCTTCTGGCTGCCGAAAGCTGTTCGAAACCGGCAGATGTTGAAAATTTCTTTTCCAAAAGAAGAGAAAAGTTATCTCCTCTCAAATCTAGCTTCTCCTTCGCTCTTGATAGTGTTCAATGATTAACCTGGCTAGATCAAATTCTAGATGAAGATATGTAGACATATAAGCTTTGGATTTACAATGCTCTAATTTTGGGAGTGTTAGCGCGTACTTTAAACGTAAGTAATTCCAAGTAAATTCGACCTTGACGACCGTAACGTTTGATCAAGGATTCACTGCGCATGTCTGGCGAGGCAACCAAATAGAGCTAGTACTGTTTTATTTTCAAAGTATGTTATATACAGAAGACCAATGAATGAACATTGTCGTTCCTTTTTTAAATATGGGCGTTTAAATACATTGCCCTCCTTTCCTTTCAATTGCAGACGTGTCTGTTGATACTATTCTTTCCCTTCAATTGCGGATAATTTTGAAAAAGATCCCAAATGTACCCTCCTTCTTTCCACAATTGGCGTATTAAGGCCTCTTTTGACTCTCTGTGCCACCGGACTCCATTTTCGCTCTAGATCCGTAGGAACTTTCATCTATTTCCTTCAGAAATTCTCCAGTCCACCGTTCTGGACCTTTCTATTTTAAGTATAAGGTCACCAGGAATCCATGCTGAAATTTTCAAAATCAAAACAAATAAAATATCGGCCTATACAACACCAAAAGACAACTAAATATATTCTTCCTAATCTTAACTAGCACTGTGAGCCTGTAGTTCTTTGGAATATAAGACATCCACTGAAAGTATCTTTATAAACAACACACACATTCATCATGAAAGCAACAACAGAAGCAACGCCAAAAAGTACTGAAACAGCAGAAAAAAAAAAAAAATAAATAAATAAAATAATAATAATAAATAAAACCATTGCGTTGGGCATAAATAAAGTAGGGGAAGGAATATTTGAATTAAATGAGCTGGCCAAGCATATTGCCAAGTTCCATAATTTTTTGGGGAGATAATCTCTGAAAGTGAAAAGTAAAAAGCACAATATCGTTTTCTCTTCAATGTATTGTAACGGCATTGTTGTTATTTGCGGTATGCAATGACTGCTGCAATGAAGAGACTGCATTGATTAGTATCTTTAATTCTTTAA
Organism: Plakobranchus ocellatus; assembly: GCA_019648995.1. Classification (NCBI taxonomy): domain Eukaryota; kingdom Metazoa; phylum Mollusca; class Gastropoda; family Plakobranchidae; genus Plakobranchus; species Plakobranchus ocellatus. Next base: position 578,957 of record BLXT01001319.1, read on the forward strand.
ACCATACAATCTGAAAAGTATAGAGAAGTTGCTTGACTTTTGAAATATGCCCACGTAAACCTTTGTGGGCAACATTGACTTATTCGTATTTTTGTGGATTGTATTGGTGTTACACATTAACCCTTTGCTCCTTCAGAGTAAAGTAAGCAAAAGAATAACACAACCACCAGCTACAAACTTATGAAACCAAGACAGGCGATCGCAATTATGACAAGTGTCACGAATGACTTAGTGATGTTCAGTTATAGATCTAGTTTGACACTGCCTGTGACAATGGGCTATTTTAAATAGAATGAAGAGCAAAAATCCCTTGCCGATTGTTAACTTGAATCAGGAACAATTTCAGATCAATAATTTATTTTCAATAACTCTTTAGATCTAAAGGTCTCTAACATCAGCGGTTTATCTCTTAGCAGTCTCTGCAAAGTGTGCTGCTACCACCACACAACCATTCTTATATACCCACCGCTCACAGCTTGTAGAAAAATATTAGCATAGGCTAATTACGTAATTAAAATAAAAGCAACACATTTTAGAATTTCTGGAGCAAAGAAGGGACTACCGAATTATGTCACCAAGCTTAGTTAAAACATTGGCCAAACAAACATCTCCACTTTACTAACATTCACCATGGATACGATCTAATAACTTCCTGTAAACAAAGTTCCCACTCCTTCGCGACTTAGAAATCCCTAAATCTAAAAAGGTAAACAAAGTTAAATCCAAAATGGTAATCTAAACTGAAGATAGGTCTAATCTAGGCTTACTCAAAGTCTTACCAAGCATTTCAAATAAGCAAGGCCAAAACACAATATAATCCATTCCGAGTTTGCATCTAAATCTAGATGTAGACTCAATTCACACTCACAGAAACTAATTTCCACACAAGACTAAAACATTTATAAGCTATTTTAATAACTTGGGCTATTTATTGTGCTGGTAGGTTATATTAAGATAACACAAACATGAAAACAATAATCGTAAATAACGGACAACTTTTTTCAGGGTGGATACAGTTTATTATTTTAGTGCTAAAAAGAGTAAAAGCTTAATTAGAATTCAACAGCATGTAAGCGAATGCTTTTGTGCAGATCAGACTGACTTAACCATGACTAGCTATAAGAACAGCGTTAGGGGCTGATCATCAAAATATCTCTCTCTTACTTTGACTTACCTGGCTACCGAACTGATTCCTTTCAAAGAGTTTTGGTCGGTCGTTTTTTTATATTATATTATTAGATCTATTCTTTTTAAATGTCAGAAAGCTGAAAAACCATCAGAACAAAGCATAAGTTAATCAAAATATTTATGTCCATTAGAATCACCAGCCATACCAATTTCTAGTTTTTAAAAATTAACACAAAGATATTCTCTGGAAAACAAAATTTACGATGTAAACTTTTCATGCTCTTTTCCCCTTCGTACTCGAAGTTGTTCCAGTTTCAATCGCTTATGATAGTTATAATTTCTTTTTCCTCTTAAAAATATACATATAACTTATTGAGTTTCAAGGTAATGTACCCATTAAAGGCTACAAATTGTTTTTTATGCACCTCCCTGCCTGTTTTCATGTTTCTGAGTTGTGTAGTTTTTTATATTCCCGTTTGTTTAGTTTTTGGCCTAGCTCAATTATTAATAGAAGATAAAGGCGCTTCGCTAGAGGTGGTTTTTATGAAACATAAGCATTATAACCACATAATTTTTCATCGTATATATAAAAAAAAAGAAGTCAAATCATCCCGCAATATGCTTTGAATACCTAGGCCTATTATGACTTTCTTCGATTTCATACAGTAAGAAAATGGCAAACATTTAATTTGAAGCTATGTTTTTTTTTTATTGTTATTCACTTGTAATCGTATTATCATTCGGTCTATAATTTCATTTCACGATATAATCTAACATTGCAAGAATTTCCTCCTTCAGCTTAATGAAAAAAAAAAAGAAGGGGGAAAAAACGCCATTGCGCTGGGACATCTAGTTAGTTATAAGTATAAGAAAAAAAAAGTCCCCTAGAGCTATGTTTTCACCTTCTCCAGCAGATTTGTCGTATTAACAAGTTGGCCCTTTTTTTGTGTGCATGAAGAAGGCACTGCGGGGGATTTTTGTTTGCAATAGTTGATTTTGATATTGAGACTTATTAGTCAGAGGATATTACTTTTAAAGATGCTTCTCTACATCTATGTTTCAATATTCATATATTTTTTTCTTGACTGGTTGTTTGACAACAAAGTGTTACAAGCCACAGATGTGAATACATCGTGCGAACTGTGTGGATCTCGAGTGATAGTCTAAGCAGTCAGAGTTAGACTGAGAATAATTTGTTTAATTTAAATAGCAAGAAAGCGTCCAAAACTGTTGGGTTTTGCTTTTTTCGTTATCGAAACGTACTTTTTAAGTGCTTCTACAGCAAGAAACTTAAGATTTATGAATGGATGAGTTTGATTTCTGAAAAAGACTTGCAGGAAGCATTTGGTAAATAACAGTGATGACAACTCTTAGCGATCTCTCAGATGCAGTTTCGGACCAATCAAACCTTTTTATTTTGAGAAGAATAAAAGAATAGGATAGTCAGATGAACGCAAATTGCTCAGCTGGAGAACTTGAATTTTTTAGAACAACATTATATCATAGTAATGTGTAGCAAACTCGGAACTAATATATGTTTTTCAGTTATGCTGACAAGAGAAGGGGATAAATGATAAAAAATTTCGAAGCATCACCTGGAAGCAAAGACTCAAATGGGGTACTCTGAATATTGAAATATCGATTACAATGAAAGCGGTAAGATTGGCGAAGTTCTAGACAAAGACCTGGTTATATTTTTGGCCTTAGTTGATTATGTGCTTACAAGGGCTGGTAAATAAAAAGCCTTGAGTTTCCAATTTTGCCGGCCCAGTCACGCAAATTGACGCCACCAATTCTGATTTTAGTGTAAGACTCTGGTTCGAGGTTTTGAGTATCATAGGCAGGCAGAAAAATGTTGCAGTCTTCGTTGCACCAGTGGTACCACCAACCTCCACCTGCGTTAGCAGCGCAGTTCAGCACAGGGTCATCATCATTGTCCCGGTCCCATGTAGAAAACTTAGATCCATTGGTTAATTCCGAAAAACACGGTGAAGGGATTGGCTCCACATCGGTTCCGTACTCCCTGATCACAGACACTGAAGTGTACGTTAGCGTGTAATCTTCATCTTCCTCTAGATCAAATCCATGATACGTCTGCTTGAAGCGAGAGTCCCCGATAGATACCCTCAGTTTTACATCTGTCGGTCGTGTGTGATGTAAAACTTTGACCATGTTAGATAGTCCCATCCAACCATTGTCTGAAGAGGACTCCCAGAATCCCTCTCTGTATTCGTCCCACGTCCGGTTAATGAACGAAGTGGTGATCGAGCCGGAGGTGCGGAAGAAGATGACAATTGCCCAATCTTTCCATCTTCCAAACAGATAGCACGAAGCAGAAATTCCCCCCTGGTATCCGGAAATGTTGAAAGTCGTCTGCAGAGACCCTACTGAGTAACCGGAAGCCTCAAGCTCCGCGCAACTTTCAGCCGACCTGTGGCGAAGACAAAAATTTATTAAAAAGATTTAAAATGTGAAAGACCCTACGAGGAATTGATGCATGTTTTTGTCAAATCGAAATAAAAGAACAAGAAAAATATAAGACGCACCTTTTCAATAACTTCATCATCACCATTGTCCACACGGCCATCCCTACAATCATCTCATAATTATCATCATCATCATCATCTTCATGATGTTCACCACTATCAAATAATCCATTTTATACTAACCTGACATTACAACTATTGTTACTATCACCACTAATATCACAAGCACCAGTACCAGAACCACCATCACCAGCACTATCACTCCCACTAGTACCACAACCGCAACCGCCAGCACATTACTAGTACCACAGCCACCATCACTACCACTGTCACCCCCACTAGTACAACAAACACAACCACCACCATCATCACCAATACCACTACGTCCTTTATGAGTAACAAGGCATGAAAGTTAATTCCATCAATCAAAAAAGTCACGTTAAAGTATCGTTTTTCATATTTGTATGATACGATGCATTTTTTAGGCAAGCTTTTCTTCATAAACTTTGACTTGACAAACATTTTCTAACACATAAAATTTCAATGAAAATAAGCTAGATATCCAACTGCGTTAAACATAGCAGTGTTGAATAGGTTTATATATTACCATTAATTTCTCGAGGCACCACAAAGACCTACCTTTGGCAAAACTCGCCAACATAGGACACAGTGTCGGCACACGAGCATCGCTTTACAGTCTGATCCCAATCTCCGCCATTTTGACAAGCGTTGGTTCTTTCCAAGTACCTGTAAAGATTGGAGTTTTAGTGTACGTACACTAAGTATGTGACACAGCAACAAATGGCATCAGTATTCACCGTTTCATCTATTACTTAACTGAGAACTATTCTGAAGGAAAAGTTGCCAATTATTTTGAGAGTTTAAAATAATTGGATATTAACATAAGTGAAGTGGAAAAGTGAATTCAATGCATTTTGAGATTTATGTTTTACATGGGTTGACTTCACAATGGCCCGATTAGGTAAAATTCCAGTCTGGGCCATGCATGGGCCACACGGTTTTCCGTTTTATTTTCTTAATGCTGTGTATTTTTTTGTATATTGTAATGAAATATAAAAATACCGGTAAATGAGACAGAGGGTTATGTTTAGATCTAGGGGATCATGCCCGATAAAAATCCAAAATCTTACGAGACAAATAATCCCAACGCCAAAAAAACTTATTTTAATTGTTTAACCATTTTACATTATGCAATATTGAAGACGAAATGAAGGTTATTTAATACAATAATAGACAATTTTAAAAATCAATAAAAAATTGTTCATACAAAAGAATCGGCATAAATAACTTTGTTCAAACACAAAGATATTATATTAATTTAAAAAAAAAAGAAAGAAAAAACAAACAAGCAATCTAACCCAAAAACAAAATGAACATCATACTTTCGGATTAGACCGGGTAACATTATCGCACACTTTCTTTCTCTCTTTTTCTTTTTTTTTTTCTTCTTTTTTTTTAAGATATCAAGGAAAATCTGAATTCTTTTCGTCTCTTTAGGGATACCAATTTCCATTTGATTGATAGTGACAGTTTTTAAGAACATTGTATGGGCTCATTTCTATAACATTAACATTTTCTAATAGCCATTAGGCTCTGGAATGTAATGATTCTTACATCGTATTTTGTCATAATTCAGAGTTATGCCATTATCTTGGATCACTGACGATATAGAGTAAAGGCTGACAACAAATTAAGCAAGCCTTAACTGTAGGAACTTTGCAATGGGAAAATTTAACTTCAGATAAAACTGGTGGATACAGATAGTATGAGCCTAAATTCGACAATTCAAAGACCACCTGTAATGGAATTTCACATATAAAAAAAATGAATTCTTCAAAGGATGGACAAGCGGCCTAAAGAATGAGATAGTCTCCAAAGGCTACCATCTCGTTTTCGAAGACCCCTGGGACAAAGGAAAAAGGTAAGCCTTAGGTGAAGAGCTCTTACTGTGAAAATCAACCTGCAGATAAGACCGGTGGCTTGTCATAGCATGAGCATAGGCTTTTGAAATAGAGATTTTGAATTTTATAAAAGAATAGATGAAAATGTTCTTGTCCTCACTGACTACTAGGACATTATTAGAAACGCTTTTTATTTAAATGTCAAATGAGTACACCATTTTCATGATAAGATTTTCAGACTGGAGGCGCCAATGACGCAGTTATTAGTAAACTAACCCTGAAAATCTTCAGATCATTTCTCTCGCGGGTACGACAACGAGCTCTCCACTGGGGCACGATCCTAGGGAGACAAAAATCGGAGATCACTTATTGCTAGATAATGAGTATGATGTAAAGCAAAACAAATTGCTTGCGCAATCAATTAAAAATGCTACCCCATTTTTGAAGAAAATAGGACCTGTTTATAATAATAATAATGAATTGTGCTTACTCAATTTCATTGTTCTCGTCCTGACAAATGGGGAATACCCGGTAACAAGGCCAGTGCTGGTAAACCTGGGAGTGCGCCTGCTTGGAATCGGACACGCTCCGGCTGCATCCAACGCAACTTCCGTTTTGCACACATAGAATTGCGCACTGTAAGAGATCTTCCATCGCGCTAGGACTTGAACCCTCGGCATCTGTGGAGCTGCCGCCAGCACTGGTTACTGAGCCAGGCAGATTAACGGGTATCATGCATCCCTCAGCCACACGGTCTGTAACATAGCACAAAGGCTTCTGGACAAAGTCATGACTCAAAACTTGCAGACCTAAGGCCCCAGGAGATGGCAAGGAGAATAAACCACAGGGACTATTGGTGATAAGAATATACCATAACCATAAGCTCGACAAAATGGCTTGGCTGATCGTTTTGATAATAAACTGCAGCATCATATTTACTTATGGGAAACATCCATTACTGCAGAGTAAGGTTTAATGTCATGTGAAACCACAATGTTATGACAAAAAATGTTGTATTAAAACCACAATACATACTAGATATGGTGTTCTATAATCTACCTGTACTTAAAATTCAATGCATGCTTCTCTCCCGAAACATGAATTTGTACTGTCAGCGAAGATTTTGTCTCGGCGTCTCAGTGGATTAATCCCCACCCGGCTCAGTTTGCATAAAATCAAGAGCATTGGGGTTTCCCTGACCAAACACATTGCAGAAGAAGTTTGTGAGGTGACCTGCTCTCATTAATCAACGCAACAGACACTAAAAGAAGAACAAGGAGGAGGAGGAGGAGGAGGAGGGGAGAAGAAGAAGATTGATCGATTGATTGATTGTTTGATTGATTGATTGATTATTGGTATACCCAGTCCACAAGAAGAAGAAGAAGAAGAAGAAGAAGAAGAAGAAGAAGAAGAAGAAGAAGAAGAAGAAGAAGAAGAAGAAGAAGAAGACATTACCATCAGCCAAAAAAAAAAAACCAAAAAACGACGGCTCAGCTCTAATTGTATTTACTTTCTAATTTCATACACTATTGCCATGTGAAACTCATTAATAATTTATAGTGATGTATTTGGGCTCTTAATCTAAAGAAAGGCGATCGTGTGCATAATCAAACACTAAGGTGGTAGCTATTCGTTTTCTTAACCCCCGGATAGGCCTACGCTATTGATCACAGTATGCAAACGTTGCGCAGTAAGTTCGCGTAATTAATGCTAAGTAAATATGCACCGACAAAAAAATTCTCCTGGCTTCCAAAAAATGTAATTTGAAAATAAAAGTATCAATTTCCGTTAAAAAAAATTCACGTCATCTGAAGAGCCACAAGTTCAGGCTAGGTAAGCACCGTAACCCTGTGAATAATGGGAAAACTATTAGTAGCTTACTAACTGTCTATATGATTTGCAGAACAATTATATACTATAATAGTTATCGATTCTCTTTGTAGAGTGTAGAGTGCATGCAGATCTCTCACTCACAATTTTAAGGACTATCAATGAAATATTTTCTGGAGAAAAATGTATTAAAGGTTTTCTTTTCTTTTCTTTATTGTTTTTTTGGCAAACAATGGTCATAATAAATGGGCTAAAACATAGTTGATTGGTTTATTCTGGCTGCATCGTTTGATATTTATCTTTTTTTCCCTCCCCTTCCAAGTTTATGCAATTAAAAAATGAACAAATGCGTGTAGTATTGTTTCACAAGCTCAAAATTTGAAGATTCTGTGCCCTACACAGATTTGTGAGGGAGCTAAGATGAAACATCAGCCGACGCCTACAGCATCTTGCCAATCATAACACAGACTTTCAACACAGTATTTTTTGTTGGCTGGTCGAGTTCATACTTTACAACAAAAATGCACGAGAGTGGGGACGATATGTTAACCTATTGTTGGTGCCCCTCTTAGATATTACAGAAGGCTTTTTTTATTGGAATCTGCAGTATTCGCTGGATGGCTTGAATGAGATTTCGACTGGCGATCTTTGGATTTAAAAAAAAAAAGCAAAAAAAAACAAACAAACAAAAAAAAACTATATTCCACTACGCCACCAAGCAGTTCTTATATATGGCCTTACTTCCTCATCTACTTAAGACGTTTTCCGTTTGAATCTAGACATATGGGATTATCATCCATCATCCCTGGCTACCGTGGCTGAGTGTGGGCAAGTGTTTCCTTTTGATATGGGTGCAGAGCTGGCGACTTGAAAGTAATGAAACATTCATCATAGCATCAGTGGTTTTGGGTCCTCATTTCTGTGTTCACAAAGCATTTCAGTAATCATGGCATTTTCCTGTAACAACAAAGCATGACTGCCTTTTATAGAAAAATAAAGCGATCGCCTAAGAAAGAAAGATATCCAGGCTATTATTGTTTGGAATATCTTGAGAGACAATTTGATGCCCAAAAAGTTCACCGAGGGGGGACTCGAGTTGAACAGAATTTCAAAACTCGGTAAAATACAAGAAGTTTTATATAGCAAATTCATTTTGACAGCTAAAGGCAAAGGCTTATCAAATGTTTTAGATTATTCAAGAAACCAGAAAATAAGGTCTCATTACGTCAGTAAATTACTAAAGTTTGGAGATCTGTGATTGTCGAGGATTTCTTATTTTGAGGAAAATACTGGCTCAATGATTAAAACATTGTGGCTCCTTTTGGTATCTTGTTGAGGCTTCCGGATAAGGAGTGAAGAATGGCAGGCTCTTTACGAACATGAGTGTTCATCACATCATAGGGTAGGGCTTCTAACTGAGACCCCATCATCATCCCAAAGGGTGTTCAAACCCAAAACCATTGCATTCACAGCCTGATTATTATTATTATTATTATTATTATTATTATTATTATTATTATTATTATTATTATTATTATTATTATATTATTATTACTATAAAAAAAAACACACACACACACACAATGATCCATCAACCATACCTGCCCATTGCTAAGCACACTTTCTTTTTCTCATGTGCCACACATTTGAGTTCTTCATGGCTTTTAATAATAAGTATAAGAAAGCGCAAGATCCAATTTAATGTTTTGAATAAACCTTTATTTCCATCCATTAACAGGGACTTAAACAAACAGTGTTTCGTGTTTTTTCATAAAAGAAAGCATTATTAACATCTTCTGGATAATTTTCTACATATGCTTACCACAAAAACGACAATGGTATAAACAACATTTCTAATAAAAAAAACTCCTTTTGATCAGTAGTACTAATGAGAACTTGAGGCATCTAGAGCATATTAGCCACTATTAAGACTCGAGATATCAACCTAATGACTGAATGCGCTTACTACAGTGTACATTCTTATAAACATAAGGAAAAAAAACTATATACATATATCCTATCAGAAGATTTTCTAGTTTGAAGATTGCAATTTGATTACAATTTTTTTTTTTGGGGGGGGGGGGGGGGCCC
>BLXT01001319.1:694089-712847 GCA_019648995.1 Plakobranchus ocellatus
GAGAGAGAGAGAGAGAGAGTAAGATAGAGTAAGACACACACAGAGAGATAGAGATAATCAGAAGAGTATTCTCATAATAATTCCTAATCAGTTAATCATCTGTATAAAAACAAAACAAAAACAAAATCATCACCAGAAGAACAATAAAGCACCAATATGTAGAAATGGACTGTCCGCTAGATGATCAATTAAATTAGAGACCTGTATATACATATGAGGGCCAGATGGGAGGGAAATCGATGCAGGCAATAAAGGGAAATATTTCACGATAAAACAAGCTTATCTTCACGAGAAGCACATAAAAACATCAAAAGACGATGAATAAAAAAAATACTGGCAAACAAACAAACACACACACGCACACAAGCAAGCAATAAAGAACAAAAAAGAAACTACCTTAGACTACTCAAAGCTACATCGTGTACTGCAGGCTCCATTAATATTACTTGTCTCCCCTTTAGAACCAGTGCGCCCATAAATCTTTGCTTGTCCAAGGAGGAGCGTTTTATTAAATCTATAACTTTGATATAACTCTTTAGACTACTCTTTCATCATTCTAAGAGTTATTTGTTTCTTATAAAAGGTTATGCATGTATACATACATGGTTCAATACAACAAAGCGACGGGCTCGGTACTTTCCTCTTCACTTTAAGTTTGTACTGGATTTGATAGCAAGCTTATCCTTTCCTTTGTTGTCTTTTGATCAGCTCATTTGATTGGTATCTTAGCTTGATGTATGCACGGTTTCTTTTGACTACGGAAGGAAAACGGCGTTGACAAGGAGGAGGAGGTGTTGTTTTACAAGAAATGCTTTGTTTATTCTATATAATGATGCATTTGTTTTTGTTAAAAAGGATTTTATGTTATAATGAAATTATTTTAAAAAAAAAAAAAAAAAAAAAAAAGAAAGAAAACGAAAAAGACCCGAAATGCCTGGATGCAGAGATGGAGACGGCCTTACCGATAGAATGATTTGATGGGTGAAAATGTTATGAACAGACACGGTCTCCAAACTCTTGCAGGCACGGTATTTAATGACGAGGAGGAGGAAGAAGCGGAGGAGAGGAGGAGGAGGAGGAGGAAGAAAAGAGGAAGTATGCTGATGTTGATGATGATGAAGACAAAATATTGATCAGGAAGACTTTGAAGAAGACGACAATGACGATGGTGTGATAATGACGATGATGATGATGATGATGATGATGATGATGATGATGAGGAGGAGGAGGAGGAGGAGGAGGAGGAGGAGAAGGAGGAGGAGGAGGAGGTTGATGGCTAGACAGTCACCACAGCTGGGATGAAATGGCGGTCAAAAAAATCGCATGATTGCCCTCGCACAAAAGTACCTAGAACATGAGAATGCCAAGTAGTATTTTAACTCTCTAAGATATTATTACACAGAAAAAACCTTTGTGTTCACTATCTACATATACTTATTTATCCTTCAGATTTTGGAATTAAGTTGCTCAAAGCTAGCTTTGTTTTCAAACAATAAAACTAGACTAGCTAATTTTTTAACCCGTGGTGGCGAGAAAGAAAACTTCGAATGTCTTCCATTGTCACAAGAAAGCGAAAAAGATACCAATTAAATTATTATCATAATCACCCATTTACCCATTTTATATCCCCACATCATCTCCTAGTTTTTCCTCCTCTTCCTCCTACTGTTCATCATATTCATCACCATTGTGTCCGCCATCATCCTTACAGTAAATCGCCATCCTCATGAACATCAACAGCACCAGAAGAAATATTAGAAACAGCAGAAACATAAGAAACAGCAGCACCAGAAGAAACATTAGAAACAGCAAAAATATCAGAAACAGCAGCACCAGAAGAAACATTAGAAACAGCTAAAATATCAGAAACAGCAGCACCAGAAGAAATGTTAGAAACAGCAAAAATATCAGAAACAGCAACACCAAAAGAAACATCAGAAACAGCAAAAATATCAGAAATAGCAGCACCAGAAGAAACATTAGAAACAGCAGAAACATCAGAAACAGAGCACCAGAAGAAACATTAGAAACAGCAGAAACATCAGAAACAGAGCACCAGAAGAAACATTAGAAACAGCAAAAATATCAGAAACAGCAGCAGAAGAAGAAACATTAGAAACAGCAAAAATATCAGAAACAGCAGGACCAGAGGAAAATTAGAAACAGCAGAAACATCAGAAATAACAGCACCAGAAGAAACATTAGAAACAGCAAAAATATCAGAAACAGCAGCAGCAGAAGAAACATTAGAAACGGCAAAAATATCAGAAACAACAGGACCAGAAGAAATATTAGAAACAGCAGAAACATCAGAAACAGCAGCACCAGAAGAAACATTAGAAGCAGTAGAAACATCAGAAACAGCAGCACAAGAAGAAACATTAGAAACAGCAAGAATATCAGAAACAGCAGCACCAGAAGAAATGTTAGAAGCAGTAGAAACAGCAGCAGCAGAAGAAAAATTAGAAACAGTAGAAACATCAGAAACAGCAGCACAAGAAGAAACATTAGAAACAGTAGAAACATCAGAAACAGCAGCACAAGAAGAAACATTAGAAACAGCAAAAATATCAGAAACAGCAGCACAGAAGAAATATTAGAAGCAGTAGAAATATCAGAAACAGCAGCAGCAGAAATATTAGAAACAGTAGAAACATCAGAAAGAGCAGCATTAGAAGAAATATTAGAAACAGTAGAAACATCAGAAAGAGCAGCACCAGAAGAAATATTAGAAACAGCAAAAATATCAGAAACAGCAGCAGCAGAAGAAATATTAGAAACAGTAGAAACATCAGAAACAGCAGCAGCAGAAATATTAGAAACAGTAGAAGCATCAGAAACAGCAGCAGCAGAGGAAATATTAGAAACAGCAGAAACATCAGAAAGAGCAACAGCAGCAGTAGAAAAACCAGAACCAGTTCCAGATATCTAGACCAGTCCCTTATACGAGTTGAATCTCACAATTACCATGATCTAATCAGAGAACTATGGAGCAAGACTCTTCATTAACTGTCACATTGCCATTTTTATCGTTTTAACACCGAATTCATGTTATGATATGCTCACAACCGCAGCTGTTCAAAGCACAGCCTTTTCTTTCATAAGTAGAGAGTAGCGACATGCACCTTCGAAAAAAAAAAATTAACTAAAACAAAAACAAAACAATTAAGAGACTCTGAGAGACTATCATTCTCAGTGTCGAACCCACACCCTTTAAGAGATGATTCCCTTCAGCTTTAAAGAGGCAGAAGGTAAACCCTTTTAAAGACAGGCTGGTGTTTAAAATAACTCGGCAGTTAAGCGCGTATCATGTGTATGCTTTGTTGAGTTTCCTTTTTTTCTTTTTTCTCTCTGTAATTCAATTTCTTTACCGTTTTTTTGTTTTGTTTTCTCGGCCTTCTTATAACATTTATCAAATTTTTGCTCTCTCATAGTCTGTTGCCCCAATGGCTTTTCTTCCGTAGCCTTTTTTTTCCCAAATGCTTAGAACACTATGTTATAAATCCATTAATTTCCTTGCCCAAATGCATCCCCTGTAGCTGAGCAAATTCTGAGGCGATTCATCTCCATCTGCCTGCATATTTGCTGAAGATTTATCCAACAATATATTATTATTGTCTTTTGTCCCTTCCATCCCCAGCTTATTCCTTCCCTTTATGGTCTATCCCTTCCCATTTCCACCCATCCCCACCCCCTCTCCTTCTTCTTCTTCTTCTTCTTCTTCTTCTTCTTCTTCTTCTTCTTCTTCTTCTTCTTCTTCTTCTTCTTCTCTCTCTCTCTCTCTCTCTCTCTCTCTCTCCCCCCCCCTCTCTCTCTCTCTCTCTCTTTCACTCAACCCAAATACCTAAATTTAAACTTCGTGCTGACCTAATTTTCCTACACCTCAGCGACCATCCCTGTTGAAGCAAACCTTCACAAACAATTCCCAAATGGCCTGGATTCGGACAGCCCGGAGTCATAAATCATTGACCAAAATTACCTGTATCGGGGACTACTCATGAGTCTTGTTACACAGATGACCAGTGGTCAAACACTCGAATGTTGGCGAAAGTATTAGGACTTGGCATTGTAGAAAATCAGCTAAATGGTGAGCATGCACCCACCAACCCTACCATTTTATTCATCAATAATTGCAATATAAATATTCAAGTATGACTGAAACGCTGACTTCTAAATCTGTAATGTTGATCATGTTGATTCTCTATTGAAAGAATATCATTGAAATAGGACTGAAATGGTTGTGAAAAATACTACACACTCTCTCTTTCACACACATATAATATAGGCATATGTATGTATGTATGTATGTATGTATATATATATATATATATATATATATATATATATATATATATATATATATATATATATATATATATATATATACATAGAAAGATAGGTATAGTTATAGATATATATCAAGAACATGATTGCGTCATTTTTTTTCACAGTTCCAACCAGTGGCATTACTCCTGATGCTTCATTGTCACGGTGCATCGTAACAGTGTAACAGTGCAGACAAAAACAACGGGGTAGGCAAGGCGCAGTTTTGAGGAGAGCAAACACCTTCCTCTAACGAATGTACATTCATTACGGCAGAGCCTCGGGAATTTGGATAGTGCATGCCCTAATAAATAATCCACCATGATTACCCATACTAATGCTTGTTTGCCTGTGTTGGTATGAGACCAGGTTTCGTTACGGTCCAGGTTATACAACTCTGTAAGAATGGCTCTTTTATCTAAATCACACTGTATCTAAGTTATTCTCAACCTGCCCCCCCCCCCCTACCCCCTCTTTATATATTCTCTCCATTTCTATCTCTCTGTCTGTCTGTGTGTCTGTCGTGTCTGTCTGTCTGTCTGCCCGTCTATCTATCTATCTATCTATCTATCTATCTATATTGAATAATGAAGGGTCCACCCCCCAAGCTACGCAGATATACGGTCAGGTAACTTTAAAGATCCTGAATCTGCTATACCGTGTGCCGGTAATGAAGAAGTTTGCAACCAGTCAGAGGCAAAATCGTGCATGCATCGATCGTGCCTGTACTTCATACACGTACTGTAAACTACATAGTACGAACTTTATAAGTACGTAAACTACGTCCATTGCTACAGAACGGTTACCGTTCTGTAGTAATGGACATTTTCTATAGCCAACTATATTCACAACGTGAAGAATGCTTGGGTGTAAATGTAGCCTAGCCAGATTAAGCTACAAGCATGCCTGCTTAAGCTGGCGCAGACTGCAAGAGGTAACGCGCCATTTACATCGGATCAATCTGCGCAGGCTCTACGTCTGTTGAGGGGCGCGATGCTGGTGGCTCAATGGTTAGCGCGAATCCCGCTTTCAAAATTTGCTGGAACAATTCTTCGCAGGTTCAAGTTTGAGCTCACCAACGACAACCTAACCGGGGGAAGGCCTAACACTACTAAATACTATCCAGAGGAAATCCTAACAGATTTGGATCACCTTGAAGTAATAGGGCACGAAGCGCGAATTGCAAAAATTCAAAACGATTTGTTTAGGAGTCCAGGTTCGAATCCATTTTCGCTTATGCTGATCATTCCCCTTACTTGCGAGCTAGAGGAAAAAAAAAAGAGCCGGGAGAAAAATAATTCACATGAATGAAAGAAAAGCCGCAGCTTTAATATTATCCGTTCCATGAATAAATTAATTCAATTATCACTCAAGAAAGGCGAAATTTTTTCAACTTCGAATCCTCCCATAATTGAACAGAAATTCCATCATTATATATTCTTAATGCCACGTTTTCATTTTCTTTTTTCCTCCGCATAAAACAGTTATCATTTTATTTTCCTCATAGTCTGACACTAGATTGCATGACCTTGCTCTAACTCCAAGGTTAAATAAATCCAAAGTCACGTAATAGCTAGTTGTACTCTTAAACAATTTACACCACAAAAAAGGGAGGGCAGGACATTCCCTAGAGAACCTATACAGTTAAGGACCAAGCGCTAACTGGTACTCTTGATGAAAACGATCGCCGGTGCCGTTTCTGAAAAAGGGGAGTAAACTTCAGGGATGTGATAAACTCACAGCAGCTTTCGATAATGCTTGTGTAGGCCATTCTTCAAGGAATGAGATTAATCCTTAAACTCAATCGGGGAGGGGAGGGGGAGGGGGAAGGGGAGGCAGAGAGATGGCGATTAAATATAGCGAGTGCGGGAGGCAATTGTCCATTTCCTTTTTTTTATCTGCTTAATATTAAAACATTTGTGACAGCGAAAACGTTAGACCCAGATCACCAAATTAAGATCGGAAGGGAGTTTGACTTTAAGGACGAAACGGTTTGAGTCTTAAGTTTGATAGCGCCTTCTCGAAAAACCTGGGAATCTAGCGACCATAATTATTTTCTCACCTATTTTTTTTCTCCAGTGCTCCTCTTTGCAAAAAGGTACAATCTTGCTTAACATTTGTGTGATATAATTATCGTCAAGGTGGTTACAAAGACTTTCTGACTTCAATGCGATCAAAACGGTAAAGAAAACTCGGCGGAAGCTACGCCCAGCTTTCTTTCTCATTAGGTGCCTTGTCTAGAACAGACATTGGTGATCATGTTCCTTCACTAAAACCTGTTCTTTGTTAACCTTACAAGTATACTTTATGGAATGGGATTTCGAGCTAATACAAGGTTTATAAAACACATATACACGCATTTCAAAAGCATTTTCGCCACTTTCTATTTCTATACGCTTATCAATACTCTGGAAACTCGTTCCGTAGTTTGGTACATTATCTGATTTGACTAGAACTACCAGTAGCTGGTCGTTCGATGCTTACGGCGAATACAACGTGGACAATGTGTGGGTGTCAGCCAAGCCATGGTGCATGAGCTAAAACAGACATGTACAAACAGTGAGAGAACAAAGCACTGATTGAAGTTCAATGCTAATTACCACCGCGGACAGCCTCTACTCAACCTAGGACGTACATTTGCCGGGCAGATAAAACACGGGGGTCACGTAACCAATCCTGCACTTGGTATAGTTTTCAAGGCTGCATGCTTAGAGTCATAGCCATCCTATAAACCGCCCAATTTTCAGGGTTCAGCATATTTTCAAGGCCAGAGTAGGAATCCTAGGAGCAATGATCGAAGTTGCTGTGACGGACAAAAAAACCCCCAAAAACTGCAGACATTTTATAGATTAATCTGGAATCACTAAGAGGCCGTGCGACGTGAGGGATTGAAGCACGATTCGGCCTTGCATTTTATGGTAATCATCCTGTGGGACTTTTTTGGCTTTTGACAGGCCGGTCTAGAGGGTTGAAAAATAAAGGAACCAAACCTTAGAAACAGGAACGTTTTGATATGCGCATTTCGTTACCACTAGGCCATCAATCGGGATTATATAGAGGAAAGAAAGACAAGATAGAGAGAGACAAAGAGAGAGGTGGAAAGAAAGAAAGGCAGATAAAAAGAAAGAAAGAGAGACATAAAGTGAGAAAGAGAAGAGAGGGACAGAGTCAGAAAAAGTAAAAGAGAAGGACACAACGAGAGAGAGAAAGAGGTGACAGAAAAGTAAGAGAGAGGGACAGAGCGTGAAAGACAAAGGGAAACAAATAAAGAAAAAGAGACAGAAAAATTGAGAGAGAAGGACAGAGAAAGAGAGAAAAGGTGAGCCAGACGGACAGAGCAAGAGAAAGAGAAAAAGGGAAACATAAAAGTGAGAGAGGTCATAGAGAGGGAGAGAGGTGAGAACCGGCTCACATTGGCGGATTTCAATTCTACGAAGAAAAAATAAAGAAGTAAAGGCCTTATCTTCGGGAACACAGTCGAAACTCCCAAAGGCAAAACTCAAAGAACACATGTTAAGAAAAAAAATGACAATATAATAGTTCTCTACAGGTCATGAAATTTTATTCCCATGGGAAATTGTGTTTTTATTGCTCGAGTCTAGAGAGAAATATTCCTACCAATAACGTACCGCAAACGGCGTCTTTTGTGTATAGAAACATGCGGCACTAGATAATATCACATTTATTTTTGTTCATTTTTTAAAAATATATTCTAAAACAATGATGTAGACATAAAAAGATAATTTCATCCACACTCGTCATGCCCTCAGATTTGCTAATTAATGAAAATGATTGTATAGGCAGACAAAAACATGGCAATATCACCAATATAAGAACCCCTATGCAAAAGTTAAGTGCAAACGCTCTGGGGTTAATGTTCAATTTTAGAGAGGAAAGTTTTACGACTGAATTTAGAGGAATGAAGGAGTACAGCCCCTACATGTTGTTGTCTAAGGTCTCGTTATCAAACGGACTCTAGAAATGTTCACTAATTGCCGCAAGGCGGCGTTCGCTTCGTTGGAAGCCTGAAATCTTGTATCACTGCGCGAAGACAAATTAATCCCCTTGGCCCTTTTACTCCACTATGACCTTTTTTCCTCCCACCTCTCGATACGTAACATCCAATGGCCTGTAGAACAGGCTTTCGAGTGGAGCTCCTCACTAAAGCAAACAAATTCTTCCCAATTACCTCAATCTACCTGTCCATCTATTTCTTTCTCTTTCGCTCCATCTATGCTAGTTATTATCTACAACATTGCGCATATAAGCGCCTTCAGAGACAAATCAAAAGAAAAGGAGAGAAAGTGAGAGTAAGAGGTCCCCGAATAAGTTTTCCGTAAAAGCTTAGAGGACGTAAAACAAACTAGAAATATGTGAGAGTAAGAGAGAGAGAGAGAGAGAGAGAGAGAGAGAGAGAGAGAGATAAGGAGGTGGATAGAAAAGGGGAGGAGGCAGGTGTGAAGTAAAAGATGGGCGACGGTTAATGCGAGAAAGAAATAGAGAGAGTAAGTCAGTGACATAGAAAATGGGGAAGGGGGGAGATAGATGAGACAGAGTGAGTTAGAGATAGAGAGATATGCAATAAAAGCTCAGCGATGGAATATGAACGAAAGGTATGAAGAAAGGGATAAAGTATGAAAGGTAAAGAGATAGATACACATACACACACATAGAGAGAAAGAGAGAGAGAGAGACACACACACACACAGAAAGATTGATTGATTGATTGATTGACTGATTGATTTTTATTTTACAACGGTTACAAAATAAGCACAAGGCCCTTTCATTTGGCCGTTAATAATATAGAACTAAATTCACAAACTAGTATCAACGTCAAAAGGTCGAAATTCTATTTTGGCATACGAGGCAAAATAGTGACTCAAACTAAGCAATTGAATTACGTGTGTAACACTTGTTTGGAGAAGAAAAAAGTTATGGAAAAAAGTGAAGAAAAAAAGTTATACCCTAAAAGAGAGAGAGAGAGATAGAGAGAGAGAGAGAGAGAGAGAGAGAGAGAGANNACAGACAGACAGACAGACAGACAGACAGACAGACAGACAGACAGACATAGAGACAGACAGATAGACAGACAGAAAGATAGGTTTTAAAATAGAGAACACGCACACTAAAGAGCCAAGTCTCGATTACGGATAAGCAGGAATCTTCACAGGCAGCCAGAAAACATACATGTATACGAGCAGATAGACATACAACAAAGCATTGCAGCAAAAAGACAGAGGCGATAGAGGTTGTAAGGCTCAGACCAAGAGACCAAACAGACCGACCCAAAGACAGACCCATAGAGATCTATTAATCTGTTTGCCATCACGTTATCACCAGAAATGGCCCGTGGCGAGTTCAGTTCGGCCATGTCTCAACAGGCGCGCTGCCCAGCCAACCATCACTGTCTCATAGAACTAATTCTTCTCTCATTCTAGCTGACTCTTAGTCTCTGTCTTGATAAAAAGCCATTGCGCGTATTAGAAACTACCAAACTGTTGTTTGTTGTTATTGTTATCCATATAAATCATTTTTTTCTTCTTTGATCATCGAGACTATGTCTACCGCCTTCTATCTTCCGTATCTGTAATGGAATTGATTGAATTGAAATTGATTGACCTAAGAAGCTTTTTTTATTATAGCCTGAGCCTGTCCACTTCTTGGTGGCCTCAGGCTTTCAGCCCCCATAGGTGGTGGCGTTTTAGCTAAGCCCGGCTACTTCTTCTCTAAACCTAAGACTTTTCAGACCTCATCGATGGTTCGAACTCGCTATTCCCGCTGTTCTCAACGTGGGTTCGCTTGTGACTGTGCCTTAATCCCCCTTCCCCCTCTTAAAAAAAAAAAAAAAAAAAATAGTGACAAGACTGAAAACTTCATACTCTTTGGAGGAAACCTTATATGCTTATTTTCCAACTTTTGAGAAAGACAATATTTCAAAATTTCGACTGTTTTACAATTTTACCCAAATGGAATATAATATTAAAATAAACCTGCCCAAAGCAGATCACGGTAACAATAAATAGGCAGAGAGCCGGCGCTAAATTGATCAATAAATGTAAACCATTTCTTTCCCCCTTTCTGGGAATAAACCTGAGACAGACATCAATGATCATTTTCATTTTCTGCACACAGAAAAAAAAAAAAAAAAAACCCGGGCGTAAAGTAACAGTTCATTTTACTCAGTTGGTAGAGTTATCTTAGAGATTACGGGGTACGGGACCTACAACGGATATCCATTTGTATGATTAAGACAGATTTATGAATACTTAGAAGGAAGTATGTGTGAGTGTATGTGTATGTATGTGCGTGTTGAAGCGGGATTGAGCCTCTATGTGTGTGTGTGTGTGTGTATGAGTGCGTTGAGCCTTTGTGTGTATGGGGATGTTGATTTGGAATGTGTGGGGACATAAAATAGAACACAAACCAGAGAAAATACATTTTTACGTAAGCAAGGTAGGAAAGAGAGTGTTAGAGATAATGAAAGGACTCAGAGGAAAGGCAGAGAGAGAGAGAGAGAGAGAGAGAGAGAGAGAGAGAGAGAGAAAGAAGAAATTGGGAGGAAGCGAAAAAGAGAGCGGAGAACAAAATATACAAACATCAATATATTCTGAAGTTCAATAAAATCGAGTTGTCCTTTTTTTAACTAACGCAGTAAAGGTAGAGAAAGAAGTTATTTTCTCCTCATAACCTTTTTTTTTTGTATTTTACAGCTCACAAGAGAGAGAGAGAGAGAGAGAGAGAGAGAGAGAGAGTGAGAGAGAGAGAGAGTAGTGGAGATACAAAAAAAACAAACAAACAAAAAAAATAAATAAACGGAAACGCATACATACATGACTTAGAGATTCAGAAGAAAAAGTGATATATAAAAATGATAACTTTGTATTTAGGATTTTAGTCATTACCATTATGATTATTGCCAACATTTCTAACTTCACCTGAGGCTGCTCCTTCCCCTCCTTCTCATCCACCTTCTCTTCTTTTTCCTCCTCGTCGACGTCACACTCCTCCACTCCACTGCTCTTCGACGTCTTCCTCATCCTCCTCCCCGTCCTTCTCTTCCCCTTCTTCTTCTTTCTTCTCTCAATCCTCCTCTTCCTCTTCCTTCTCTCATTCCTCTTTCTCCTTCTCTTCCATTGCTCTTTCTCCTGCTATTCCACCTTTTCTTCCTGCTCCTGCGTCTCCTCTTCCTCTTCTTCCTTCTCCTCTTCCTCCTCCTCCTCCTCCTCCTGCTGCACTTCTTCCTCTTCCTGCTCCTCCTCTTCCTCCTTGTCCTCATCCTGCTCTCCCTCTTCTTCCCCCTCCTCCTCTTCGTCATCCTCCTGCTCCCCTCTTCTTCTTATTCCTCTTCCTCTTCTCCCTCCTCCTGCTCCTCACTATCGCATGATCACCCCCATCACCCTCACCGGACAAGTTGGTGGTGCATGGCTGACGAACTTGCCCTGAAATCTGCGCGGGCGTTAGTATTGCGGAGTCTAGCCCACTTTAAATGCCACGGAAGGGGCAAAAAAGCCTGAGATCCGCCTGATAAGGAGAAGGCTGTATGTCACAAATACACTAAAATCATCATCAACAACAAACAACAACAACAACAATAACAGCAACAGCAGTAGCAGCAGCAGCAGCAACAGCAGGACAGCCAGTATTTAGTTATAAACACGTTCATCATGACGGTTTTTGTTTTGTTGTTTATTTTGGCCCATATATTATTCCAGAGAACGTCTCTCCCGACCAGCTCCTCACGCTTGGAAACGTACTATCGACTCAGCTCTGTAATACACAAACATACCTCAAGCTTAGCTGATCAAGCGGAGAAGCTTAAAAACCGATTCACTCCTGGTACAATCATTGCAAATCAGGAAAAGTAGTGGAATCAGAGATTCGATTTTCAAAAGAAGAATTGAGATGAAAAAAGATTCGAAAGTATTAACAGCGAGAGGAAAAAAAATTTAAAAAGCCTTTTAAATTTTTCCTAGGGTTTTTTTTTTTTTTATTTTGTACCATTTTTAATTCGAGGGAAACATATTTTCAATATTCGGGCTACAGAAAAGAAAAAAATTTAAAATGAATAATCTCAGGGAGAAGGAAAAAAAAAAAACGTTTCATATTTAGGGAGCTGACATTAAAAACAAAGCTAAACCTGTAACATAGTTTGTGGGGTTTTTTTTTTTTTTTATCATCTCTTTTGTTGGTTTTATGTTTCTTTAGTCGGCCAGAAATCCAGGAACTTCGCCACTCGCCTCCTCTCACAAAAAAAAACAAAAAAAAAAAATGATGGAAGAAATCTCCATTTTAATGAATGTTTGATTTTGTTGTTGTTGGTTTGTTTTTTTTTTTATCTCTCTCTCCTTTTTTTTTTTTTTTTTTCTTTTTTGATAATTTCTTTTGGTGGAGATGGAGCAGTGGTGAATTGTCTCGCCCTGAAATCTCCAATAACCTTTACATTGCGGGTTCGAATCTGTCAATGGCGCCTGGCTCGACACGAGCGGACAACCTGAAATACCCTTGTTAAAGATGGGGGTTTATGTTGCAACCAACAATCCTCGTTGCTTGTTTGCTAACTTGCTTTGCTGTAGTCTATGTTTGTTGCGGTTGTTGTTGTTGTTGTTGTTGTTGTTGTTGTTGTTGTCGTTGTTGTTGTTGTTGTCGTCGTTGTTATTGTTGTTGTTGTTGTTGTTGTTGTTGTTGTTGTTGCTGTTGTCGCTGTCGCTGTTACAGTGTTGTTATTGTTATTTTATGGTGCTTTATGGTGCTGTAAGTTGAAGAGCATACATTGTTGGTGCTTCTATCGCATTTCTCGCTGTATCCAACAATGGTGAAGATTAGAATGATCGAGGTTTGTTTTTTTCTTCCTTCTTTTTTCATAACAAAAGTCTTTATAAACGCATTAAACAGTTGCCTCAGAATCGATATTACACAAAACAGTTTGCCGCCACATTATTTTTAAAGTAGTCTCTTGGAACTAAACTCTTCTTTAGAATCTTATTACACCTAAAAGGATATTTGGTTTTTGTGTGTGCTTATACCACATAACAGACGAAAAAGAAGGAATGGTGTGAATGAATACAGTTAAATCAATGCAGTAAAGCTTGTAAAAGGAAAAAAAAAATATATATATATAATATTTCCAGCCTTCAGTTCAATAACTTTTGAAAACGTACTCGCCATAGTCCGATAATCTGTACCCTGCTTGGATAAACATGCTCTAATGGAACCAACAATTTTTCTTAACATGATGGCCCTTTTTTTTTTTTCCTCAGTGAAATTTTCCGATCAACAAGGAAATTTGTTATTTTTCCGCAATACAATAATTTAAAAACCGGCTTCAAACAGCCATAGCGGAAACATTAAGCACGCTTTGCTCTCGCCAGGAGTAAATACTACAATAATAAAATTTAAAAAAAAAACAAAAAACCCCACATAAACAGACTGCGAAAGTTTCAGGATGTTGAGGGTGCCCTGTTAGTTTGAGATGATCAATGAATATGAGTTTAAACAAAACACATACACAAACACACACAAACACACACACAGACACAAACACACACACACACAGGGATAGAAGCAAACACAAGTAGTGTCGACCACTTGAAATTTTATATGCTTCTTTTTAAATCTAGGAATAAACAAAAAATACTTTAAACATCAAAACTTGAATACCATTATTGTTCAATGTTCTGCTTCAAAGGATCGCCTACCTAGTAGATTCCAGCGAGAATAAATGATAAAATCGGCGAATTGTTCAACGCTTATCTTACTTAAAATATTCATAATATAAGCACTCAAATGTCATACAAAAATAAAACCGAATCAAATCTCAATAAAGAACAATGACTGTCACAATCATAACGGAATAACAAAAATCACCGAGTTACACAAGCTAACACAAAGTAGACCAACACTTTGGACGATCACGATCGATTCTATAATAGAATTTATTCCACCGCTGAAGTGATGAATCAGGGTTTTTTCTTTCCCCTTTCCGACCAATGCCAGCTTAATCCTTCAACGTTCTACGACAAAGGGATTAACTTACAAAAAAAAAATTGGGAGGCGGACAAAAAAAAAAAGGATTTGTAAGTTAAAATAAGCAAAAAAAAAAAAAAACCAAAGCCACGGCGATGATATCCACAACTTCTCTGATGAATATATTCGAGCATGCCTTTTGATTTTCCCCTTCTTTCTATCTCTCATATCCGCTCTTCTTCTCTCTCTCGCTCTCTCTCTCTCTCTCTCTCTCTCTCTCTCTCTCTCTCTCTCTCCTTTCCTTTCCTTTTTCCGTTTTTCTGATCCACCAAAAGCCCCTAGGGAAATGTGCAGGAAGAAAAAGGAAATCTCGTACCTATAAATCCTACAATTACAAAAAGCTCGGACGAGATCGATGGTTTTTGAATAAGTTAACAATTTTCCGGTAGATAACCTTTTGCCCGGTAGAAAATTGAAAATATGGCGGCAAGAGATTGAGTTTGGATCAGAAAGCGGGAGAAAAACGTGTTTGAATAGGATGGATATAAAATTTTTTACAATAGGTACTGATAGTCCAATGATTGAGGGCATATGTCTTGCATAGACAAGCAGTAATAAGTACGTGAGGCTAAAATACATCTTTATTTCTCAGGGTTATTTTGGTATATATACATACATACTACACACGTAAACATTTTTTTTAATAATATTATTTCATAATATATTATAAAAATATATTGTATATAATATATAATATTATATGTTATATACATATATATATATATATATATAATATATAATATATAGAGCCGATGTTGTGTTCTCTTTGTGATTGTGTGTGTGCGTATGTATGTATCATGTCTGTATGAATAAAATATAAGTTTGTTACTATAATTATTCCCACTTTTTTTCTGTTCCTATTTTCGATTTTGGTATGTGGCTGCAATATTATTACGCCTCATTTAAATTGTCATACAATGTAAATATATATTCATATGTATGCTTGCATACGAAATTATATTTGTAGACATTGACTTGAAAGAGTATAATATCCTAATCATGCATTTACTAGCTTTCTCTCTCTCTCTCTCTCTCTCTCTCTCTCTCTCTCTCTCTCTCTCTCCCCTTTCTCTCACTCTTTTCTCTCTCCTCTCTCTCTCTCCCCTTTCTCTCACTCTTTTCTCTCTCCTCTCTCTCTCTCTATCTCTTTCTCTCTCCTCTCTCTCTCTTTCTCTCTCACTGATAACTTTATGCATTAGACTTTGTACACATATTACTGCACGGATCAATGCAGTACAGTTATCGATGTATGTTGATCCCAGGATTGTGGGTCTTTCGCAGGACCGCTCTCAGTGTCTTTCAAGGCGGATTCCCTAGCCATTGCGCAACCTCATGCCCCTCGTTCACAACAACAACTACTACTACAAAAACAGAAAACTAACAACAACAATAATGAGAAGAAGAAGAAGAAGAAGAAGAAGAAGAAGAAGAAGAAGAAATGGGCATCTTAAATCGTGCTTTTTCCCATAACTTCTCCACAAAAGGACGCACGCACACACACATACCTCCTCCCCCCCCCAGCGCGCGCGCGCTACCAGGCGTAAAAGATAGTAGCAGGAAAAAAAAAAAAAACCCACCTAGGATTGTAGAACCTTTGGCCTTAAAAAGTATGGTCTTAACCCTAAAGCAAGCGAGTTGAAAGATTTAAAAACGTTTCCTGTATCATGAGAGCATTATTAGTGGGCAACTGATCAAAGCTTTTCAATTTTTCTTTGATATTAAAACATGATTGGGATCTGTGGGCCATAAAAGCAATCGCAGTGGAAATAGAAATACACAGAGAGGGAGGGAGAGAGGGAGAGGGAGGGAGGAAGAGAGAGAGAGGGGGGAGGAAGGAGAAAGAGAAAGAGAGAGCGATAGAAATAGTGAGAGAGGGACCAGAGAGATAGAGAGAGAGATGGTTAGCTTTTGTTTTTCTTTCAAAACATCTGCCGTTGCTGTATGCTGTTTGCCGATTGCATCGTTCTACAAATATCATAGTTTTTTAAACATGGAAGACGCATGAAAGTATTATAATGGCATATGTGGTACAATAGCATGATAGTGCATGAGTATAACAATATAATGACGAAAATGTTCACACTGTTACGATCCTGACATTTACGGTATTGGCTAACATTCTTGTTACAATTCAATGGTTACTGCCTTGAATAAGAGTAACATGGCGCTTAGTATAAAAAAGGGTATACTTTAATTAACGGTATCGTTTAATATTCGTTTTCAGTTCAAATACGTCAAGGTGGGCATCTGCGATATGGTGTGTCATATAAATATGGGTGTGTCATGATATATGCTATGAAAAAAAGAGAATAAAAAGTGATTCCTTTTTTACTTTCTCTCGAATGTTTCATGTCATCTTTGATATTCATCTCCCTTCCTCCCTTCACTCCCTGTTTATGTCTGATACCGTTACCAGAACTGTTTACTAGATTCAGGATATCGGACATAACGTGCAGTCTTGATTTATCAGATTTGACAGGTCTTTCCAGAATATATTGGTTATTCAACAGTTCCACAGTAGACGTTCTATGAAGTCCGGTTGTCGACGACAGAAGGTGCAGTTTTTCATTAACACAAGGGTCATAGTTATAGCGATTGATTTATTTGAGGGTGAGCACGCTGTGGAGTATTCGGTATGGTAATCACTTTAAGGGTCTCTTACAGCTTTTCAAAGATTTTCGGAAGCTAGATTCTTTTTTTAAGAGATTGATTTAGTCTCCAGGACCATGTCTTAATATCTTTGATGCCTTCATCAATGAAAGTCAGAGATTTGTTTAATTTTTTAATAGATTTGAGAGACACCTTGGGCTGGCAATAAAACTGGATAAACATGAGGCTGTTAATTGTGATTCATGATCATCCACGGTCGATTCTTTAGTTTTTTGGGGCTAATTTTTAGAATTAATTTATTTCCTATTATTTTTACTGTCCTTATCATTAAGTTGTATGATAATGTTTCGACTTATTTTGATTTTCGTGTGCATGGCCAGTCCAAAACAAAGCGATATCTGGCTTGCAGGCCCTCCGTCAGGCTAGGGCGCCGATGGCGGAGATCGAACCCGCGACAGAGGGGGTCACTGCAAATATCGAGGCGGGTGCATTGTCCACTGCGCCACTTATGTCTCTAAAGTGTGTTTTATATCAGCTGTAAGAATCAAGTTGTAAAATGATTATAATTCATGAAGTCGACGTCCACTTTTGATTCCAAACCTTTGATATCAAAGGTTAAATTCTCCTACAAAATCGGAGTCTAAAACCTGGGTTCCAATCTCTTACATTAATACTAATGTGTTTTATCCTCTTTTCTCACATCCAGTAGAAATGAGCTTCACCCCTGCTGGGGCCATACACGCAGCCCAGTGTAAATTTTATATCATTTATCGTCAGAAATAAAATTCCGCTTCGTGTGTGGAACTTTATGTTTTATGAATTTCATATCCGAACAAATTATTGAATGAATCGTGTGGCTGGCTGTACCTCTTTGATTGATTAGTGTAAGAACTGAAGCATATTTTGTAGCCCTAGTCTGCTTCGATATTGTTTTCTTGATGTTTTGTAAACTAAATGTATTGCAAACATAAAATATCACATTTCTCAGGTCTGAGATAGTGTAAACCGTCGGGTGGTTTTCTATCATCTCTCAGACCTCTTGTGATAAGAGAAGCATAACGTGAATGTTTTATTTTTCCCCCGTTATTATCTCTACATTGTTATTGCTATTCTTATTCAGGTTGTTATTTATTTCTTATTCTCATAGCTATTCTTGTTATTATTCTTCTTCATATTATAGTTGTTATTCTTTTTTCTGATTCTTGTTGCCATTCTTGTTCTTACTGATTTGAATGTGATGTACTTTTATCGCTTGTAACTGTGATTTTTTTTTAACGTACACAACTACAATGCTTCAAAAAGTCAATAATTTTTCAAATTAGTTCACTTTTCAATGTGACTCGAATGAGCTTTTCAAGTCGTCTGTTTCAAACCCGAGGAAAAAATATCTGACAAAATTCGACAAAGTTTGAGCTTCCAGTTTCGAAGCGAGACATTTCGATACAGAGAGACCAAAGACCAAAAAAAAAAACAAAAAAAAACCGCAACGTGACCGTATTCTTTAGTTAGTCATTATGATCTGACACTTCATAAGGAAGAGCCAACAATTTTCGCTTAAGGTCATGTATTTTTTTCGCCTTTCTCTAGCGCTTTTTCTTTCCATTTTTTTTTTTTTTTTTTACGAATTCAACAAAAAAAATTGACACCTGTTTTGCTGTTTGCGCGCGTATAAAATAGAACAGCCCAGTCAAAAAATTTATGTGATAACCTTTCGCTAGAAAACATCGCAAACACCACACATACATAGAACATCCCAAGATTCAAAAAAAAAAAAAAAAAAATATATATATATATATATATAT
>BLXT01001319.1:785197-796272 GCA_019648995.1 Plakobranchus ocellatus
CCCTGCTATGCTGATGTTTCAAATGCCATCCAGCCAAGTTAAAAAACCAAAGAAATACATTTTTTTTTCTGCCCATTCCTTACCTTTGCCCCCTAGGTTCTAGCCATCAAAGCATAGCTTTGAACCCACCTTTATCTTTTTAAATGCAGGCCATTGGTTGAGGACTTGTTAGCCTAGCAATCACTAGCACAGTGGTGATACTAACCGTTTTTTATTAATCAACTTTTTCACATTTATTGATTCAATATTTTTTCCATATCAGCAGTTTTTATTTTATAAGCATGAGAGTGATATGTGACGCGCTCTGTCAAACCGTGGCATAAGGTACCCTGGCCTATTTTGAGATATTGCGATGTAAAGTTAATACACTTTTTTTTTTTAGCTAAAAGTTTTTATTGCATATTCCGATCCTAAAGACATTAGTCTTGAGGTTTATTGTGAAAAAACAGTGTTTTTATGTTTGAAAATACACTAAATACGGCATTTCTTTGACTGAGGTCTAATTATTGAACGAAAATTACACTAATCATAACCTTTTTTAAAATGATTTTGGTCATTAATCAACAAGCCACTCTGGCATTGTTTGGTATCACTGCAATCGGGAAAACCTAAACTTTCTTAATATAGCACTGTTCTTGAATAGAGATAAATTAAATGGACTCATAAATAAATTATTGTGCAATATCTTCTGAGACTGCATTTTTCCTTTATTTTGCATTGCTGAGGTAAGTTATGGAATGTATAATGTGCTTTAAAATAAAGAAAACTGCATGAAATAGTGTGAAATTTTGTGTGAGTGTCAAGCATTATATGCTTATTGTGACTGCCAAATTTTGTAGCTCTCGGATAATTAGAACCTATTAGTTGCTATGGAGATATATTCAAAACTTTAAACTCAGTTTTCTCAATAAAATGAGTTTTTGCTTTTCACGTTCAAACCATCTTCAAATGCCCATAGCTCAGCCAAAAATTATCCAATTGGCATAAACTTGGTGTCAAACAAAAGCTTAAGACCTGAACTATACAATGGTATAAATATCTCAAAACAGCCCGAGGGTACCTTATGCCCCGTTTTGACAGAACGCATCACACATGATTATAAATTTAGTTAATAAACATAAGAGTGATGTAATAATTTTAAACGTATATATACAGTGGAAACTGATGCTTTTAAAGTTTGATTTTGTATAAAAGTTATATATTTCTGACTTCTATATTTTGACACAAAAAGAAGTCATATTAATGTAGGCAATGATTAACCTTTCTCTTTCTCCTATTTCAGAAAACTCGGTCTAGCAAATGCCTCAGCCACCTTCTACGAGGGCTAAGATGTCAAAAGATGTGGGTTCTCTATGTATATATATGATGTATAAGCAAGCAAAGGCTGTGTATCATACCAATCACAAAATTGAACTGTATAATTTAAGGATAACATTGTCATACACATTATTTATATGTTTCATGTGATTCATCACTTACGATTGAATTGAATATTTTGTTTCTTTTTTTCCTAAGGTGAAAGCTGTTTTGTTGGATATCTGTATCACCACCACCATAAAATAATATATATTTATTGCAAAAAAAAGTCATGATTGGAAAAAAAGGAGTGTTTGTACAATTTTGTTGTTTGCATCACTATTGTGGCAGTTCTAAAGTCTTCTGTGTGGTTACACTGTTTTTTTTTTGTTTGAGTTCATTGCATCTGATCTCTTAAATCATTATTGAAAATGGATTTTTAAAGTTCAGATGAAAACTTGATAAATATATGATAACATTAGACCTCAATTTCTTAAATTTATCAATGTAGGGCATTAGTTTGTTCAATCAACTCACTACACTTTCGAATCACTTTGCTTGATCTAACATTGGTGATTATTATTGGTAATCAAACTCAGAGCAAACAGAGCACACAGCATTTACTCTCATCTCTGTCCATCCTAAGGATGACCTATGACCAAGCCCTTTTAAATTTGCATGCAGGTATTTATTCCAGAAAAGCGCTTCTAATTGTTTTGTTCAGAATCTTTGGCATTTTTAAGTTGTTTTGTAAGCAAGCTTTTGTTGCAGCTATGAAAATGATGTTTCCAGAAAATACTGGATATATTTTTGGATGAAAATTAATATAATGGACATGCAATCCCCTTTGTGGCCTATAGCACACCCACAAAATACACACAGCACACTTCATAGTGCATGTACTTGTGGACTCATCCCTTAGTTTAATGACTGTAACTTTACTTTTATCCATTCTCTTTTACCCTCAGCTTTTCAATAGCTTTATGCAACTTTAAACCTGTCCATTACATCGTTTTCCCATCTCTTTGTCTACCTTTTCTTCTCCCCCCTTGCTCAGCGCCTTGTCTTATCTTTAAAAACTTTTTGATTTTTTCATAATTGTGACCATATCACCTCAGTATGCATTTTTTCATTGATGAGAAGATCTTCATGGGGCCCAATGGCATGTCTGATTCTGTTCCACACTTTCTCATTAGTAAAAATGATCACTGTGGAGGTGCCTAAAGGCTTTAGTACAAAAATACTCTTTCTGTCCCTATATTGGTGGCACAGTTGATAGTATACCTGCCCTGAGATCTGCAGGGATCATTAGTAAAAATGATCACTGTGGAGGTGCCTAAAAGCTTTGGTACAAAAATACTCTCTCTGTCCCTATAATGGTGGCACAGTTGATAGTATACCTGCCCTGAGATCTGCAGGGATCCCCTTGATCTGGGTTTTAGCCCCATCTCAAAACACACTGGCCTGTTAGAGAGCTAAGAGACTGGCTATACACAAAAAAAAAAAATCTCTCTCACAGTCTCAGTCTTTGTCTCTCGGGTTACATGCTGCACAACTATACTACCTAAGCCTAACATTCTGAACCATTTCAAACTTTAGAGGTTTTGTTAACAGTATTTGAGTCTGCCACTGCCCTCTATGCCTTTGTTTCCCCCTTTACCTTTCTTGGATTTGATGCCCAATTAAATAAAAAAAATAAGTTCTATTTAACACACAGTGTGAACGTACTTGCTCATCACTAGGGCTTAAGCGAATAACTACCTTCTCTGCCCTTCACTGTAAAAACCATGCTTACATTCCACATGTAGCCAAAAAAACTGAGATCAGCTCTATGTCAGGTTCATGACCACACACCTAAGTGCATAAGCATTTACACTTTCTACACTTGCTCCTCTCCTCTGAGGCGCAATGAGCAACCAGGATTTGAACCCATCATTTTATGACCATGAATCATGCGATAAACTATTAGTCTACATTGACCACGGCACCATTGAAAACACAAGTTTTTATTCAGTTACCTGATAGTAATATTTAGCTCAAGAAGAATACAGAAATTAATAGAGGATAGAAAGAGATAGAGTGAGGGAGAATGAGAGGGGGAAAGAAGGAGAGAGAGAGGAATAGGTAATGAAGGAAAGGAAAGAGTTAGGAAGAGAGAAGCAGCAAAGAAAGAGAGAGAGAGGGAGTGATAGAAGGAATAAAAAGAGTTACAGAAGAAACGAAAATAACGCACTTGGCCACTAAAAACAGCCACATTTATAGCCGTAAGCATTATTAGAAGCATAGATGAGTTTGCTTGCTTTTTGTTGTTGTTTTTTTTTTAATGGCAAAAACAAGCATCCATTATGGAGTTATAATAAAAGCATAACAACAAAAAAATGGTGGGAAAAAAAAAAGTAAAGCAAGGATTAAAGCATATTTACATTGTCAGTGAGTTTTGTACTCTTATATTCAGGTATAAAAATAGTTCACTACAAAGTGGCCACTCCTTGCCAATATTTCGTTTTACACAAATCTGCTGCCTGGTATGAAAAGGCAAATGTATCAATCTCGGTCATATTTTGAGAAGAAAATGGAAAAAATGATTACATTAAATTAAATATGAAAAGCACGAAAAAAAAAAATATTAAAAAAAAAAAACATCTTGTAAACAGACTCTAAATTTGATTTGGCAAAGTGACATTTCTGCTACACAAGAAGGTTTATTTCTTTTTCCTTTTCCTATAATAAAACACAATTTTCATTGATTTGCATACCAATAGCATGGTAACAGGCCTAAAAGAAAGCAAAGTCATCCAATGAGTCAATTTCATTTCATAGACACCAATCAATAAAAATTTCCATGAGAAAATTATGCTTATACATATCGGCATTGCTGTTCGCTATCAGCAAAGGGACCAATTCAGTTAAATGTGCTATACGCAGAAAGCCAATAGCAACAATGATATAAATATATATATATGTATATATATATAAAAATATTTATACATAACATGTTTCTGCTGCAAAACTTCACATTTCATGAAGTCACTATGCGTGTAGGTAGTTCTTAATTCTTATTGAGTTGCTTGTTAGGTGAACTCTTTACCAAATAAAATTCTAAGATTTTCAATAAAAACTTTAAACACATACTTACAGTCAAACCAAACTCAGAAAAAGATAAAAATTGTACTGTTACATAGATAGGGTGTATAGCACTTGTTTTCAAAACAATTGGGCTTAAGACAAACCAATGTCCAAGACCCAAAACAGTTTAAAAATAATAATTGATCACCTTAAGGAACAGAACATAACAAAGAGGAAAATTGATTGATGTCCGTTGTTTTTGTCAGACATTTTTGCTAAAAGATAAGACCACCTTGCATTACTACTCACTAGGTTCATTTTGGATACTATTAATAGAGAGAAACTAAAATTTTCAGTTACCAACATCATGGCAAAGCCAATCTCATTTGGTTCAAATCAGTGAAGTCTCACTATTTTTAGTATGAATGATTCTTACCTATCATTACCTTAATTATTACTATTGTTATTATCATAATATGCTGGGATTGGTGCCCTTCAATCACTGGTCACCATTTTCAAAAATAAAAACAATGTACATTTTGTTGTCTCAGCGCCGATTTAGGTGGTGAGATCATGATCCAATGTGACTTCAATTACTGAATAAGATATACAGTGTAATACTTGCTTTTCTAGCTAATGACAGCTTACTGAAAAAACAGCAAGGCGATATTAAAGAATCGAATACAATGTCTCTCAAATTGCAACAATTTATGACTAAGAATCTACAAAACCAACTCCATTGCTTAGTTTTGTTCTGCCTCTCACCAGGGACGTCAGGGTTTCATAGTAAGTAACTTGCTAAGAAAAAATTGTTATTTTACAATAACAAAAGCAAAAATAAAAAAAAAAAACATGAATTTTTTTTTTAAAAAAGCCCTGAAACAAATTTTCTTAAGTACATTGAAATTTTAAAATCCGAATTTTCTAGTCTGATAACCCATCATTTTTTTTTGCCTGTGCCAAGGACTATTTTTAACTGCTCAGTCAATACACACATCTTATAAATGACAATGTCTTTTTTTTTCCTAAAACAGAGATTAAAAAAAAAATGTAACAATGATCTTCTTTATGCTAATGCAATAATTTAATGATACGTGTTTATGCAATGGTTATTTCCTTTTGATCGGAATGCTGAGAAAAGGTCAAAATCTGCCTTTTTCACAAAATGCTGTTACAGCAAACCTTCATAAATATAAACCAAAGTACACGTATATATAATTAGATGCCTCAATACTGTAATTTTAAATTCCAACTTAACAGAACTATACGATCTATCTATCTACTTACCTACCTACATTACATACATGGAATGCTGGTCTTACAATGCATTGATGTGAATATATATATGCAACTTGTATCTCATTTGGCCTGGCTCCAAGACATATATTCACACAGGCTTATTTTGGTTCAAACAAAAAATTACATGGCAAGCAATTCTTTCCGCATGTTATACAACAAGAACTTCACAGAAGTACCTCTCCTGTGGATCAATATCACAAACACTATGCTCCCCACTGAACTCATTTGTTAAGGAGGCACACTGGGCAGTACAGCACACTCTGGATTATTTAGTCCATATGTTTTATGAGAGTCATTGCCTTTTTCAAATATTTTGCTCATTCATATCAATATCATCTTTTTATAACCCTACACAAACACAGGGTAGCTCGATAAAAAATATTCATAAATGAATATTTTTACCATCATAGATTTTTTTTCTTCTTCTTCCTCCTCCTCCTCCTCTTTTTCTCTCTTTCTTCTCTCCCTTCTTCTTCTTATTTTTCTCCTGCTATTATTATTATTATTAGTTATAAGTTACTAGTAGTAGTTGTAGTAGTAGCCGCAGCAGTAGTAGTAATATTAGTAGACTAGTAGTAGTAGTTGTAGTAGTAGTAGTAATAGTAGTAGTAGTAGTAGTAATAGTAATAGTAGTAGTCATAGTAGTAGTAGTAGTAGTAGTAGTAGTAGTAGTAGTAGTAGTAGTAGTAGTAGTAGTAGTAGTAGTACATAGTACTTTTAGTAGTAACAGTTGCTGTTGCAGTTTGGTAAAGGCAAAAGAGAAAGAATGAAAAGTTGTAATGACTATCTGTGTTGCTGCTGATAATTATATTAGTGGTTTTTACAAAAAGATACATTTAACAAAACTGAAAATAAATACTGTAGCATTAAATCCAGGCTCAGAGCAAACACTCTAAACCGTCAGGATCCAAGGGGAATTACTCCCAACAAAAAAAGCATCAGTTTTCATGCAACAGGTCAATGTACATGTAAGTTATAAGGCTATCAACACACACTTGAGTAAATATAAATATATGTTTCTTAACACAATGCTTTACAAAAAATTTCACACAGCATAATTTCCAAACTTGAAGTAAATATCATTTGTACAAAAATCATTAGCTAATCTTAAAAAGAAAAATCATACAACTAAGAGTTTCAAAACTCCCTGCACTAAAATTTCCACTATAAAAACATAACCCATGCACACGTTGCTGCCAACCTACCCAGCCACTAAATGTAAGATTTGAGCCAAAAATGTGTAAAATTACCTAAAAAAAAAAAGTGTAATCATACACGGATACGATTTTAGAAAAGCTACCCGGTAACACAATGCATGATTTTGATGAAAAACTCAACAGCAGCGCTACCTGAGAAAGAAATGATGACAAATATGAAAAAAGCCAAAAATTAAAGTTCAAAATACTGACCTTTAGGAACTTAACTACTGAAGAGATGCTGCAGTGGCTGGTTTTGCCCTTTTTAGCAATTCTTCTGGCAATAGTTCTTTGAGTGACTGAAAAATAGCCTCTCTGGCAAAAAGGCGTATAATTCAATAAATTGATGTATATGTGTACAATGGCCAAAAAGGCGTATGTGTACAAGTATATGAAGACTCCATGGAAAAACCAGATAAGTCACAAAAATGAGAAGTGGAGAAATCAAGCATACAAAGTTTGCAAGTTTTATTTCTTTCCTTATATAGCGATTTAAAAAGAGTTAATTGTGGTGGACTTAACTGTTTCATCCATATGATTGATGCTGGAAACAAAAAGATTATTAAACAAAAAGGAAACAACTACAAACTTAGGCCTAAACTCTAGCCCCTATCTTTATTCTATTTTCTTGTTGGAAGGAAAAAAAAAGTAACATTATTTTCAATTATGCATATTAAACTAAAAAAAAAAAAAGGCAAAAATGAACTCACACAAAATTTTTTGAGTATCACATTAAAATGGAAAGACCATTGAGATTTTAAACAACATGATACATTCATACATAACATTAAAGTTCAGATTTTCCACTTTTAATTGAAGCCATTACTAGCTATACTAGATATTTCTTAGTAGGGTAAAAAACTTATTCCCCAACTTTTGAGATCACATCTCTTAAACTATTTATATCAATGCTGTCGTTGTCAAACTCCTTGAGCACTTTCATTAATTCATTTACAGTTGCAGCTGATGCATTCTTCTGTCTCCAACGAATTAGGAGGTTTGTGGTTAGGATAACTGGGTTATTTGGTGCACGAGCCTGCTCCTGGGAGATGATTACTTTGCTCATGCCCAGATGTAAAAAGACCAGTTCCCAACAGTCACCAATGCTGGAGGCAATACGGCTTGCATCTTTGTCAGAGATTTTTTGTTCTTTCACCTCATTTGGCAGCTGATCATACCAAGACCCTGGGATAAAAAGGTGAAAAAAATCAAAAGTCACACCAAGTTTGGCCATATTTAGCATTAAGTTTTGAGTAAGCTGGGAATTTATTTTAACTTAAACATAACACAGAAATATTGAAGCCCCCATAAACAAAGTACACTGCCAGTATATTCCTTTGTTAATTTTGTGATATATCTCTGTTTCTTTAAGGTTAATTTAAAAGTTCAGCCTAATACTAATTATAGTAAAAATAAAAACTCTTATTGATCATATAGTATTTGTTTGAATCTTATAAAATGGAAAAGTACAAACAACACCCTCCTACCTTTTTTTTTAAATATTTTCTTTCATGAGTGCTCCTATCAGTTTATTTTACTGTTTTGTTTTGGGTTTTTTTCATATATATGTGCAGTCTGCCTGTTAAAACGATACAACTTAGGCAGAGCATGAAGCTGTTTACCACAGAACATTAGTGAAACCTACATGGTGAGGATTGTGGTGAAGCACCAGAAGTCGCTGCCTGCTCTAGCGTTTCAGCTACATGTGAGTGATGTTCTCTCAAGACTGTGAGGAAATTTTGAAAGGCATCATATGGTCCTGCCTGAAGAAGCTTGTATAACATGTCACTGGTTCTTTTCTTGCGGGTGGGTGCAGCCTTGATCTCCTCAATATCATCCTCTGTAAAAACATCTTTCTGGAATAAGCCATCCACTAAATCTTTTGCATCTACATTCTCACAGATAAATGTAAAATTTTCCCGTATAGCTGAGTAATCCTCTGGTTTTAATTTCCCTTTGCAGACAGGCATGGCTGTTTTTATGCAACTGTGAATTGTAAAAAATACATAGAATTACTGTGACAGTGACTTTTCCATTCAAAAGCAGAAATATTCACATTACAGTATAAGTGAAAAGTTAAAATAATCATTTTTATTCTATCCTGCTGAGAGTTTGGCTTGGTATCATATTCTGTAGTTTACATTACATTGATATAGGGGGTACAAAGCAAAAAAAAAAAAAAAAAAAAGTTCAATTTGTTTAAGATGAACGTCAATCAGCATGAAATAGTCAACCTTCTTTTGGCGATTTGAAAAGACAGTGGCTTCAAGCAACTTTTCTTTCATATTTCATGGGGAACTTGCTTAAAAAAATATATATATATATATTTTTTTTTTTGGAAGCATTGAAAATAGATCATCTCGTAAAGGTTAAGGTCAACCAAATGAGATGAAAAAATGAGGAAAGGGAAAAGATATAATAATTATTTATAACATGCAACCAGACTGTGACAACTTGTTGCTGTGAGCTGAGTTTAGATCTAGGCTCAATAAATAAGGCTTGGCTTTTGCCTCGTTCACGTGTAATATGTCTAGGTTTGACCTATTTTAGTTTAATAATGCTATTATTGTTTTGACTTTGTTTACGTTTTCAAATCTAGGAATTTCTAGAAGGTTCTTGAAGGTGTGAGAACATTGTATAGTATTCTTAAGACATGATGAGTTTGTAATGTTTACATATTTAAGGAGATAATGAATGAGAGTATTTGAATGGTCAATATTTTTAGCTAATCTTGGTTATATAAGACTGGAAATTCCACCTTTTCCTAGAATGAGTTGTTTGTTTAATATTAACTAAATTAGCCTGTATATTGCATAACTAACATTTTCTGGATCCTGTGAGCAATGAATATAAACAAGAGTGCTGACAGATTATTGGAAAGATCACTGAGAGATACACTGCGCATGTTAGTGAACTTGTAGATCTAAATAATTGTGGAAATTCATTTGCTGTTCTGAAATTGTTCGTCAATGAAATTAATAAAATTTTTCGTTCAATTTCCTACAAGGCTTGGAGTGATTTCTGTTCTTTATTCTATTTAAAAGAACTCATTGCCATAGGCAGTGTTCAACTAAATCTTTAGCTAAATGGCAATAAGCTATTCGTGACACAGTCCTTAAAAAATTCTATGAATCTTCTCCCATGATGGAGCTCTAGGGGCAGTAAATCTTCATTTTCTGAACCATTTGCTCTGACTGTTTTCAATTTGTTTGTATACGACACCTTTAAAACCCTTGGCATTATCTAACAGGATTAGGTTTGGCATGCCACTTTGTGAAATACATCAATCAACCAATACCTCACATTGTTGTTTGAAAAATTAATACCTCACCAAGTTCTAGATGCACCACACAAGTAATGGCACAAGTGAAGTGGAGAATACAGGGGTTTTTACACTTCGTCATGCATACAAAAAGGTCCATCAATATCAGTATTGGCAAATGGAGACCCTGGATTGGTTCATGTGAATAGTGGTTGAGGTGCCATAAGGTGATTTTAAGTATCTTGCTGTTGCCACAGCACACATTGTTTCTTTACAGATTTGTTAAATTTTACAAACTTTCATCAGCATGAATTGATATCATTATCAGATTGAGGTGCTATTTACTACTGCATAATCATGTTTCTAGTGGATATATATCTCTAATGGAACCACCATTAACATGTCCTTTTGTCACAACAAACGGATGCTTTTCTGAGTTGGTAAGATCAGAAAACTGAGGGTGTTCTTTGACATACAACCCTTGCTTGTAGTTTCTGCCACGAAAAGTTGTGGAAATATATGATTAACTATGTTGGATTATTTACCAAAATTTGACCAGGTTTAGTATCTTAATTTTACCAATGTTTGCATATCAAAAACTTCCATTGCTGACAAAGACCCTCACAGTTTGATTTGTGTGTAACAGGGCATACACATTTTGCACCAGCATTGATTTGAAATTGGTGCGACTCACTGAATCAGTTCATTTCCATTCAAAGAGGTGGAGCATAGCGATAGTTTCTGAGCAGTAAATGTTCTTTTGATTATTACAAAGCAATTGCATATTCCTTTGAACATAGGTGTACAGAATTTTTTCGAACACAGTGTGTTGTCAGAAGCTATTTGTCCTCAATGTAATGTGGACTGTATGTACTTCATTGAGATGTAAAATTTTAATAATGGGGCTGTAAGAAGAACTTTGTTTTTCTTAAAACAAAGACCCCCCCCCCCCCCCC
>BLXT01001319.1:813930-835951 GCA_019648995.1 Plakobranchus ocellatus
TGGATTAATGGCAGTGAGTGGGGAGATACTTTCTTGCATCTTTAAAGTCGAAAATTCATTAATTATCCTCTGATATTATACTTTGATGTCATGGAATGTCTATGGTCGAGTATATTATTAAGGTGTCGTACGGTTTATCCGTGCGCATTTAATTGTACTGGCATATTCCTGTGAGATTTTCTAAATTCCTGTGAGTAGAGGTGAATATTCCTGTGAGCACAATTTGGGGTTGGCACGTCTGTATGAATATATCAAGAGAATACAAGGGCAGTAGGAAGTAATATGAGATAATATTCTGAGTTGTTCAAAATGGATATGGTCTTTTTTAAACATTAAATTTCAGTGCAAAAGCAGGATTTATAAAAAGGTTTTGTGCACCAATAAATTGTGTCTAACCTCTGTGATGTCTTAAATGTACTGTTTATAAAATAAAATGATTTTTTCATAGCATCCCGATATGTATGAGAGAGCAGTTCTTCGAAAGTTCAAAGGCCAGCAGTTCGGTTGTTATGTTGACCTCTGGAGTCTTGGAGTAACCTTTTACCACACAGCCACGGGCAGCCTACCTTTCAGACCTTATGGGGGACGGAAAAATAGAACAACCATGTGAGGAATTTTGTCAAAAGAGAATTTTTGGTTTATGACTTTTACATAAGTATGGGTGTATATATAGGAGCAAGGGAAAGAAATTTTTAAAGCTTTTTTGACTAGGCTGATAAGATTTTGATTTTCAAATAGAAGTAAGAGAAGAATACATTGGTTTTCTATTCCAATAGAAGAAAAAAAAACCCGTTTAGCTATAGCAATCTTTCACTGCCTCTTGTTTTTATTGCCTTCTGTTTACATAATGTCAGCAGTAGCAGAGCTGCCTACTTTCCGCAAAAAATGCATATTTTTAGGCCTTTTCGGCCATTATTCCTTATTACACCAAACGCCTTTTTGCCAGTGAAAGGCTTTTTTTGACTCATTAGGAGAAACAGAACATACTTTAGGGCTTCAGTGTCAAATAAGCTTGTTGAATCTCTCAGCATATGCAAGATAAAAAGTGGGCCAAAATCATTCATAGAACCATTGTTGGATGAATTGTTCAAAAGGACAAAATCAGCCACTGCAGCCTCTCCTCAGTAATAAAGTTCCAAAGCTCAGTATTCTGAACTTTAATTTTAGGCTATATTCATTTTTGCCATAATTTCTTTCTCAGGTAGGCCTGCTGTTGAGCGTTTTGTCAAAATTCATGCATAGGGCTACCAGGTAGTTTTTCTAAATACATATCCGACTATGATTGAACACTTTTTAAAAAAAAAACTTACAATTTTGGCTCAAATCTTACACTTTGCCGGCTGGATAGGTTGGCAGCTCTGCAGCAGATCAAAAAGGAAAAAAAAAATGTGGTCATTATGTTAAGCATAGAATTGCTATGTAGGGTAGTCTATCTAACAATTACTCTTGTCTTTTTATCCTTCTCTTTGTTCACTTTTCTTTCTTCTCATTTTTTGTCATTTTTCTTACTCTATGTACTTGTCAACATGTTCTTGTTTATCTTCTTTGTTCCTGATTTTCATATCTTCCTGCTTGTCTGTTGCCAGTTTATTGAGATGCAGAGATTCTGGGAACTTACTGTGACACAACAATCCCAGGAATTTCTTTTCTAGTGAAATTTTCTTTGTGACTGTTTAGACAACTCAATTTGTGGCCTATGATACTGATGAAGGCTGGTGTTTGGCTTAGACACATCTTTTATTTTATTTTAGCTGGGCATGTGAATTCAAGCACCTGTGAGGATTGAAAAGAATGTTGTATTTTTGTGGTCCTCGTCATCAATTGCATCCGCCAACACACAGTTAGCAAGATCATTTTATAATTAACCTGGTGCATCAGAGTATGATTTAAATAGAAAAAAAAAAGTAGTCTTCATCATATATAAATATTTTGCAGGCATATGATCACAGCCAAGAAACAACCCGGAGTGATATCTGGTGTCCAGGAAGTGCCTGACGGCCCTATTAAATGGAGCAGAGACTTGCCGCCAACTTGTCGCTTGTCCAGGTAAAATCGATAAAATATTTGGTTGCAAATATTAAAACGAGGCTTGGAAAATATAATAATAAAGTTGTCTACAAGGGGTGATTATGATGAATATTTAAGGGTGAGTATTGTAACAGAAGAACAGTAGAAGGATAATTAGTTGCACTCACTTAGTATGGGTTTGATTTCTTAATAAAATGGTATTATACAGACTTGCCAGGTCTCCTAATTTAATCGGGAGTTTCCCGATTTTTGGAGAAAAAATACCTAGCTCCCGATTTCCCGAATTAGGTGACAGAAATCCCGATTTTCTTATAATGCTAATACACTGGCCAATTTTGTCTTAACTATTAATCAAACAAATGCAAAACAAAGAAAAGAATAGTCGTGAAAAAAAATATCATTGGCGCCTTTTTTGTTCGTGTGGAGTGGCTTTGTTGCTGCCCCCGGTTCTTTTGTTTTGTTTATTTGTGTTCCCTAAGTTTCTCATCTTTGTTTCACTAAACCTGTAAACACACTTTATACCAAGGCCTACTTAGCCCATCCGAATCGTGCATTCTCGTATTGTATCCGACTATCCGCAAAGCAAGGCCAAGGCCTACCTAGCCCATCCGAATCGTTCATTCTCATATGTACTCGACTATCCGCAAAGCAACAATTTGCATAACTCTCGGGTCTGAAGCCTTGAAAACTAAGCCATTGGTTGTGTGCAATGCAAAGAATCTTTGTCTACTAACAAAGCACTGGTCTATTTCTAGATTGATTTGCGGGAGATGTATCTACCTTTGTGTTGGCTTTGTTTGAAAATTATTCAAGTCTTGGGACTGTAAGCTGGATTTTCACTCGCTTCATTGTGCTTCGAGCGATCAAGACCTGCTCTGATCATTGCCTTTGAATCTTTGAGACTTTGCGTCAACACTTATTGCAAAAGCCGTTCTCATCATGTCCGAACCAAAAAGAGCAAAATTTATGACAAAGTTTAAAGAAGATTATACGAAAGAATGGCCTTTCATTAAAAAATCACAATTAGAGGAATATCATGCAAGATGTAAAATTTGCTGCTTTGATATGAAAATAGCAAATAGCAAGCGGTGGCTGCTCTGATATTCAGCGTCATACATTGACGCCAAAGCATATGAATCTTGCGAAATGTCAGGCATCGACCACTTCCCTGGTCTCAATGTT
The DNA here is from genome assembly GCA_019648995.1 of Plakobranchus ocellatus. Taxonomy (NCBI): domain Eukaryota; kingdom Metazoa; phylum Mollusca; class Gastropoda; family Plakobranchidae; genus Plakobranchus; species Plakobranchus ocellatus. The sequence continues at coordinate 817,141 of BLXT01001319.1, forward strand.
CAAACCAAGGAATGAAACCGCAAATAAGGTAAGTTTTTTTTTCTTAAAGTTTTTTTTCTTTCTTTTTTTTAATTAAAGCTGCTGGACTCGGACTGGACTCCTGCAGATCTAATTAATTTCCCTGGAGCATACTGTAGACAGTTTTTATTGCTGTATGAGTTTATCTAGCGCTAGATATTTTACCAACTTGGACCTGAAAATCTAATCAAGATTTACATCGAGAATCTCGGATTAAGAATCTAGATCTATCGGTTGCCGAGGTGACCGGTGTCAGCTGTACTGTAGACCTAATAATATCAAAATAAGGAGCAAAGTTATATATTATTATATGTGCGCCCATTTTGAAATAACAATGACATGGATTAATTTTGGACATATTTTTTTTATCTAGATCTAGATCTAATAATCTATATCCAAATCTAGGCCTAGATTAGTCTGTGTGGACTAATCGGTAGGTCAGAAGGTAGTGTTAGCAATAATACAATAGTAAAGATCCTATTAATCGGGATTGGATTGTAGTAACATAAAATAGAAAGTAATAATTATTGTACCATTACGATTAGCCATCAAGGTATATTTCATCATCATCATCATCATCTGCTGAACTTGTAAATTTTGGCGACTGCAAATATCAAAAATACGTTTAAAGCAAAGATTTCATAATATAGACCCAACCATGATATCAGCAAATTAGCCCTCAAGAAATTTTATCATCATCGCGGCCATACTTGCAATCTTAAAGAAGATCGAGAATATATTAATTAGACCTACAATGTTATTAGGCCTAGATCTAGATCTAGTTTATATCCTGAGAATAAAAAATCAGGTTAATTAATTGGCAGTGTAGGATAGTTATTATCATCATCATCATCTGCCTTAATTAAATAGAAAGTGTTGGCGACTGTGAAAAAGAATCTTATTTGTTCCCAGTTTTGAAAATCTTTTTCCTCCTTTATTTTTATAATGATCAGTGCAAAAAAAAATGGAGTAGACTTCATTATCATCATCACCTGCCTTGTAAGATCTGTGAATTTTACTTCAACAGGTCTAGCTTTGGTTTTGAATGTTTAAATTTATTAAACATGCAATTAACCCTTTTCAATTTCATTGCAGGCAATCATGGCAGAGGTACTGTTCACCATTTTTTTGGTGGTACACAATCTCCCATTGTTGGTGGCAGATCACGTGGGCAAGTTATTCAGGGCTATGTTTCCTGATTCTGAAATTGCCAAACAATATACCTGTGCACACACAAAGACGAGACGTATCATTGATGTGCTTGCAGATGATGTGGAGAAAAAAGTTACTAAGGGTGCAAAGCAAGGTGTTTTCTCCCTATCCATGGATGGCAGCAATGACAAGGAGCAGAACAGCTTTACCCACTTGTTCTGCGCTACCGCAATGGTGAACAAGTGGTCACAAATACGCTGACAAAAATGACACCTGTAGGGGATTCCACTGGTGCAAATATCTTCGAGGCAATGAACAAGGAGCTCTGCATCAGAGGCTTAAATTGGCGTCAATGCTTGAGCTTTGGCTGTGACAATGCCTCAGTGATGGTCAGCCGACTTAATGGTGTGGCAGCCCATATCAAAGAAGTCAACCCCGCCATTCATATTCAGGGCTGCCCATGCCACGTTTTACATCTGGCAGCGACTCTCTGGTGCTGACTCTCTGTCTGTGAGAGTGGATGATGCTCTGATGGACATTTTCCACTATTTGGAAAACAGTTCCAAACGCTTGAAGGCACTAAGAAAATTCCAGGAGGACACAGGAACGACCTTACATCAAATTCTGAAATATGGACCAACAAGGTGGTTGTCACTTAAGGCATGTATCAAGAGGCTGTTAGAACAATGGGCAGCATTGGAGGATTTTTTTAAGAAAGAGTTAGAAGATTGCCCAAAGGGAAATGAAGAGAGGCTTACCAGGGCACATAAATTCATTAAGGATCCATCGTCAAAGCTCTATGCACTTTTTCTAAACTATGCTCTGCCAATCTTCACCAATGCTAATTTCTACTGCAAAGAGAGGATCCTGTCCTCCACTTAATTAGAGATAGGCTCCAGGATATGGCCACAGACCTCCTTTTGCAGTTTGTAAAGCAGAAGGCAATAAGTGAGGCAAGTAATCTCTATATCCTAGAATTCCAAAGGAGATCGAGGCAGAAAGACAGAGCTGACCTCATGATTGGTGAAGCTGCTAGATCTTACTTGTCTGAACAGAAGGAGGTTCTGCCCAACACGGCTGTCAAGTTCTTTGAGGGTAATTTGTATTAATATTTTACCCATCAATAATATTTTAAATTGCTCTTTACTTATCTTTTTTTTTTTCATCATCCCACATTTTACAAAACTTATCTTCTCAGGAATTTATCATCTTTTGCTTTGTTATACATATGATATTAAGATATATCTGCAGAGTGCACCATCCTTTGTCTATGGTAAAAATACAAACATGGTTATGGTAGGAAAGACTTTGATGTGTAAAAATCTTTTGTGTGGCACTTGGAAACATAAATCCCATGCATATCTGAAACACCTTTCTTTTTAAACTTCAAATGTTTAAAGTTTTGTTCAAAACATTTATTTTTGTTGTGGAGCAGGAAGTTCAAATAAATCTATCAATCTTTTTCAGTTGTCAGGGCGTTTTACTCGTCCTCTCTCAGTTACATATTTGAAAAGCTGCCACTGAATGATCAGCTTCTGCGCCATGCAAAGGTTTTAAATGTGGAAAAAAGAAAGAGCCAGTTCTTTCAATCCGTCTGCTTTTTGGCCGAAAGATTTCTCTGCCTGAAGCCTGATATGGAAAAGGCAGAGATACAATTTGCCAAGTACCAGGTTGGTTTTTATCAACTTACGTATCACATTTTTTTTTTGTTTAGCAGTCTTCTTTACTTCATGCGAGATATATGATTCAATTGCTTAAATTTTGTAGTTTCTATTAGAATGACATCTTTTACTGAATTCGTACAATGAGTAATATATATGATTTTAATTTAAGTCTGTATGTTTCATTTTGTGTGTGTGCTTTATATCTGTAGATGTGTAATATTTCTTTTCATAAGATAATTGTTATTCACTTCATTTTCAAAGAAACCACATCCTTCTCTTTCTGACCCATGTTTTACCATCATATATTTTATATTTATTCATTGCATTTTATGTTATCCTCACTTCAATCTGAAGTAAGCAATCATTTTCTCCTTATAAAATCTAAATCTTTAAAAAATTTTTATTTTACACTTAGATGGCTGCACTTGAAGGCATAGCCACTGAGAGAGTGGACAAGGTATGGGCAGCCATTTCTAAGCTGCAGGATTTTAGCATTGGCACACCGAAACAAAAATATGCAGAACTTGCCCAGTTCATGATGGCCATTTGTTGCCTTCCTCAAGGAAATGCTGACTCTGAAAGAATTTTCTCCCTTGTTCGTAAGAACGAAACAGAGCAATGGGCCTTGATGTCCTGGAAGCTGCTCTCTGGCATCATCACCATTAAATGTGACTTAATCTCCAAGAGTGAGTGCTGTTTCCAGCAGACAGTAAGCTCATCTGTCTTGGACAAGGTCAGAGTCTCTTCATGAGCCCCTTCATGGGAAACAAACAAGAACTGTATCTATAGTGTACTTATCATTTTTGTTTTTTTGATTTTGTGTTAAGTATTTTCTTTTAAATCTGTGAAATTTCTTATTCGTCTATGGATTATAGAAAGATCTACTGTCATGCTTGTGGGTAAGTACATTTTGTTGTTTTAAAGTATATTTTCAGGTTTTATGTTGTGCTCCTGATTTTTACCCCAAAGTCCTGTTTTTTTGGGCAGCTCACTCCTGCTGTTAAAAATTTCTGCCTGGCAGGTCTGTGTTATAGGACTTATTACTGCAAAGCCAAAGTCTTAATTATTTTCTTTAAAACCTGAAACTGAATGTTTGGATGTTATGCTTACACCTACAGTTAAAATATTTAAAATCACAAGTATTATTGCTTTCATTATTATGCCTGTTTATAGTATTATTTTTCATCATAATAGAATGACCACGATGCCATATGACTGGATCATTTTAAAATTGCCTCTTATAAAATTTACAATTTTTTTTTTAATATTGGTCATAACAGAGGCCTGCAGCTTCTCGTCACACCATTCCTGGCCAGCCTACTTGAAAATGACCCAAATAAAGTGCTCAGTTTTGAAGAGTTTTTCGCCCAGGTGGACGACATCACCCACAGAATTCCCTACGATGTATTCTGTCCATCAACATTCTCCCTGCTGAGAGTCTACACCAAACCACGAGATGAGTAAGTTTCACATGAACTGATTTTATTGGTTCAAAGGTGCATTCAATGAAAACTTTGATCTGTCTAAATATTAGCATCGTCCTACCTTATTAAAGGTTAAGATGATACCAGTGTTGGCCACAAAATGCCAATTTTTGTATGAGTTTAATGATCCATGATTTTATTTGGGGAATTAAACAGGTATGATTGAATGCTAGGTAAATGAGATAAGAAGCAGACTTCTCCGATAATTAGACCTTTTGTTTCTTTATCTGGCAACAATTATTCCTCTACATTTTTTGGTGTGTACTCGAAAAAGAAAGACCTGACATAGCTGTAAATGTTTCCTTTTTTTTATGTCATTGTGAAGTTTTGTTGTTAATCTTTTTTTTTCTTCATTTTTTTTTCTTTCCTCCTTTTCCTCTCTCAGCATGTCACTCCTGCGACAGCTCATCACAGACCAGACCGATATACTTGGTGGCACTCAGCTTCTTATGCATGATGGGAAGGTGCTTAAAGAAGAGTCTCGTGTCTCTGTGGCCAGTCTTCTTACCCAGGTTTCCGCTGAAAATCCCATCATTGTCTTCAATCGTCTGCCAGAGTATAAAATGTTTCGCAAGCCTACATATGGTGAGTTCATAGTTTGGAAACGAATTAAAAGAAGAAATAATTCACTTCTTTTCTTCTTTGTGATTAAAATTTTATTGAATTTTATGTTCAAGAGGCAAAGGAAATTCTATGAGATATATATGTTCCCAATGCTGGCTATTTTATCTCCTCCACTGTTCAAAAGAACGTGTCAAAAACTCGTGTTATATTACTTCCTGTTCATTAAATTTTCTTTTTATCAATAATTAGACCCCAGGATATTGTAGCAGCTGAAGGCTTAAAGGCAAATGTCATTTCGATCATCATGCGAATAGAAGAAAATAATATATTGTTATACAGGAATGACATTGTCATAAGTCAGAGGAAACTTCTTAAAACATTCTTGTACTGTTTGATTCGTCCTGGTGAAGCACATCTTTAGCAGCAACCATTGAACAATCTTGATACTGTTATGAATTTTATTGACCATAAACTTTTCTTGTAAGTTGTGATCAGTGTCTCTACAAACAGTACAATTGTATGTATAGTTTTGATACTCTGTGTGTTAGAGAGCACTTTTTGCAAATATAAAGGGTGAAATTACACAAATATCTTTTGTAGAGGCGAAAAAAAAAATTCCGGTGAAAGGAGACTTTTTTGTGAAAGATCTTTTCATAATGTTTGGTGTATGTTTATTTACATAACTGTTTCCATACACGGGTTGTAAGTCTTCATATCTTTGAGTACTCGTTGATCTGTGTTGGTGAAAACTCAACTTATTAGTTTAATTTACAGGCTTTTTTTTTTCAGATCATACAGTTGTAATTGTCTCAATTTTTTTTTATTTTGAGCTATGGGCAAGAAACAGATGTAAACTTGAAACATTTTTCAACAGTCTCAGTGGATTTGACCAAACATCGTCTGTACCCACTAATATGTTTAAAAATTTTTTTCATGTGCAAAATTTGCAAAGACTTGTTTGTGCTTTTTTTCTTTATTTTTCCTTTCAAATCTGATCTTCCTTTTTTTTTTTTTTTTTTTCAACATATGACAGGCTCCTTTTTAGAGCTTCCACCTGAAACAAGTAGTGATGATTATCCTCTTTGCAAACGCAACTTTGCTGTTTTACTCTCGGTGAAAAACTGTGTGAAATCCCTCATGCAGAAGAATAATCTTCTCACAAAAGCTGTTAAAATGTACAGGTAATTTTATAAGTCTCTCATTCACAACTTTTTTTTTCTAGGATTTTTTTTTGTCTCTCAGCAAACTTAAAGTTAAAAAAGTAAGATGAAATCAATTTAGATATATTTAAAGACTTGGAATAGTTTCCGAAGATAAAACATCTTAGGGGTTTTTGTTTTGAAAAAGCTCCAGAAACTTTTAGATGGGCTTGTGGAAGCTCTTGCCTTTCGTTTTGCCTGCGCATGTTGAAGAATCTTTTTGCTGATTGAGTGAGAATAGGAGACTTAAATCATCACTGTGCAGCCAGCGTATGTAAAAAGAATTTATTTTTGGAATTCATGTCAGTATTCTGATAGGCAAAAACGCAATTAAAAATTTTTTAAGTAAGTTTTCAAATTTTTTTTCTGTTGCTTTTTATTTATATAATAATTTTTTTTTTTCAAATTAGACTAAGGTAAAAAGAAACCATTAATTCAGCATTTAGTGAACTCATGCAGTCAAAGCAGTATTGCTTTTGGTCAAAAATTTTGAAAAGTATTGTTATGGGCTTATGCAGTCACAGCAAATATATATATATTTTTTTTCTTTTTCATTTGTAAGTGAAGAGTACATTTTCTAAAGATGGATGGAATTAGCTCTGATTTTACTGGTCCTCTCTTTTTTATCCCTACTAAATAAAAAAAAAAAAGAAATATCTATGAACGGAAAGCAAATAGTTGCGAGAAAAACAGGAAATCTACCTTGAGAGCAATTTCAATTTTTAGATATCTCACAATTTAATAAAATTGACCAACCATAGAATTTTAGAAGAAATAGAAAAACACAAACTGGCAGATCTAGTGGTTAATATACATGCCCAAACATGGTGATCAAAAGAAAGCCTAGTCTCCAACTTCACCTAGACTCAAGATTGAACCTTACCTACTCATCTAGAATCAAGATCAAGAACAAAAAAAAGAAAAGAATAAAGTCATAAGATCTACGTTTATTGAGTCAGAGCAAAGTGGCTGTGCATTTGGAGTCTAAATGAGTTCAGTATAGTTTGTCAATTTAAGATTGTTCAGTAATTGAGAAATCAAGTGTATGTTGGAAACAGTTAAAGACTCAACTCTCTTTGGGCTATAAGCAAACCATGGAGTTCTTTGTGGTAAATATTGCTTTCTTAAATCTTAGATCTAGGTTTTGTTTCCTTTTTGGGTCTCTGGTACCAGGTTGAATTTTGTTGATATTGAAGGACAGGGCTGTTTATGGGATGGCTGGAGATCTTTGTATAAAATAGCCCTGATCATGGAGCGATAATATTATAAGTGCATTTGGGCATATGCATATATTCAGTCGTGAAACATCCTCTGGCTTCCAGTTTCTGGAAGCCTGGCACTCCAGGTTTTCCTTTTAGGGTCCCGGTTCCAAATCTGTTAAAAGAAAAAAAAAATTAGCATTCAGTATGTCCCTCGAAGGGAAAAAAAAAATCTTTAAATTGATAGTATTCTTATTATGTCCCTGCTACAGCTCGTATGTGAATCAGAAGAGTTCGCGTCTGCATCTGTCTGTCAGCCATGTCAAACACTCCTGCAGTGAGAGCAAGCTATGGAGAGAGCAGCTGTTTGCCTTCCTTGACATTCAGGTGAGATTGATTGATTATTGGTATATCCAGTGGATTGATTGATTGATTATTGGTATATCCAGTGGACTGATTGATTGATTATTGGTATATCCAGTGGATGATTGATTGATTATTGGTATATCCAGTGGATGGATTGATTGATTATTGGTATATCCAGTGGATGGATTGATTGATTATTGGTATATCCACTGGATTGATCGATCTATTATTGGTATATCCAGTGGATGGATTGATTGATTATTGGTATATCCAGTGGATGGATTGATTGATTATTGGTATATCCACTGGATTGATCAATTTATTATTGGTATATCCAGTGGATGGATTGATTGATTATTGGTATATCCAGTGGATTGATTGATTTATTATTGGTATAACCAGTGGATGGATTGATTGATTATTGGTATATCCAGTGGATGGATTGATTGATTATTGGTATATCCAGTCCACCATTTATCTGTAATTTCAGGGCATTCAGGTGAGTGAATGTATGATGTGTAGCTTTTTCATGTGATTTTCTTGTAAGAAAATAGTGTGCTTGTCGAATTCCCTGCTAGAGTATTGTTAATAAAGAGTGTCTAAACAGCAGCTTAAATGAGTCGTACAGTGCAAACTAAGCAGAATTGGAGGTATCTCTGTAATTATCTTTGGTTTAATTTATCAACTGTAAAGAGAAAAATGAGGATTCGTTTTGCTCAGTGAGACATTGATATTTAAATGGTTTTGAGAAATTGCTGTATAGAATGAAAGAAAAAATCAAATTTTTCCTTTAAAAAATATCCATACTTTTTGACTCATCAAAGCCGTGCTACCGCTAGGGTTCTCCTTGAAAAAATTTTTTTCTGTTTTTCCAATGGTGATGATCTAGTGGTCAAGCAACTTGGTTGCAGGTCCAGTGTACCAGCTTAGGCTATGAATTGTATCTTGTCCCGCAGCCAGTTGAGGCTGTGTTATGTAACTTTTGAAGAAAGAAACTCTTCTATCATTGTAGACATTGTTTGTGTTTGTCCCGTCAGGTGGCTTTTGATGCTTCCAATGATTTCATGATTCCATTATAAAACTCTGAGAAAATGTTAGGGATCAGCAAACAAGTCAAGCATTGAAGGTGAATCAAATCTCTGAAACATTGTGCACAGTGGAACACAAATTCAACTAAAGAGATGAAATAAAAAATTTAAAAAGCATAACAGAACTGATGAGCAAATTCTTTTTCAATTACACAAATTCACATTATGGACAATTTGGTGTATCAGGATTCAAATTTTAAATCTTCTGTATATCCCCACGATGCATGTTTTTAAAATCTCTTACTCTCTCTCTCTCCCCTCCCTCTCCCTTTTCCTATTTTACCCAGGTAAACCTGTTCAAGTCCCTTGCCACAAGCAATCTCAGACCAACTAACATTGACATCACGGGGCGCATCAATGTTCTAGAGACACTGCAACAAACAGGGCAGAGAGAGTGTCAGCAGCTAAATGCTACAGTAGGTGCTTTCTTTCCTCTGTCTTATCTCTGTCTCTTTTTTTATTTCTGCATCTCTTCATCTTCCTCTGTTACCCTTTATTCCCCCTGTGAGTGAGCCTCTGGAAAAATCAACCAAAAAGTGCTGTATTTTGTTGTGCTAGCTTTGCCTATGATCCACTTATTGGACTGGTGATTTCATCTCTTTCATTGCTTGGATTGAATCAACTCCTTTGTGCTTTCTATTGTGCCTATGTCTTCTGGAACACTGCTTTGATTAACTCACAAGGGGGAGGAGAAAATTTAGTAGAGAATTTTGAAAACTCCGCTGTTGAGTGAAATTATTATAAATTAGGACAGTTAAAAATGTATAGAAGTTGAAAAGGATGAGAACTTCAAAGCAATATAAACACATCTTAAACCAGTTATCAAAAAGATTTCACATAAGGTGCATCCTGAGGGCAAGTGGAGGCAAATTTGGAAACAGTTTATTGTATGTTGTGTTTTGAACTGTGCAAACCCATTGATACAGTTTAGAGCTGCCTTCTGTTGGTTTAGCAGAGTTGAAAACTTGTGACTGGACAAGGATATCTCCTTAAAATACTTTTATTCAATTTGGTTTTTCACCTGCTCATATGATATTTTCAAAAATTAAGATTAAAAAAAAAATAGATTTGTCTTTGCAATTTTAAATTGTGCTTTTTTCTCGTATTGACCAGCTTCAGTCCAAACTGGAGCAGGCATTGAGTTTGCTGCAGAATATTCAGTCTGGCCAGGCAATGGATCTGGAGTGGAAACCAGGGATTGGCTGTGTGCCCCAGGACAGATGGTAAGACTCAGGGCCTTTAGATCTTTAAAGAATGAGATTGTTTCAAATTATTGACTCTGCCAGATTTTTTTTAAAAATATGAATTCGGCCTTTTTTTTTTTTTAAATAAAATCTGCCAGTGCGTTACTCTTTGGAGTTCTGACCAAACTTTTACCATTGAAACAATTCTGTCATGTATGTTGTCTTTGACAGAGTAAGAGATTCGTTACTGTAGTGTTTATACAAAATAGATCCATAGACTTTTTAGGCTGAAGGAAATTTTTTTTTTGTAAGTTTGCGATTGGTAGTTGACATCAAGCTGTTTGAAACACTTCTTAGCCATGGGCAAATATATACGCAGATAAAAAAAAAACTGCATGACTGACTGCATTCAATACAAAAATTTGACTTCTAATTTAAAGCTTAATCTGTTATTTTGACTACAGCTGCCAAATATAATAGATTTTTCAGTTGTTTCATCTTGCAAAAGGAGAAGGAGAATGGGTTAAGCTGGCAGTTGAGATTTTTTAACAATGGAATACTGAAACACAAATACAAAAAAGATAAGCATAGCACAGTAATGATGTGAGTCAGCTGCAAGCCTTCTTTCTTCTGTTGATAAACTTTGATACTTATAAAACAGTAAATCTTTCCATTGCCCATGTTTTAATATAAGAATGCTACACAACTGGTCTGTATTTGTTCTCACTTTGATCCAGCACTGAGCGTGTATATACACTACCAAATTGAATGAAATAAGAAGAGTTCACCTCCCCGACTGATTGGCATACCTGAGCTTGAAATTTGTTTTCCAATGTTTTCTTTTGCTTTAAAAATGATAGAGATGATATCAGGTTTTTATCTAAATTGAATTAAAATATTTTGAACAGGAATGTTTCTTTTTTTTTCTTTGTTTTTTTCATATTTGAATATTTAATGTTAGAAAAATTGCCTGCAAGGTTTTCAAGACTTTGAGATGTGTCATGCTGTGTATAAAGATTATATCATTTCTTCCTCTCTCTGTCATGTAGTATCGAAAAAATGGAAGTGATGCTCCAAAAGCTACAGAAAATTCTGAGTTCATTCCGTGAGGACCGGAACAAGCGACAACTGAACAACAATGATGAACAGATTCACAGATTTGATAAGTAAGTGTTGTCTCATTGAGGCGAATCATGTTAAATGGCAGCACGGACAAGAGCAGAAGTATTGCTGCTGGGAGGAACAAAGTTGCCTCTAAATGCAAAAGATAATTATCTGTGGATGAGGTGGGACATTTATCTATGGAAAACGGCGGAGAAATTGGTGAAAGGTTTCTGTCCTATCAACGGCTCTTGCTGGAAATGCTTTTGTTTTAAACTCTATAAAGAATTATAAAAGTTTTTCTAACCCTAAGTGTAGCGGTTTCACTTGGTATCATCCATTAAATATTTTAAATTCTTGGTCAATTATAACATATTTAACAAAACTGTGACTTGTCTCTATGAAATAAATTGTTTTACTAAAAAAGAAAAGAATTTTTTTCCTTTTGCAAATAATTATCCTTTAAAAATCTGCAAAATTATAGCTATTTTTTTTTGTTTTTTGTTTTTTGTTTGGCTTTAAACCTCTGTTGGGCAATTTTAAACAAAGGACTCTTTTTGTATATAAGGGTCAGAATGATGAAAAAATAATTTATAAGATTTTGTCAAAATTCTGCTCCTAATAAAATGTTAAGCTTATAAAGGAATTTTTTTTTTAAATGTTATGGTAGACACAAATAGGTTAATCCACATTCTTAATTGGAGGACCCAAGCACTCAGGATTAAATTTAAAAGACAATTCTGAATGCTTAGGACTTTTTTCTTTCTCATTTTTTATTATTTGTGTGTGTGTATGTATGTAACATGAAGAAAATCAATACTCTTTTGGTCAGGAACAAAATGAAGGAGATATGCGTTACAGCACAAACACTAGTGGAGGACGACTGTACCACAAAATCTGCTCAACTCTTCAAGGCCTTCAAGCAAGCATACAGGCAAGCGCATCTCTTGTTCTTTTTCTTCTAAGCTTGAAAGATTTGAAAATCTGGACTGAGAAAGTGAATACTTAGCTTTGAAATCTTTATATTTCGTGTGAGACAATTTATTTGTCAAATTTTTTGTCAATTTTTGAAATATATTACAAGGGAAAGTGCGAAAACTAGGATATTAATCTTAGGCTTACCCAGTGGTGCCACTCAGCAGCTTTAGCCAGAAATCAATTTTTTGGCCAGGTATCAGAGATTTCTTTAACCCTCTGCAAACCTCAAATCTCTTTTTCCCTGATACTTGTGTTCATGTTTACCATAGTTAGCCAGAGCCCTTGTCTGCTAATTCTACCTGTACTTGATTATGTAGTTGGGATATTCACCCTGTTTTCCTTTGTCCTTTAACATGTGCGTTGAATATTCTCTCATCATAGGGGCTTATGAGCCTGGCGTGGTTGAGTCCTGACAAAAGTGTAATTATTTTTTAAACAAAATAGATATGAACTGAGGTTTATTTCTTTGCATATTGCTGGTAAATCCTTTTTTTTTGTGTGTGTCTTCATTTTAGATGAGAAAGTAGCAGATTTTTTAAAGTGGATTAAAAATTAAGTTATATTGGAGATTCAATATCAGTTTCAAATACTTTGAAAAAAATGTTTAAATAATATTATATCTAAAAATGGCTATGATATAGGGAAGTTTTTCAAGTACTCATAATATTAATTTATTTATGCTCTTTTTTTCTTGCCGAGTACATTTTAATTGCGAGCTCAGGATGGCTTCAAAACATCTCGGGGCTTACCTTAAGGTTTACAGTATATTTAATACTTATACATTGATCATTTGAATTTGTTTGCACTATTGAATAGAGAGAATTTTAGGCACAGTGATTAAATTTGTAAAAAGAGAATATCATAATGTCAAATACATGGCCTTACTTATTATCTTTCTCTAGAAATCAAAGAAGAAATAAGTTTTTAGAAAAGGCCTAACTGTAACTGGATAATTGATTTTACCGAGTCAATGTCTGGATATAATATAAGTTAATAATACTAAAGCTAACAAAAAAATTCTAAAGCCCAAAACTAAAGGACAAACCTTTAGATCCATCAGATTTTATTTGAAAATAAATATTTTTTTTTAACTGCTCTATTTTGTGTGTGTGTGTGTGGCGCGGAGAGTATTTTATGATAAAAAATGTTTTAAATTCACTTTTTTAACTTGACTTTTGTACCTTTTAGCCGCGCAGTTCAGATCCATGACTCAGGTGAGAGGCTGGAGGGTCTCGTCAAGGACATTCTTCACATGCAGGAGAGGCTTGTGGAAAAACTCAGAGTGGTAAGCCTTAAGTCTTTTTCCCTTGCTTTCTCTGTGCCTTCCCTTTGGTCTTAGCCAAAAGATCACCACCGAATTGTAGGATGGGTGAATCAACATTCAGTCAATCAATCAATCAATCTTCTTTGTCATATTATATTGACTAGAACAAAGAAACTTTGAAAGAAGCTAACATTGCTAAGTGATTCAGGAAGAAGCTGTGCGCAAAAACAACACTCATCACTCATAGAGTCACATCTAGTGGAAAGAGGAGGTGGAGGATAGGCAAACAATAACTATGAGTGAGGGTGAGAAAGAGAGAGAGAGAGAGAGACAGACAGACAGAACGAGCATGAAGGGAATACACAGCAGGTGATAGATTCAATAGCAGCGTATGGATCAGATGACTTCCACATAAGATTGAAGGGTAGGCCAGACATGATTGCATTGCTGATAACCAGTGCATTTGATACTGATAAAAGTGATACTAAAATTCTGTAAGAAGCTTTTTTGAAATTGTATCATTTTTTCAAGCTGCCATAAAATATTTTAAATTTATAGCACTCATTGTCAAGTTAAGCTAAGTGTAGATTTTCATATTCATCCTATAAGATAAAATTTCTCTCCATTTCTTTTTGGAGTGCCTGATTTTTTTTTAATAATTTTTTCCTGTTTAAGTGTGGCCGGCAGTGTATTCAACAGTCAGAGAGTTGCATGCAGGCTCTGGGCCAGTCAACTAGCAAGCCAACCAATGGGGATGGGCCAGGCAAGAAAGAAGCATGGCCAGAAAACAGATTGGAGGGGCAGCAGCTGAACACTAACGGCACCTCAAGACAGATGAGGCTTGACCTTGTGCTGGACAGGTTAGTTGATTTCCTGTTTGTGGTGTAATGCATAGAATTTGGTAAGTAGGAAAAAGAAGTACAATGCTCTTTTGGAACTCTTTTTCCTTACTAGAGCTAAATGCCTTGTTGTTAGAGTTTTTAAAGTTTTTAGGAAAAGAACTTTTTGTTTTTGTCTTTTTTAAAAAAATCTTTTTCCTAGTACCTTTTTGTATGTGCTTATTTCTTTCATTCACTTTCTCCAGAATTGGTTGTGCCATTTTGCTTTCAAAATAATTATCCAGTTCTGACCTTTTAGTCTTAACATGTAATTGCTTTTGAAGAAGAAAAAAAAAATCAAATTTTTTAGAGGTATTTATATTTTTCCATCATTTATATACAGTGACAAACTTAAAAAAAAAAAAAAAAAAAGATTAATTTTCTGTATTTGATCATTCGTTAGAGATTTGTTTTTGAATAAAGCAACAAAAGAATCAGAGCTTGCTATTGATGCAGTTTTCACAGCGTGGCTTTTTTTTTTGTCATCCTTGGCAAGTTAATTTGAACCAATCGGATATTATTGCCATATTAAGCTTGTTTGTCTACCTTTTCGTCTTCCAAAACTTCTGTGGATTCATTTTCTTAATTTCAATGCTGCTACGTAGGCAAAGCTCTATTTGTTTCAGCCGTTAAACTACAGAGAAACTTAGTGAGCATAGCATATCATCAAAATGTATCTCTTCTCACTTGTGAGTCAGTGAATTTAACACTAAGGCATTCATAATTTTTTTGCTTTTTCAGTTTCAGAGGATGAAAAATTGATTTAGTTTTTCAAGCCCTCAAGAGGAAAAACCACTGTATTTTTTTAACTGTCACTAGGAAATATTCACTGGAGCTTTATGTCGTCAATTTCCACCATCTGGTTTTTTTTTTTTTTTGTTGTATATTTAGAAAATTAATTTGATAAATACTATTACTCTAGCCACTTAAAGTCATTCATGTTTTATTTTTCCAGGCTTCAGACAACAAGAACATCACTAGAAGAGTTGACGGCACTACTTAATGAAAACACTTCAATCATGGAGAGGTGAGCATTTTTATAAATCACCGTGTACTCTAGGAGGGGATATCAATTATCTTTACCAGAATTAAGGGAGGGCAACCTTGGCAAACAAATTTGTGAAGTTTTTTTTGCCATTGCTTCATCAGCACTTGTAACTGTTAGTCTGATAGACTGGCCTCCAACTCTGGGTCAATCAAAGGTTCCTGGACTGCCAATCTAATGTGGTTTAAGTGAACACACTAACCGTTGAGTTATATTCTCTTTCTTATTTCTCCCCTTACCTCCAGTGCTTACTGCAGAGATTTCATTTTCTCCTTTCTTCTTTTAAATTTTTCTCTTATGTTGCACCATATTTTTTTTCCTTTTCTTTTCATCTTTTATTTGGTATTGAAATCTGGCAACTGTTGTGTAAAAGCTGTAGAGGAGTTCGGGCTTGTCACATTGAGTTGATACTTATCTGAATATAGAGATAAGAATTTTTTTTGCATTACCCTGGTGGTTTTTTTGGTTTTTTTTTTTTTGCATAGTATGTAAGGATATAAAGGAATATATTGACTACTAGTAGTATGCAGGGTTCATGGTCACGATTTTTACAGAGCTATTGGGAGGAAAAAATATTTATTGTTTTTGCTTATTTTTATCTCAACTTCTATTGAATAATCATTCTGTAAGCTTCCACACTAGATATACTATTGGATTAAAACCCTGATTGAGAAGCTGTAAACAACAAGTTAACTTTGTAGCTAAAAATCTTACAAATTCACACAAAATTTACTGAACTGAAAACAAAACCAAAAGAAAAAAAAATTAACACAGATCCGCCTTTTGAATACTTAAAGATGAAAAAAAAAAACAAGCTGGACTGGATAAGATGTTGCAATTTAACAGATTACTGGGAGTGTCTCTCCACCACATGGAGCAGTGTGCAGTGTTTTGGTATTATTTATGGATTGCATGAAGTGGCATGCAGGATTTAACAAGTTAATTTCAAATATTTATCCAAATTTTTGCCCTGTATTCTTAGTCGGATAAATGAAATCTTCTGATAATTTGAATATCTCTTATTTGCAATAGATGAAGTCAGATTTTATCCTCTAGCGCGCACCCCCTCCCTCTCTCTCTCTCTCTGTATGTTTTGTGCCAGATTCCACATGCTTCAGAACCAGGACGGATCTGAGGATCTCAAATCCTGGGAGTACGTGCCCATCCCGACGCCAAAGCAGTGATAGCAATGGATCCCTTACAATGGATGAATGTTGATTTGTTGAAAACATATTTTTTTTAGCATTTTCTGTAGTGAAAATTCTCTGGAGTTGATTTGATAGTTAGTTGTAATATATGTCAATGTGTAAAATTTTAATATGCCTCGAGACCAGGCCTAATGATTTGGATGTAACATTTAACAATATTCATTTTTTTAAAAGTTGCTTTTTTTTTCCTTGGTTTTTCTTTTTATTTATTCATTTATTAATTTTTTTTGTAAGTTAGCACTTCATTGTCTTGGCTGAAGATTACAAAATCTTTCCGCGGTTTAACCATTTCAAAGCTTATTTTATGTTATTTCTGGTTTTATCAATGATTTTAGAAGTGCAGAAGGCATCTTCCAATCCCATTAGAATGGTCCAGAGACATGTAAAAAGGCAAGCATGTACTGTAACTTCATTTCTCAAAAAACATTCTTTCTGGCATCTGACTCAATAGGAGTGGTCTTAAGTTGTGATATGTAAGTTTTGAAAATGTGAATATTAGACTTGGTAAGTGCAATCCTCTTTTATCAGCAATGGTGAAATCGGGGATATTACAGAAACTTGTAGGATGAGGAAAAAAAAATTGCAATGACTCATGAGGCAGAAAAAAATCTCTTTTCTTTAATTCTAAAAATGGCTTTCAATGTTTTTTGTCATGCAATTCTGTAAATATTAACAGTCTTGCACGTTGTCTAAATACAGTGCATATTACAAGTTTCTCTTGTTTTCAATTTCTATATTTTTAATACAAAGTTGGGCTGTGAAAACAACCATGAAAATGTATGTATGTATATTCCTATTCTGTACAGCTTCTCTTATGCCAGAGATGTAAATTGTACAAAACAGATGCCAGACCGAACGGCATAAATTAGAGAGAGTTTTTAGCTTACATCACACATGGAGTATCCAGTTTGAACACATACCTAAGTGTGTTCTATTCATGTTGCAAACTGTCTGATACACAATTGTGTAATGTCACCACCAAAGGATACCTTGCCCTAAAAACACTTAGAGGGAATATATTTACTGGATTCCCATGGCGTTAAAATTTGTACCATGTCTTGAGAGCCTCATGTAAATACTATAGTGATAAAATTTTTGGTGTAACCTCATCATCAAGATGGACTTTCAATGTAGCCTGAACATTGAAATAGAATGTCACTGAGGCCTCAATGTTGAGGTAAAATTCTTCTGCAGCCTTAATATTGAATAATGATAACAGCGGCCATTTTTCCAAAACGTTTCCTGTCACAAAACATCATATTTCGTGTTGACACTCTAAAGTCAGACATTTTCTCTCAATCAGTCCGAGAAAGGTTTAAGTTGATAGCTTTTAAACAAGTAGGTATTTAAAAAATTGTAGCTTGGTTTTTCAGAGGCTTTTGAAAAGATTTTCAAATGCAATATATTTCATCTTTACTGAGGTTGTGACAGGAAGTCTAGAGAGACTAGTGTTAGAAACACCATAACATTCTTTGGGGGGGAAGGGGAGGGGGGCAGATTGTTTAAAGACATTTCTGATAGAGGCACATTTTTCATGATGGCTGCTTCATAAATGCAGACCAGCCAACTTTCTGTTTTGCTCAGGAAAAAATTTGGGGGAACGCCCATAAATTCCATTTTTCAGGCGGCTTTGTTAAAATCCCGGTCAAGAGGCCTGGTGGATGGTGGGAAAAAAACCAAAACTTTTGTTTTATCCTTTGGATCAATCCGATATCTATGACCGTCATGTAGATCTATTTTTTACCAAATGTGCATTGAACTATTAAAAAAAAAAAATTTTTTTTTAAGTATTATCAATATGACCCAAGCATCCAATTTGCATCCTGTAAAGTTTACTTAACATGCTTGTAAGGGAATGATCAATTTTAGCATTATTGATATATTATGGTTCTACATGTTCTTGTGGTCATGAACCCGACGCTAGGACATCTATGCTTGTGGTCATGAACCCGACGCTAGGACATCTATGCTTGTGGTCATGAAGGACATCTATGCTTGTGGTCATGAACCCGACGCTAGGACATCTATGCTTGTGGTCATGAACCCGACACTAGGACATCTATGCTTGTGGTCATGAACCCAACTCTAGGACATCTATGCTTGTGGTCATGAACTCGACGCTAGGACATCTATGCTTGTGGTCATGAACCCAACTCTAGGACATCGATGCTTGTGGTCAGTGCATAGGCATGTGCATGTAGTACTCACTTGTAAACAATGAAGTAGCATGAAAGGATTGACCCCCACACCTCAGATTTAGAGTGAGACCTTTTTATGCTTGCAATGATCTGATGGTAGGGATGTGGAAGTCATCACTCTGCATCCAAGGGTGCCTTTCTTCTTATTTCATTCTTTTTTGGCTTCCCTTCTCATGTCGCAGGATATAAGAATATAAAAAAAAAATGGGGTGGGGGGGGGG
>BLXT01001319.1:982470-995702 GCA_019648995.1 Plakobranchus ocellatus
AAATAGGTACAGTAATGACTGTATTTTCTTTCTTTATAATTTTTCAAGTCTATGCCTATACCAAAATTAAAGTTAATGTATATCAACAAATAGATTGGACGTTAGTAGAAACTTGGTGTTATACACTCCATCTTTTCCTATGGCAAAGATGGTTGAACAATAGAATAATGATTCAAATGCCAGAGATCAAGCTCCCAATCTCCCGCTAAAGATAACATATAGAGTTAAAATGAGTAGCATTTGGCAAAGCGGGGAATCTAATATTCACTTATAAATATATAAACTTTATGTACCTCTGTCTTGCTTGCACTTGCCACTTGGAAGAAATTCAATGGAAATTATTATTAGCACAGATTACAATTAAATAGTCACACAATCTAGGCGATATGTCAGCAGGATGATAACAGAAATAATACGCTGCAGTTGGGCCAATGAAAGAGGTCTAATGAGTGATGATGATGAACCAACGAAGCGGGGCCGACAAGATCGCAAGGTGACTGTAATGCCTGGACACTGGTGAGCAGCTTGACGGAAAAAAAGTCTGATGAGATGAAGAGTGACAGCTAGCACACAGGATCAAGTGTTGCTGGAATTTTTATTGCAGTAATTGTCGCGCAGGAGTGAAGCTCGAATGGAAAATATTTATTTTGTATACGACGATTTCAAACTGTTGAAGGAGTAAGCAGCGACGATAGTATTGATGAATTGTATCAATGGAAGGATGAAAGATGAAGCTTACTTATCAGATTTGCGTCTGGTAAGAGGATGGAAATAATTGATCGAAAGGCGGTTAGATTCTTGTTGGAGTCCCCTCCATGTTACGGTAGGGGGATATAGATGCAGGTTAATTTAAGACGGGCTGACGACGAACTAATATTAGAGCAATATGCTTAGTAGAGACAAGGCACTATTGCAATCTCATTGGGCCGAGTCCCATTTATTTTTCACATACAATACTACATAATATAGGTGTTCAGCATTCACCTTCACATTCCTTGTTTAGGTCCACTTCAGACCTATTATGATACACCCCAGTCCACTCTCGGACTCTTCACTAGACAGGGTTTAATTTTTATTCCGTTCAAGGTCTAATTCAAGTTCAGTCCACTCTAGGACTCCTTTTAAACGTAGTTTGATTTTCAGCCCGTTTCAGGACAGTTCCCCGATTACCAGATGTCTATAAACCAAGAGTATTTTGGAGGCCTTTGTGCTTGGGTGTTTGGACTGCAAATAAAGCCAAAACACTACCTCGGTCTGAAAATCACCAACTGAATGCTACTCATGAGTGACTCCACCGTCAATTTCCTCTTGTTCCTTCCTACTTTACCTTGACCTATCTAACAAAATTATATTAAAATTTTTGAATAAATAAATAACGGCATCTCACGGCAAATGCCTTTTGTTTCGTTTTCTTTTTCTTTCTTTCTTTTTTTTTCATTTTAAACCTTTGTGCTCTAACCATGAAATGATTCAACTCCAAATGATACACGAACTAAATGGTTAAGGAGACAGTGGATCATGACAATTACCATCACCACCACAACACTGATATCACTATTGCTGGATGGAAATAACTGTCAGATTCGTCGCGCGAAATTCCTGAATTATTTATTATACGTGGAGTTTTAATCGAAATTTTGATTGAATCAAGAAAAAGAAAAGGATAGCAATGGCAAAACCACATCAGGCCATAATTTCTATCAGACAGTAAATTGCATTAATTCTGTTCGTTAGAATGGTTCTACCGAGTAAACAATTAAACATTGCAGGTAACTATTGGCACTTGCATGTCAGAAAGCATAATGAGTGAAATTGTAATGAGAAAATCACTGAATAGATTTACTTGATTCGCGCATAGCGGTGTCACGAACGCCAGAAATAAAAGGTAGATAATACCTCTGATATGTGTCGTTGAGTTCTTAAGATAGATATAGATCTAGCTGAAAATAATGCAACGCTGGAGATCGTGTGAAAACGTAAAAAAAAGTTTATTTAATTCAACAGCAGGAAATCAAATCAGACAATATTCACATAGCCCGTTGGTTAAAAAAAACTAGATCTAGCTCTATGAATCTGCGTATTCGTGATACATTGATATCTCTATGATCTCTGTGAATTCTCTGCGTACTCTGTGTGATCTCTGTGAACTCTCTGCCTACTCTGTGTGATCTCTGTGAACTCTCTGCCTACTCTGTGTGTTCTCTATGAACTCTCTGCCTACTCTGTGTGATACTTTTACTAATCTTCACCCGGTATTTATACTTTTTCCTAAAAGAAAACTCTATAAATTTCTGGAAATCTGTGCCATAATGCAAGCGCGATTGTTCGAAAATATAGATCTAGAACATTACATCATAATCCTAAAATAAAACAAAGCATTCTTTCGAGAAGACATAAGGGAAATCCTTGGGCTAAAAATAGAACATGAGTCACGTTCATTTACGTAATGAGCTCTCGTTCGCTTTTGCATAAATAAACTTCCCTTAACTGGCTCATTCTAGAATTCTCGAGTTGACGTGCGTTCAATAGCAAGCCCTAGGTCTAGTTTTTGTTACAAGCGGCAACGCGTTAGTAAAATATAATCCCAAAAAAAGTTTAGCGGAACACAAAATATGGTGTTACATGTTTATAAAAATATTTCGTTTTAAGCCCTAACATGGAACGCATAAGCCAGGGGCTGTATGCAACTGGTCAGTTATGATCAAAACTTAAACTGATCAAGTCAAAACTTGGTAAGTCGAATTCAACCGGTCATTTTTGTCTCGTCGTGACCTTAAGTTGACTTACTAAGCTCGAACTTTGTAAATCAGAAAATCGCGACTTAGCTCGAGGCTACTTTATTTTCAGCCAATCAGCATAGCTAATTCTGTTGATGTAGATCTAGAAACAATGGCGGCAGTAATTCTGCAAAGATATCGTCAGCGACGACAAATCAGACGAGATAGGATGTTTCGCGACAGACTCAATCCTGTCGAAATATTTGACAACAGGGAATTAATAAATAAATTCTGATTTGCCAGACTCACAATACTAGAAATAACGGATGGGGTGGAAGGCCACTTACTCCCCCATGGGGAGAGAGGAGGTGTTCTACCGGCACTGTTGCAAGTGTGCCTCACACTGCGTTTCCTGGCCACAGGAACATTTCAAGACGCAGTGGGAGAAATGATTGGTGTGAGCCAGTCAACAGGTGAATATTCAAATGTAGATCTATATTTCAATGTTAATTTGTTACTTGGTAAATTTACTGTGCAAGATGTATCCAACACTATTTTTTTTTTACATTTAAAGCTTTACTTTTCATGCTTTGCATTGTCAAACTGAGATTTACGTATTCACGGGTTAAATTTTTTTCAAGTGTAACTGAAAGAAAATTTTTCGAACATAAAAATGATGGCAAGCCATGTTTGGCAAACCCTTATATATAGATACATGTTTACTTTTTTTAAGGGCTTGAAAAGATTACACATGACATTAGGAAAGATTTCAATGTATTTGTAATGTCTTCAAACTGTTACGAAAATTTATTAAATGATACATGTTAAATAATTTTGCCTAAAAACATCAATTTTTATTTTAAAAAAAAAAAACCATATAAAATAAAAAGCACTGTTCATAGTGGAGCACAATAAATTTTTCTGCACTTTGTAAAGGTCTAAAGTTTGCAATTATGGAAAAGCAGGTACAGTTTTAAATGAATTCCATAATATTTCCCCAGTGAGCAGAGTTGTGCGACGGGTATTGGAAGCGTTCTGGGTGTTGCTTCCCAGGTATATTACGGCACCAACCCAAGCGCAAGCTGAGCGACAAAAGTAAATGTTCCGCTCAATTGCTGGATTTCTGGGAGTATTTGCCTGTATGGATGGGACTCACGTCAGGCTTCAGCGTCCCCGCAACAACGAAGCCGATTATATAAAGAGAAAAAATTTCCATTCCCTCAATGTCCAGATATGTATAGACTCATGTAGACTCATGTGCTTCAATGGAATTTTCAACATTTTGTAGAGGTTTATGATTCCTCTTTAGAAGGCCTCAAAACTTATGGAAGATTTCGTAGGAGTAAAATTTGATGAATTTCGGTTAAGGGCCCGTATAAATAAAAGATTTTTGTTAAGGAAAAACTCTTTTGCCAAACTTCATGCTCTCCGAAATGAAAATGTTCACGATAAAATGGAGACAACTAATCTACTTATAGGCCCTAAACACGTAGGAAGTGCGGACAGGCTAGAAACCAATGTCGATTCAATAAAGTATGATTGGCTTGAGAGTTTAATGGGCGATAAATCTGTTCGTAATAGAGCGGAGCCGAGAATACCAAAGGAGGGCAAGCCATTTCGCCTGGTGCTTTGTTATACATTTCTTTTACTGATGCCTAATGACAATTTCATTAATTTGTTTTTATTTGTTTATTCTTTACAGCCCAGATTTCATAAGGCGAATTTTTTTTTCTGAGATTTTCGAATGGTAATGTGGTATGTGGTATGGTACAATTCTTGTTTCACATCATCAGTATAATAATTATAACATCAACAGGAAGCTTTTTGTAAAATAGTTTTTCATCAAAATAAGCTATTGAATTAATTATTTATGTTTTTGTATTTAGAATTCATAAATGAAATCTTGGGCTTCTAATATGCATCTTATTTTCATTTGGCCTCTTCAAAATGGCCCAACGAACTTCTGCGCCATAAAAAAAGAAATTTATATTTTAAATTTCGAAAAAGCATAACTTTATTGACTATTGAGATACATCGTCGAAATTTCTATCGACATTCTAGATATTCAATATCTTTTAAGTCAATGTGAAAAAGTCTTCATGTGGGGGCTTGCTCGGTTTTGAATTTCAGCCTTAACTGTCGCCAAATAAGATGTACTCGTTTACTACAGCTTTCTAATGCTTTCTTGGACCACTTAATATCTGAAATAGTAGTAATCTTATAAAGATTATTTTGAAGTTTGTGACTAGAACTTTGGGCTTCTAATATATATGTATATATGTATGTATGTACATGTATATCATTTTGTGTTATATTTCCGAACGGTCTAGTAGCCTATCTGATCACTGAGTAACAAATCTAAAACCTTCCTGTAAACAATGTGCTCACACCCTCGAGAACCTTCTAGAAATCACTCGATCTAAAATCTTAAACTTAATATCAATATTAAGCTAAAAATAGCTCTCACTTAGGTTTACACAAAGTCTGACCAAACATTAATGCAAATCAGGCCAAATCACAAAATTAGCCATTTCGAGTCTACATCTAGATCTAGATTGAGATTCAATTCTTAGCAACCAATTGTTACAAGAACAATGAATCATGTCTGTGTGGTAAGAAAGAAGCCGAATCCTGATTTAAGTGAATCATAGAGAAGTCGAACTCTGAAAACAGTGAATCATGTGTGGTAAGAGAGAAGCCGAATCGTGACAACAGTGAATCATGTGTGGTAAGAGAGAAGCCGAACCCTGACAACAGTGAATCATGTGTGGTAAGAGAGAAACCAAACGCTGAAAATAATGAATCATGTGTAGTAAGGGAGAAACCAAACGCTGAAAATAGTGAATCATGTGTAGTAAGCGAGAAACCAAACGCTGACAACAGTGAATCATGTGTGGTAAGGGAGAAGCCGAACCCTGACAACAGTGAATCATGTGTGGTAAGAGAGAAACCAAACGCTGAAAATAGTGAATCATGTGTAGTAAGGGAGAAACCAAACGCTGAAAATAGTGAATCATGTGTAGTAAGCGAGAAACCAAACGCTGACAACAGTGAATCATGTGTGGTAAGCGAGAAACCAAACGCTGACAACAGTGAATCATGTGTGGTAAGGGAGACGCCGAACCCTGAAAACAATGAGCCTGTAGATTTAAATAATTGTGGAATTTTCCTTGATGTTCGAAAACTGTTCTCATTCAAATTAATAAACTTTCGTTCAATGTTAGGCAAGACTTCACAGCAATTGAGATTTCTGTTCTTTAGTCTTCTTAGAAGACCTCATTGTCACAAACAGAGTGCAGCTAGATCTATAACATAATAGTACAAAGCCATTGGTGACAATTTCATTTCTTCAGTCCAAAAAATGTCATATGTGTTAGCTCTAATGGTTGGCTTGGTCATAAAATAAAGTTAATCAGGAAAGAATCATAAAAATCTTCAAACCATCGTCACGAGCGGGTACGTTAGGTCTGCTGTTGCTCTATCGAGATTTCATGAGTAGGATTATGTATGAAACCGGCCAGATTTGGTCACAACAAAATAATTACCATTGCGACAGTACAAGTACTACTGGTGAGATGCTCAATATGTCATGAGAGGTCAACTCCATAAAAATCATACTCTTATAAATATTTACTTGCAGGCTTACAATGCGGTGTCACAGCCTTCAGCTATGGATTTTGTGAGCTGTTCGTCAAAAATATGAAAAGACATTTTAATGATGTTTGTATTGTCTTGATATTGTCAGATCCATTTTGTTCCTGAGGCTTAGACCGAGTGAAAAAAAGAAAATGCTTTTGCAATCATACTTGAATTATCGAAAAGTTGCGTTTAGATAAAATTCTGGCAGAGTGGGTGGTTTTCTTGTAAAAATAATTGTTTTCAATTAACTGTAAATATTATACTTTTTTCGATACATTTCTATAATTGACAAATCAGAACACAAAAGAACACGAGATGTACAGAAGAGAAAACCCGGATCTGTCTAAGAATTATATTTTTCACCCTTTCCTTTGGAAATATTAGAGTTGATTGACTCTTTGAACCGTTTGTTATGAGACTGCTAAACGTTGCACCAACATTTCAAGTATACAGAATAGTGAAACGAACTTCGATCTACAGATTCTCGTTTCCTGTTACCTTTTTCTTATAAACTTACATAACGACTGCATCATTCATCTCCGCTTTTGAACGCAAGAGCACACATCGCCACACGATGGGAGTTCGGTGGTTTTTACACAGTGTAACAAATGTGCTTAGGTCTCGTTTCATAGATTTAATATTGAGGTTTGTTCTTTGCTCTGAATAATAACAAGCGAACACTGCTTCTGTAATAGATGAAATGTGCAAACGACATTGTCTATTGCAGATCTGAATGAAGGTATCTAATGGCTTAGAACTGCTTACTGCTCTTCTTACACATATTTGATGAAATTTACAATGAAAACTTTAAAAGTTTTAATCAAATAAATGAATACCGACATGGTCAAGACGCCACCCTTCTTTCAACTAACAAGGAGAGTTTGAATTATGAAAATCATGGCTCATATGTGGCCTTCGAAATAAAGATAATTCATTATTTTCTATTAAGTCCTGTTAAGGTATGGGTGGCTTTCACTTGCATTTTCTTTGCCTTTAATGCGTAAATCGCCTGGTTTTATTTCGATATAAGGCATGATCTTAAAATCAAAAGATCTAACAAATTTATCATTACTAAAAACAATGCTTAAAAACGATCCAGGCACATAACTTCTTTTCGCTAAATCATGCGCTAAATATTTTTTAATTCTGTAATTCATGTGGATAATTAAGTCCGTTCGCTTGTTCAAAAAAATATAATTGTAGGCCCCATGTAAAAGCGTGTCATTCATTTGTAATATAAAAACAGATAAGCTTATTTCTACGTTCAGCTTCTTAGTTTATTTGTATAGTCTTGGTTATATTATCAAGCTATATAAGTACATTATTCGACTTTTTAAAACTTTTCAGGTATAAACATTCGAAACATGGCAAAAAACAAAAAAAAAGAACACTTGGCCCCAGTGTGAGGACCATAGCTAAGCTTATTTGTGTCAGCTCGGGTCAGTAATTCGTTTTCTTTTGTTTTTTTTTAAATCAAATTCGCAGGTCACACTTTTAGTCTTGGATAAGGGCAAGCAGCCAAACTATTGCGTTTCTCTTAGTTTAAACATCAATAAAATTAATTGTAAAAATCAACTCCAATAAAAATAGTGCGTTAGAGTCTAAGCTGCAATTAGTGATACATAGATCTAAATCAAACATAATGCGTTGAAGGAGGTCGACAAGACCCACAATGACTGCCAATCTATGAAGAATTATTTCACAATTGTCTAGTGAAGATCGAAATCTCTTTAGCTTTTAAAAGAAAAAAGGGATAAAAACAAATAAAGAAACTACAACAGAACAGTAACTCACACATTAATAGCGCTATTATTATGTGCAATCCTCATTATTATAAGTTTAGAGCCCTAATAAGTTGTCCGAAGATTTGGGATGCCCTAAAGTTTTAGATATAATTTGTAATCTATGGATGTGGTGAGGAAGTTCAGCAAGAACCATGATTTGCCATTCGTGCAATGAGCAGAGTCAGTTACACATGGAATTCAATTACGTTCTGACCGTGTTTTATTTCAGCGACAAGCAGCCAGGCACCTCAGCAGCTATTGCGCATGTAGCACAAATTAGAATTTGTTTTCTTGTCATGTTTTTCTAATTACAAATCTTTTTAAGCGCATTCTGCCCTAAAAAATTTTCCGAAGGTTTGCCATTTGTACAGTTAAAATAAGAGTTAATTATCTTACTAGAAAGGACCTAAAGGCGAGCGCATAATGCCCATATACTCATTTTCGGGGGCGTCATTGAAATTTACACAATTTAATGCGGATGTAGCAATGATGCCCACAAAGGTTTACGTGGGCATATTTTAAAATCGAACATTTCTCTGTAATGGAAGATTTCAGGATAACTTGGGAAAAAATAAATGTGGACAAACGAACTATTACAAAATCCCATCACCAATTTTCTAAACAAAGGAACTAAATCAATTTAAATATCCTTTGAAACTTATGCTTGCGAAGGTTCGAAACGATTTTGAAATCTAATTTCTAAAGATCACCTCTCCATGCTGCCTAAAACTATTGGCAGTGCCCAAGATCTCTAGCTTGTCCACCCTCCTTCGCAACAGTATCTGCATGCCTAAAATAATAACTAACGATGTCGTTCGGGACCTTTAAGGTAAAATCAAAGAAAAAAACGGTATTAAAAGTTTGTTGTAAGATATTTTGTCCTCCAGAGAAATCTGTAAGTCAGCTAGATCTAACAGTTAAGTTTGTTGAAGAAATAAAAACAGATTTAGATCTAGGCCCATAAACATCGAGGAAATTAAGTAACTTCTATTTGTAGAGCTATAATCTTGAAGAGTTTAGGAATGTAAATCTAGATGGACTGATGTAATTCATTATCCTTCTATTATTAGTTGAAGTGGTCTCTAACATCATTATCAGTAAGGTAGTTTCCCACCGAGTCAATTTCTTTGACTACTAATTACAGATTTAGCACTTCAACAAATGAGATTATTGGGTAGATCCTTATGAGGATTTTCTATACCTACTTCACACAGATCTCTCTTTAGCGGCAACAGTAAGGACACAAGCATTGTGATATAAATTGTCGGTAAAACAAAGACACATTAATGCCCGACCACTGGGGCTGGGAAGGAGAACCGACAAATTGTTCGAGATGCCCGTATAAAAAAAATCCAATGTTTGGCGCATAATCGGTTTCATTATGCATCTCAAAACTCGGCAAACATACAAAAAGGGTGTACTTTTTCTCAAAGTCAAAAGAGGAAAAATGGTCAGAAGGTAAATTGTATGCCACAGTTTTGCACATTTTTATATAAATTTTGTTTAATTATATACATATTTTGAGATTCGTATTCTTATACAGAGTAAAAGTATACTTTTTAATATATTTAAAAAGTTATCTCCCATAACTTGCAAATAATGCTTTTCCTCCCCTTTTGGCCACTCATTGAACGCAACGACATTGCCCACCACATCACCCGGCCACCGAGCTTGAACCCTTTGTGTGTAATGGCAGAATAGTTTCCTATGAATTGATTGTAGATTTGGATTCTGAGCCACTGATCTGTTGGATTGGGAGCCACTGATCTTTTGGATTCGGAGCCACTGATCTTTTGATCTAGCCTTGCTTAATTGTGATTTTCAGTCGAATTCTCGATTGACCTCGGCTAGGCCTATCTTAGTTTGAGAATGCTCGTATTGTTTTTTGCTTTGGTTTACCTTTATAGGTCTAGTGATCTCTAGAAGTTTTAAAAGGTTTATTACAGGGGGTTGTTTGATTGCAATATATATACTAGATATGTTTAAGTGCAACTAGAAACTTCTGGGGATGTTTATGTATTTCGGAGGAAATGGTTGGAAGTGTTGGTCAATATTTTTAGCTGATCTTGATTACATGACATTAAAACTTTTAGTTTTTTATTACATGGATTGTTTGTGTAGCATTGACTTGATTATCCGTGGACATTACAATAATAGCCTTTTCTGAAAGCTGTAAGCGCTGGGTGTAAAAAAGTGGTCGAGAGACTGTTCGAGAGAGGATTGACAGTGAGAAATAGACAGTCAATGTAAGTATATAAATACACACACACACACACACACACACATATATATATATATATATATATATATATATATATATATATAGTTTCTGCGCTGGAGTGTTGTAGCAAGTTGTATATATGGCAAATAGTTTGTCCAAATAAGTCTAGCATAGCAGGTTATTAGGGCTGCAGATCGTCTCTCACAGTATACCAAGAAAACAGGATTTAGATACGGCAAACAGTTTTTACTCATTGGAGTATCGTAGCAGGCTTTACGCAGGGCATAAAGTTTCTTCACATTAGATATCTGCAGCAGTTTGGATGGACATAAAATCATTTCTACATATCTACATTATTCTGTTGCTGGACCAAAAAATGTCAGCCATTTGATTTTACCTCATCTATCAAGAAGCGAGGAAAGGCAAAAAAAAAAAAAAAGTCCCGCGAAATGGGCTGAAGTAGAGGGAAGAGAAAGAGAAGCAGGACGTACAAAAAGGGAAAGGGAAAGAAAAGCAAAAAAGATAAAAAGAGTTTAATCTGGACAGGCTCTCGATTCTTACAGGCAATTTACAAAAACACAAGCCTTAGATTATAACGAAGTAAAGGTGCACAAATGAAGAGATATGATTTGACAGAGGACAGATTTGACATAGGTTCTGAATCTGTAAAGAAAGGGAGACTGCCGAAATGTTTATAGTGATGATGAAGAGGTACAAAAACCGATGCTTGGAGTTGTCGGAGACCAAGGAGGCTTACGAGAACCTACAGGATGCGATCGTACGAGAACAATTTATCAATGCCTCCGGGATGGTCTGGCAGTGTATATAAGGTAGAGAATGCTTCATGACATGAGAGTGTCGGCAAGGAGGTGGACTTGTACTTGTTGACCCGTATGTAAACTCTGTGCGAATAACCACGTAGATCCACGCAACTTGGTGTTCGACACGTGTAAAGGGTTCTGTGCAGCCGTGTGAACCCGAGAAAAGAGTCAGCGGTAGAAAAATTGTAGGGGCACTTAAGATGAGTAGGCCTACTTGTTCTGTTCGTCTTGAGGTATGTTGTCTGGAACAGACATTGGCGATCATGCTCATCCACTCAAACCTATTCTCAGTTGACTTGATAAAGATTTTGTTGCTACCCTTGCCTATTGCCCATGATTCAAGATTTTCAATAAAGTTATACTCTGTCTACCTCTACTGCGTTTGCCTTCAATCTTTCCATTGATTGCTCATTGCCATAAACCCTTGTGTCGGTAAATATTTTCTAAAAACTATACTTGTCTCTGTTTTATGGTTTTAATCAGTGATCATTCAATATTAGTCTCTTTCAGAACCAATTCATTGGACTTTTTTCTATCCGTCTATGTCCTCATTATTCTTCTGATAACCTACATCTCTACTGCTTCTAATTTTTACTCTGTTTCCTTATTGTTCGACACTCACGACCCTACAAATGTTTTCATCACATTTATTTTGGTTTTCATACTTATGTTTCTATCTGCCAGTATTGGTTTCAATTTGGGAAAGAAACTTTGGCCACAGTTATTCTTTTATTTTATGATATCAGGTAACCTGGATATTTGAATTTTGTAACTTGTTTGATTTGTTCGCCTTTGCTAACGAGATTGCACTTAGGGTTAGATGCCCATAAATTCCGTTCTCTTTACAGAAAAAGACACGTCTATTCTTTCTCTCTTTAAAACCCCAATATCTAAAAGTTTTTGGAGTTGTTCACCAGATTCTGTTATTACAACTGTATTATCCGCATACCTGAGGTGATTAAGATTCTCTCTTTTTATTTTTAAGCCTGAAATATCATCCGGATGATCACCAATAATATGTAAATAAGTGTTTACATTTATGATGTATTTAGCCTTGGATGTAAAAATCATCTATGTTTGTTATGCGCATTATGTGGATATGCGCGATCGGTATTCCCGCAGCGCTTTTCGAGAATTCATAAAATGTTCAACACTCCATTGATTGTTGTGCATTCTGCTGATCGGTGGATTACGAAGCGGTTTTTGTGGATCCATTGAATGCAGATTGTTAAACATGTAGTAGATGGCATTCATCTGGGTAATTTAAACTCTCGCATTTGTCGATCTTACCCTTACAATCAAGTTCGTACGAAGTGAACGTCCATATCATTTTGTTGACATTAAACTGAGATGAAGTTACTCTGATGCAAAAAGCGGAACCTGAGCTTGTGAATTAACTCATATGTAGCCTAGTTTACATTTGGAAACATGTGATTGCATGAAGTAATCAACGTTTTTTTTTTTTTTTTTATCTTGAAATAGATTTGAAGACGGTGCGATGTTTGATGTGTGCAAGATTTAGGCTTTTTATATGTCGTATTTCAGAGACTTTTCAGAGATTCCGAGATATTACTACAAAAAAAAAGTAAATGTTCTGATGGAAAGTCCAAAACGAAGCTTTTCAAGGAAAGCAATGGCGAAAGAAGTGTATTTGTTTTTTTGAAAGTCCAGATTCTGTGTTGCCAGTGAAAAAAGTTTGATAGGACTGCGAAACATTTGACGCAGCCAGAAAAGATCATTGATGCTTACTTTCGATATTAGGTCAAGAAATAGCAAATTCCGTTAATGACCATGCCAGGTATTAGTTTTTTGGCGTCCTGGTAGTTCTAAACGATAAGGGCAAGGTAAAATATCGAATATAATAAGAAAAAAAATTTTATAAGAAAATTGTTAAAACTTCAAAAAGAAAGGATAAAGGAAATAATTTGTTTGGGAAAGACATAGTCATGTAGCCAACAGTGAAAATACGAGCATTTACAAATATGTATAGTTATTTACCCTAACTGTACACATGCGCGCTTTACCTAACGCCCCTCTTCAATACCTGCAT
>BLXT01001319.1:1046454-1063500 GCA_019648995.1 Plakobranchus ocellatus
CCCCTAAACTGGTTCTTTCTAGAACTCTCGAGTTGACGTGCGTTCAATAAAAAAACCCTAAGTCTAGTTTTTGTTACAATATCTGTAGTCAAGATCTAATGACTCCAGGCGAGTGCCCGTGGTTCTAGCCAAAATTCCAGTGTTTCTCGCCAATCCCAATATTTAGATGGGTCCCAGTGTTTTTAGTTGGGTGATATTGTTTTTAGGCAAGCGTCTGCATCCCTAGCCTAGTCTAGTGTGTCTATCCGACCCCGTGTGTCTCCAGTCAGTTTTAATGGTCCTAGTCGAATCCCAGTGTCTCAAGTAAGATGAGTACGTCTGTAGCTGAGCCTCATCATCT
The DNA here is from genome assembly GCA_019648995.1 of Plakobranchus ocellatus. NCBI lineage: Eukaryota > Metazoa > Mollusca > Gastropoda > Plakobranchidae > Plakobranchus > Plakobranchus ocellatus. Next base: position 1,046,795 of record BLXT01001319.1, read on the forward strand.
CTCGTCAAGTCAGAGTGTCTCTAGCCAAGTTTTCGTGTCTATAGTCGAGTCTCAGTGTCTTTTTTTTTCAGACCAAGTGTCTCCTAGTTAAGTCACAGTGTCTGAAGCCGGGCCCCCGTGTCGATATAGTTTTTTCGCAAGATCTCGGTATGAATCATCGTGTCTCCTCGTCAAGTTCGAATGTTTCTAGTTGAGATCCCGCGTCTCCTGGCCAAAGCCCCCTCAAATAGGGTCAAATTCCCCTTTCTGTCTTTGAGTAAGACTGTCTTTGCGTTGGTTCTCTCTAGTGTCTCCTTTCTAGTCCCAGAACCATCTAAAAATCCCTAGATGTAAAAAGATAAACTAATTAAAAATAATAAAACTATTAATCTAAAGCAGGTGTAAACTAGGACCACTAAAAATCTAACTAAATAGTATAAGTAAAAAAGGCCAAATCAGTATATCAACAGTTCTGAGTCTATAATTAGACTCAATTAAATTCAACCAATTGCCACATAATTATGTCACTAACTAAAGAATTTTACATCATAAAAAAATGAGAAATTGGTAAACAGATATAATATTGTTAATATACCACCGAAGGTATAGTTACGTATAGAAAATATAATATCCATTATCAGAAAATATAATATCCATCATAAGTTTGTTACAATCGACTGCCATGCATGATAATTTTTTTTTTTACATTGTTTGACTAAAGTCCAAACAAAAAAAAAAACATCCATCAGTACAAGAATAACTATGAACATCCCCAAAAATACCATCATAAGCAAGAGATTTTTTAAAAACTTAGAATTTTGTAAAAATTTCATTCACAATCCAAAATAAACATATTTATAGCAAGTGCATCATTATACCAGTGCGTGCTTAAGCTACATAGGTCGATGCTAAGCGCTATAAAAAAATTGACTCAGTTATTTAAGAAATATGAGCTTACATTCTAACAAACCTTAATGTATCGAAAGTAAATGTTAGATTGTGAAACTATCGTGAGACTTTTTCAACGTTGCTTCATTCAAATACTGCAAGGAGACATCTCCTATCTAACAACTTTTCACTGGCGTATACCACAAGCAATACTTACCGTAACTTCTCTGCAGGAGGGCAGGACCAAGGCCAAGACCATATGCGTCCGCTATGAAAACAAACCTATTTATTAAGTCGGGTAGGTGCAGGACCGGTCTAAACGTCCCTGCTACTTTAAACGGATGATAATCTCCCTCCCGAGCATCACCTTAAGTTAGCGGCTTTGGTTGCCCTTTACGCAACAATTCAGATAAAGGTTTTAAAATTGTGGCATAATTAGGAGTAAATTCTTTATAAGAACCAACAAAACATAAACACGCACGAACTTTCTTCTTTGGCTTGAGTTTTACCGCAGCCCGAACCCTCTCTACACGCACTTTGTTCGTCTCACGGTACGGTTCGCATGCTGAAGCCGCCTAATGGATTCCCTGAGAGTCCTCACGCGCTTATCCCAGGTTTGAGTATGGATCAACAGGTCGTCTTTATAGATCGACATTTGGCTCATCCCTCTCATCAACATTTTCACGGCGTGGATTTTGGCTTCATACCGTCTTCGTAATCCCAAACAGCAACCTCAGGAATTCGTGCTTTAAAATACGACAGCAAAATGGTCTCATGAGTATCGAATACGGTCAGCATTTTAACTGCCGTAGTCAATGCAGGTTTGATTAGAGCCGTCCTTCTTCTTTACCTCTTTACGACCAAGGTTCCGTAGGAAGAATTATTCTTCCTGATGATTCCTAAGTTGTTCATCTCCTCGAGCTCTTCGCACAACGTCTGCATCATAGCGAAGGGCATTGTATACGGGCGTTGTCATGCATATGTTAAAGACGTCATCTCAGTGCGCTGTTCCTCTAGTTTGTCGAACCAGGGCGTCGCAGAAAATACAGGGGAAACAACCTGCTATCTCCTTCATTTCACGTGGCTAATCATGAACAGCTCATCACCGAACTTCAGATTATTCACTGCCTCCTGGCTACCCCAGCCACCAAGCTCCGGTAAGACTCCATAGCCACAGTCGTCACAGCCGGTATTCTTGTCATCCTCCTCCACAAGAGCCAGACTTGCTGCTGATAAAGAGTCACCATCCGATGTGTTTCATCACTAGAAGTATCCCTTATGATGTATTTCTTTACCAATTTTACGTGGAAGGTTCTCTCTAGCTCACGTAATCATTAACACCAACAGTCGCCAGCACGCCGAACAGTCCTTTAAACTGCATGATCAACTTGTTCGACTTGGTAGGCTGGAGGATTACTACTTTGTCACCCACGCACAGTTTCATTCCCTTTGCCGTTTGGTCATAACAGTGCTCCTTATCGCATGGGCCTTCTGCATGTCCTCCAATCTGCAATCTGAAGGTTGACTTCACACCTGGCTTCTAAAATATTTTTATCTATAAGTTTCTCAATAATTGTATGGGCCCAAGTATGTTTCTTCAGTAATGCAGTTCCGACGAGGCAAAAAAAACCAAAAAAAAAACTGACTCCTGAGGCACTTCCCTGTAGGTGAAGAAGAGAGGTTAAATGTATTGATGTCACTGCCGGAGTTACTCACTACACAGAAAGCAAGGATATGTCTCCAGTAAGGCATTAAACATCTTCAACAGGCCATTACACATAAATTGGCAAGGTGTCATCACTTTCTGCTTGATCTCTAGGAGAAGGCATGCCTCCCTTATACATCCATACATGAACTGCATCCTTGGTCACACGTCACCTCTTCTTGAACACCCAACTGGCTTTAAATGTCCACTAGCGAATCAGCCACCGTGTCGGCATCAGAGAATTGTCTGTGCATATCGAGTGACGTAGTTTACAAAAAGTTAAGTTGAATCCGTTGAGTAAGTGTGTTATTAGGCCGACTATGTCGATTGCCATACGTTTAAAAGGAGTATAAATCTGAAAAACCTTTTTCAGGGGTACCCTTGGCACAAAACCTTTCTTCAGCGTGTGCTGACAAATATGGTCGGACCGGCAGTATCTTTTCATATCGCCGGTCTTAGTGTTTCTAACCGAGTCCCAATGTCTCTAGTCGGCTCCAAGTGTCTCTCGTCATGTCGCCGTGCCTCTGAGTTCCAGTGTCTATAGCTGAGTCCCTCTGTCATTTGCCGAGTCCCAATGTCTGAAGAGTGTCCGTGTCTCTATTCCAGTTTCCATTCTTATAACCGAGTTCCCATATCTCTGGTCGAATCCCATTGTGTTTATCCGAATCCTGGTGTTGCTAACTGAACCTTCGTGTCTGTGTCTCTCGAGACATTCAATGTCTGGAATTTCTGAGTTCCCATGAACAAAGCGATATAAATACATGGCGGGACTGAAGAGTGCCCTCCAGCTGCGAACCATCAGTGTCGTTTTCGGAAGAAATCAACTTCGCTACATTTCTTCTAAGGCGACATAAACTATATCCATTGAGCTTTCACTTGTTATTTGGACAAAAAAAATGTTCTTGGTAAACAAAGGGTTATCTTAGCTGTACATGACTTTCTGCCCTCAAATGCAAATTAAGTCCCCTGAGGAAGATGAAAGATCATACCACATGTCCATGTGCCATGTCAAGCAGACAGTACAACACGTCCTCAGTTCCTGCGAAGTCTCTCTAAGCAAGAGCAGGTTCGGCTGGCGATATAACAGTGTTATCAAACTTGCAACAGCAGTATGTGAAGAAAAAAGTCTGCCTATCCAACCAAAGACATTAGTATTTACATCAGAAGATGTAACAAAATCCGGAAGTGCCGCAAGTATTGATACGCTTCGGAAGAGCTTATTCGGCGTATGTGACGTTTGGGAATTTTCAGCCGATCTCCTCGAATCTAACAAACATCCTAAAGTCATCCAATACATAAACATCAAAGCCTGGTTTCATATTCCATTCAAATGTAACTCGACAAATCATCACATTTAAACTCGCATTACCATAAAAAAACTACAAAAAGAGGCAAATTTATATCATACAAGAGGGATATAATAGGACTTTAGGAAGGAGCTAGAAAAGCTGGATACAAATCCCAAATACTGCCACAAGCTGCTGAGAGCAAACGCTCCATCAATAGCTAGAGAAAAGCCTAAGCTGTGAAAGTACAAGCTGAAACTGCTAGGAGTAGCTCCAAATGGATTTAGGGTAAAACGAATGAGCATTTAATTCATAAACAATTAGTTTCCTCCAACTACTGGCAGAGATCTTGCCACAATTATTAGAAAGTTTTAAAAAAATCGCCGCAGTTCGCAAAGAAAAAAGGTTTTAAGTTCAAAACCCAAAGTCTCCGAAAAGAAGATAGCAAAGAAAGACCTAAAAGTCATGACTTTGGTGTGGCGCGGCCCCCTTAGAGTGTCAGAAATTAGGGACTGAAGCACTTGCATAAGGCGTGGTTTCTCCTCTGAAGATTCTCTGCTGTTTTGTTCTCACATAAGTATTTTTCTTTTGTCGTATATGTTCTTTTGGACCTTCCTGTCAAAACGGATCTTGTGATTTTAAGGGGTTTTTAACCTATACTTACCATACAGTTTGTTAACTTTACGACACGGACGTGTTTCTAGGTCAAGGTCAGTCAAGACTAGAGAACCAGCCATCTGTTAAGACAGAATGCAAAAGGATTCACATGAAATGAAATCAATCTACTATGGGAATGGAAGATGGGCGGATATGGCGAAATCCCATGATTGATACTTTTTTTTTGAAATTCTGCTATTACTTTGTACGTAAAATATATATATATCACATATGACATCATATATATTAATGATACAAAATCAAATATCATATTTAGCTTTTCTAGTTTCCTGTAACTCCGGCTGCTCAAGGTCAGACCTCCACACACCAGTAAATAATAGGATGTTACAAAAGTTTTCTAACACTGACCCATGCAGTGCAAAAGCACCAACAGTACAACAATCCATAGTATTACGGTTTGATGAACTTGACTGGTGTACATAAATTATATTATTGTTAAAACTTCAATGTGTAAAAATTAACATCTCCTTTCTGTGACGAAACTGTTTGCTGAGACTTCAGTGTAGATCTTGACTGGGAGCCGCTGATCTTTTGATCTAGTCTCGCTTACTTGAAGTGTTGTCATTTCTAAGTCGGCCACGGCTAAGCTATTTTCGTTCAATAGTGCTATCATTGTTTTAGCTATGTTTATCTACTTAGACCTAGAGACGTCTAGAACGCTTTCAAAAATACGAAAACTTTGTTTACAAGAAATTGAATTGATCGATTCATTGATATGTCAGAATCTTAAAAGTTGTCTACATCTAAGGTGGTCTCTACTAAGCCACTCAAAGAATACGCCGATCTATATCGACAAGCCACAACGTAAACAGTCGCAATAGTTTTGATGACTGAAAAACTTTCATAACAACACAAGGGTAGTAACTGATGGCATCGTGAGAGATTCATTTTATTAAATAAGTTTTTTTTTAACTGAAGGTCCTTTTTGCAATTAAAAAAAGCATTAGATGTAGCCTATTTTAGTATATGCATACATTTTCCATATATACTATATTGATAGGAAACCTCATAATCTATGACAAATTTTTAATCCAATGTTTTTACACATTCTGTTGTCCTGTGCACAGCAACACACGTGATTATGGGAAACGAGGCTACTTTTCGACCAGCTTAATGAAGTATTAGCACACAAAAGCCCATTGAGATAGTAAAACATCAATTTTCCACTGCATCTTGATCGGTTTGTTGATATATCAGAATCTTAAAAGTGTCCACATTTAAGGTGGCTTCTATTTGCGCATGTATTAAAGAGACTTCAAATTAGAATTTGAGTTTTAGATGTATACAAACAGACTTTTAGCATAAAATGGTACTCGTTCGATCCACCTCAAGTATGCTGCTTAAATCATGCCTAAAGCTAGAACGATGAGCTCCGAGTGCTCTTTTTAAAATCAAAGTCACGAATTGTGTGAACATTGAACTGTTAACGTCGAAACAGTGTAGACCTACACTTACATTTCACACAAATTCCACATTTTTAGTATATGAACCACCTTCTTGAAAACTAGTTCATTGATATCATACTAAAATTAAAACGAGCAACACATAAATGAATGAGCTGGATTTGTTCCTTTCTATCCTCAATAATAAAAATTCCATTCGTTATTGCGTCATCCTTCCAAGGGGTACCTGAACGTAATTTACTGCAGCTGTAAATTTGACTACAACCCGTCAAAACGCTGAAGATCAATAGACATTATACACTTTCGAAAAGTTTCTTAATTGTAGCTGCACTATGTCCATTGGCAAGAGTTCCATTGTTTGAGGAAGCAGTGTTGGGTTCATTCTGTCTGACCTTTACACTAAAAAAGTAAAGTGGGTACCACGCTTAATCCAAGCACCGCCGAACCAGTATTAGGGTCCTGATTGTGCTTGGCATATACAGCATTACGAGGTAGTGTGCCACTGCTTTCCTCGCCGCCTTACTTTGGCCTGGTCTTAAGATACCTAACTACCCATTGAGTGCTGGGTGGACACAGAGGAGCATTGAAAAACTGACTTGGCCAGGACTACCCTTACACTAAACTGTGATGATTTCACTCCCGAAACAATCTTTATTATTGGATAACCAAGCCTACCCAGTTAGCAGGGTCTAATTTCCCTGGCTACCGTGCGATCTTCCCCAATAGTGGAATTATTTCACTTTCACATTAATTCCTAACAAATATTAACCCAAAACTGATTTAACCTTTCCAGATTCTTGAAAGGCAAATCTCATCCAATGTTAAGCTGTTCACTTCAACAAACAAATGCATATATCTTGATACTCTCTTATGACCACACTCTGAAACTTACCTGAAAAGCCTTGAAGGCATCCCAGTAATATGTTGTGTAGTCAAAATATCTGTAATCTGCCGGCTTTCCTATAACAAAACACAACAAAGAATATCACACTCTCTCAGTGTTTACATTTACGGCGGATATGATAAATTATTAATACAGCAAGTTATTCTTTGTTCTAGCTACAAATTAATCATTGTTATCATTTGAACAATTATTTCAACTAAAAAAACCATTTTGTTTCAATTTTCTTCTGCCATTCAATAGTTTAAAATTTATTTAACATCTCGCATGCACGATTCTTAGTAAATATCACCGGGCTATTCACATGAGGTGTCAAATAATTAGGCCAAGGTTTGGGACCGATGGATATTGACATATTTTGAATCGATGCCAGGTCCTTCTGATTCTTGTCTGATTTCTCTCTATGATTTCTACGAATGAAAAAAAAAATGTTAATATATGCCTCGATAAAATCAGTAGCCTCTTAAAAATAATATATGTAAATTTGTTGAGGCTGCTAATTTCAAGCACATTTCTTGCATTATTATCACAAGGTAAAAATCTGTCGACAACGTAGGCTTATAAATGTTTGTATTTTTTCGCTATAATTCTTACCTTCAATGCTTTCAATTCGCTTTTTGCAGCGATCATTTCTGTAAAGGTTCGTGTTTGGTCCATACCAAGGTCTTGTGAATTCTCCAATTTTGTAAAAAATCTGAAATGTTACATATTTTTATATTTCTTTTGTCTACAGATATAAGATAAATAACGCTTATCCATTCTGATGGAGAAACTAATTTGAAGAAAGCTACAGTCCCACTCTTACTTGATTCAGCTTCATGAGAATTCCAATAAACAGACTTATTTTGTCTTGAGGACGTACTTCTTAATCCTTTAAATCGTGCAATTGGCCGTTGGAATGTATTATCATACAGAGCACCGCTATGTAACGCAATTCATTACTATCACCAACTGACAATTTGTCACATTCCACCACAGTACATGACCATCGGGAAACATCGACCATCATCTGCAAAAAACTGTCACTATTCACATAACATATAACCATCGAAAAGCACCGATAACCATCTGTAACAATCTCTCACTATCTATCACAATATATAACCATCGAGAAGCATCAAACACCATCTGTAACAATCTGTCACTATCCATCACAGTATATGGCCATCGAGAAGCATTAACCACCATCTGTAACAGACGATCAATTTTCATAACAATATTTAATCATCGAGAAGCATCAAGCACCATCTGCAAGAATTTATCACTTCTCCCCACAATTTATTATCATAAACATTCATTAATCAATCTCGCGGGAAAATATATAACCATCTGCCACCGTCTGTCTCTACCCATTACATTTCATAACCATTTACCAAATCCTATAAGTACCCACTTTAGTTCATGACCCCTAGATCATATACCACTATCGGCCAATTTTCACAAGTATGTACTATCATCTATCACTATCCACCACAATTCATTACCATCCGTGACCACCTGTTTTATCCACCAACATTCGTAACAATCAGCAATATCTGACACTATCCACCACAATTCATAACCATTGAAAAAATCGAAAACCATCTGCCACCATTTGTCAGTATCCACCACAATTCATTATCCTTGAGAATTATATGTCACTATCCTTTGCATTTCATAAAGATCTACCACCATCTGTCAGTATCCACCGCAATTTAAGACCATTTGTCACCATAACAAATTTTGTCATCATTTATCACAATTTTTGATCGTCGGCGACCATACACGTCACGTACATATCCATCAGCGATCATGTGTCACTATCCAGCATAATTCATAAGCATCGACAAACATCGAACACCATCCGTCACGATCTTGTATAATCCTCCACAGTTCAGGACCTCGGCAATCATGTCTCATGGTTTGTACCTATTGACTACATTTAGATAATCGGCAACCATAAGTCGCAATGCAAAAAAAAAAATATGTCTCCATCTACCACTATCACTACAATTCTGCCGTGGCCAAATAAAAAGAATTATCGTCCATAGACATAACACAGACGATTCTGCTCTTCAATTAGCTACGGCAAAATTCATCTCCTTCGACAGACATTGACAACCATCTTTACCATCTGATAATATTCATTACGATTCTCGATCATCGATAAATATCTGTCAACACAATTCATGACTATCTGTCCATCTGTAATGAGCCATCACACTTTACGACCAAACGCAACCATCTGTCAATATCCAACATAATTCATGATTTCCAAAAACCATCTATCAATTGTGGAATTCAAATCAATATTATAAAAGTATTATTGACAATTATCTGTCACTATCCACAATTACCCATGATTATTGACAAACATTAGCAACTGTCTGGCACCATCTATCGCTATCCATCTTTATTTACTGCATCAACAAACATCTGTAAGTATCTCAAATTAATTCACAATCGAAAACTATCATTTGTCACATATAAGCAACGAGAGGTAGCGGTTGTCTTTTTTTTTCCTAAATTGAAATAATTTCTTGATGGTTTTTTTTTTTGTTATTTTTTGTTTTGGGACTCATGGAGTTTGTTTTGCGTCTACGCTATTTTGACAAAGCTCACGGGCTCTGGAAAAGTTTAGGATGTGTGCAGGATAAGCGTAATGTCGGTCTATGAGGAAGTTATAAGCTGGGTTTTTAATTGCTTGGAATTCATGTTGTGCGCTTAATCTAAGTCACACAGAATTCAAGTTATGTAGTTGACATTATTTTCTTTCGCTTTCTGTTCTTAGACTCCGATTGAGCAAATATTGGAAAGCTCATTCGAATCCCTTAAACGGCCTTGAGAGGGTGCCATGATTTGCATCTTCTTGTATTCGAGTTAATGAGTCTTCTGCTCCATAAGCAACTTCTGGGCTCACCGATAGGGGATATGGGGGACATGGATTATTATTATCACTTAAAAAAGGTCTAGCGGCTTCAGAATCTTCTTCTTTATGTGTCTTGCGTGAAACAGGCATTTGCGATCATGTTCCCCCGTTCAAAAATACTGTCAGTCAACATTATTAAGTTGTTGTTGCTATCGTTAACTATTGATGGATTTGAGATCATTGTGCTCTCTTTCCATTCTTACAGATGTAGTTTGATCCCAGTATAAATTTCTTATAGGTCCCAGATCTTTCCCGTCAATGTCTAATACCAAACAGCTCTACCTACTTTTATTCGTCAAAGGCCTTAAACAAACCAAGGAAGCAGAGATGGGGGCATTTTTGCCTTTTTATATAGGTTTCCATAAGCATTGTCGAACTGAATCTGGCGTTTTTAGACCCTTTATCACGCATAAAGCCAAACTGTTTGTGGTTTTAGTCTCTTGCGCTTTCTGTGTGTCAAAACATGTACACCATATTTATAAAATGGCCTTGAAGTTAATACTCAGTATTATAAAAACAGATCTGCAGAGATGTTGTGGAAGTGTCCCACTGTCGTATATTGCATTGAGGAGCTTTATTTCAGATCTATTCCAAGGTTATCTAATGCTGTGATTATTTCTATTGGTTTGCTTTCTAATCCTGTGAGGTTTCCAGTTTTCGTTTTCTTTATTGCTAACTCTAACGTATTTTCAAGATAGTTGGGTGCTCTGGGCTTTTCTCCAATTCAATTTCTTCACAATGATCATCTTTGAAAAGATTTTCAACATATTCTGAGTATTTGTTTAATATATCCTTCTTTTCCATTAACGTCTTTTGATTTGATACATCCAGAGCTAGTGCGTTTGATTTTCTTATCATGGACAATGTTAGCCATGTGTGTATTTGCTGTCTATATTTAGCGTTTTATCTATTTCCTAGCATTTTTTATTGATCCATTTTTCTTTTGCTGCTTTGCATTTTATTTGGGTGATTCATTTTCTTTCACTTGCGTCTTTCTATCACCAGTTCGAGTATTTTTTTTTTAAATCCAATTCTTATACTTCTTGTTTCTCTTTAAGTGACTTTTTCATTTCTAACTATATCTCTTCTATCTATGAGATATAGTTTTGAGTCTCATATTTGTTGTGCACTTCCAACGCAATTTTATGACTTAGCTTTTCATCAGATTATAGGAAGTCCTTTTGGAATTTAAGATTAGCCTTTGACGTTTTATTTGAAATTTACACATGTCTGGAGTATGATCTGAATTAAAGTCGGCTCTCGGCATTTATTTGACGTTTTGGTGGGGTTTCGGGATAGTTTTTGTTTGAGATATTAGTATACACTTGTCTCACCGATTTTATTTTTTGTGCAAACTGTCCACAGGCCTCACCCTCACTCCTTGCCTTTTCCATTGCATGCCCCGCGGTTTTGGAATAACCCTATCCGCCTCTTTCCTATCCTTTTTAAATTTTATCATTTGTATCCTCCCCTTATGTCGTCTCCTCTATTCCATCACCCTTTTCCTTTGCCATTTCACATTGTTTTGCAGGGTTATATGATGAGAGGCCTTCAAACATATTTATCATTGTAATCCGCCCTTCTTCTTCTTTTTCTTCCTCTTCTTCTTCTTCTTCTTCTTCTTCTTATTCTTCTTCTTCTTCTTCTTCTTCTTCTTCTTCTTCTTCTTCTTCTTCTTCTTCTTCTTCTTCTCTCTCTCTCTCTCTCTCTCTCTCTCTCTCTCTCTCTCTCTCTCTGTCTCTCCTTTCTTAAATTTTTTTTTCTCTTTGCTTCCCTTCCACCAAGGCCTACCTTTGTTAGTATTCTGGGATGGTCACCTGCAAGGCTGTTGACGCTCTTGTCCACAATGTCAACGCCACAAACTGAGCCAGGTGCGGCGTCCAACTTCAGATTTACATTCTGACCCGGAAAGGCCTGGTTTTCCTGAAATTCCAGCTTCACCTGACAAATTTATACACTACGCGTCATTCAATGTCTCTTCAAATATCAACACATATACATGAATGGTCATCGCAACAAACTTTGAACTTATTCAGGTATTTTAGTTGGCGGAAACTGTTAGATGGATGCTTCGAAAGAGTTTCTTGTGATGCTTTCTTTATTTTGATAGTATTTTTTACATTGAAAATCAAATTGTTTTCAAAAGCTCGCCTACACAAACTATTGAAAAAAATTCCAAGAAACCAAACAAACGGACGAATAATAAAATTTGAATTTTTTATCTGAAAATAAAGAACCTTATAAGAAACCTTTTTTTTCTTACAGAAATAAAAACAAAACACTTAATAAATCTACCAGTTCTGGAGGCGTCTTCCTAAATCCTGCCTGCACATTCTCCTCAAACTTTTCAATAACAATTGGACCACTGGGGAAATCCCTCCATCTTGGAAGGGGACTTCGGTGGTTCCAATTCCAAAACCCAGGAGATATCCTTCTGATCCTTCTAACTACAGACTTATTGCGCTCACGAGCTGCTTGTGTAAGACCCTCGAGCGGTGAATGACAGAGTGGTCCATGTGCTGAGTCCAGAAACGTGCTGTCAAAATTTCAGTGCGGTTTTAAGAAGAACCATAGTACCTCGGACCACTTGGTCAGATTGGACACTTTTTATTAAAAAAGGTTTTCGCTAAAACAAAAAAAAAACAACCAAGACATTGAAAAAGCGTGCGATACAACGTGGAAGTACAGAATTCTAAAAGACCTATTCGACTTTGATTCTAAAGACAGATTACCCATTTTCTAAAAGCTCGTTATTTTTAAGTTAAAGCGGAGAACACGTTTCCTTTTTCTCACCACCAGAAAAACGATGTTCTCCAAGGCAATATTGTGTCTCCTGTGCTTTTTTAACCGAAAAATAAACAATATTTTTAATTCTGTTTCTAAATCTGTGACTGCCTCTTTATTTGTAGATGATTTTGCCATTAACGCTGAGGGTAAACACCTGCATCATCTTGAGCGCACTATTAAATTATGTATTTATGATGCACAGAAGTGGGTCTCCAAGAACCGTTTCAGATTTTCTGTTTCAAAGCCAACTGTGTTAATTTTCACAGATAAGATATTTACGCTGAGCCCGCCCTTCACCTCAACGGCCAGCCGATCTCAGCGAAGGTGAGGCAAAACTTTAAGGCGTCATTATTTTTTTTACTAAAGGCTCAATTTCAATGGGCATATATTGTATTTTCAAAAAGAGATGCAGTAAAGCTTTAAAATTTATTACGCGTTGTGGGCCATACACTGACTGGGGTAAGGATAGAGCTACCCTTCTAAAGCTTTACCGCACCCTAGTCCGATCCAAGTTGGCAGTGAGACAACCACAGTGTCATTGTTCGGCAAAAATACACGTTTTGAGAGCCCTCGACCCTATGCATCATCAGGGCCTTTGTATTAACCTCGGGAGGAGCATCCGTTCAACTTTGATATCTCATCAACTAAACAAAAAGAAGGAAGGTACCAGCGAAGTGGCCTATCACAAAGAATTTTTTAGAATAAAAGAACAATTTTTTGCAGCCGCAGCCTATTTTCGAGAGCACCCAAACAGCTCGAAGGCAACTTGCCTGAGAGAGGGGTCTTCTGATTTCAGTGCTGAGCTTGAGGGCATAGCCTCGCATAATCTGGAAGCTTTACAAAATATTCAATGGAAAAAATTCAAAGTTATTGATATCAGGCGCCTGTACAATTTAATCCGAAAATTGCCACCCTATGTTCACATTTCTTTTGTCTGGATTCCTGCTCACGTAGGCATCCAGGGGAATGAGAATATGGACAAACCAGTAAAGGCGGCTCTAAACAGAGTATTATCTTCCAAAAAGCTCATTTGTTGGTCCTATCTTAAACCTAAAGTAAGTGCATACATCCACACCATGGCAAAAAAAAATGGGATACTGAAGGTGCAAACAAGCTACAAAAAATAATCGCCAGCTTGGGAGAAAAGAGGTGAAGGAGCAGGTAGAAAACGGGAGACGCTTATGTGTAGGCTTCGGGTTGGCCACATGTGGCTCACCCAGAGCTATGTTTTAATAAATTAGGAACAGCCTTTTTGTTATGCCTGCGAGAGCCTTTACACTGTCCGGCATATATTAATTAAATGCCAAGACTTTCAAGTCATCAAGAGTAAATACTTTCCTTGTAACTGACATGTACAGACTTTTCCGAGAGATCAATCCCCCTCGCATAGATGGTTACTTAAACAACTCGGTGTCCATAGAAATAATCCGATGCCTTGTACAGATTCCTTTTATAGTTTCTTCATATTCACTGTTAGATTTTATTGGATTTTTACCTCTGATTTGATGTGCTCAAGCATCTGAGAGAAAATGAGTGATCAGAAAACCTGACATTCCCGCTTAATGTGGACTGGGTATACCAATAATCAATCAATCAGTTCTTCGGGATTTTCTTGAAATCCATAGACTTTAAAGGCTAAAGCCAAAATAGTACTACCAAACTAAAAATAGGTCTAATCTAGCACTACTCAAAACCTGACCAAGCATTACAAATAAACAAGGCCATAACATAATAAAATCCATTCCGAGTCTTGTTTTAATCACACTCATAGCAACCTTTGCCGCTGCTTTAGTTGTGCCCCTGTAAAGTCCATTTATTGAAGACACTTTTTGTTCGAGGTGGATACTTGCAAGCTTTACAGATATTGAGCTTCAGAATGTGGTAAATTTCCATTGGTTCTTTAAATCATTAGAAGTTTTGACTCTTTTTTTTTTTTTACACTCACAGCCTGTTTGTTTTTCCTGTTCCCTAGATTATACTTCCGAAATGGCCAGTACTCTTGATTTTTCTGTTTATTTTTTTGCAAGTCTTAGCATTCACTATGTTTGGTGATCTAAGTTTTCTTTTGAACCATATTTCAGCCATTTGTTACTTGTGCCTTTCTGTTTTGTGTTTGATATATTTGATAAAGCATCAATGCTTTGCCATGTGCATCACTAAGACAACGATTTCTCTGAACCTCACCACAACAAGAAGGTTCAACTGTCCATAACCTCTATTCATAAGTACTTTCCGGAGTATATACAGTATTATTTGAAATTATGAAGATGTTCAGGACTGGCGTGGCCCAGGATGTCAATGATGCTTTCAGATAGTCTGCAAAACTCGATGCAGGCCAAGCCATGAGCCGCCCCCGAGGCTATTGAAAATGAGGCAAACTGTGAAAATAATGATAGTTTCACTATTGTGCAACAAACCTGATTCTCAAAGCAGGGCGCTACGTCATATTGCATGCTGTCTGCAATCACTTCACCGTCCTCCGTCACGTGATACAGCAGCAGAATGAACTTAGGGAACATGGTTGGCTTGATTTCCAATTCTAGTAGGAAATTAAGCACCAAGTCCGAGGCGTTCGCTGACCACACTACAGGTTCTTCCATCAAAGTGTAAACACTAACTGGAAACGACAGAGGGCAATAGCATCAACAAGTTAACACACGAACCTACATAGGTATCAAGGGGTATCCCTGGTGTTCATAGATGGATTAAAGCAAAACACATTAATTTCTTTTAATCAACTTTTAAAAAATATTTCACTGAAACCCGGCACTTTTTTTTCAAAACTTATAACCATTTTAAGAAACAATATTAAACTGCTCATCCTATACAAGTCAAAATAACAACAACAAAAAATCTTAACTTCGAGTGCCGGGTCAGAAAGTCAAGAATTCTCACACGTTTTGAATGTTTCTTCGCTCAAGTTTGAATTTAACGTTGGACATTTTATTGGCAAAGCTTTGGTGCAACATGAACATGGATTTTATCAATCTCCGTAATTAGAAAAAGACATGCCTAGTCCGTGTGGATTATTTTTCGACCAGACCTCGTCTTTCTGCAGACACATGTCTGATGGCGGCATAGCCTCTCCACCACCTGGTGTGGCAGTGGCATTCGGGTCAATATGGCCCTTCATCACGACTTTTCCTCGCGCCATCACCTGTGGACAGACATTTATCGCGATAGGCAGAAGTCAATGAGTTCACAAGTATATGCCTCTATAAAGATGGAAAGATGAAAGGAGAAGAAAACATCAAAAAAGAGTTAGAATATTAGCATTTCTAAGGAACATCAAAAAGTAGGTAAACACCTGAAGAGATGGAGTGATGACAATTTATTTTAGAATGTTATGTCAGGTGAGTGTATGCCATCCCAATAGACAGAGTGATGGAGAAGATAATCTGATGAACAAGGAGTTCAAACTTCTAAACTTGCGTGAAGTTTTCGTTTTGACTAATAATGCTTACAATCAAATTAGTGGTTTGCCGACCACCAAATGTTCCAGTTAGGATGATTACAGAGTATTCTTCTTTCGGTCCGCCGTCTAGAACAGACTTTGGCGATTAAGATCCTCCACTGTAATCTTTCTCCATTAAACTCCTATTGCTATTATTGCTGCTATTATCTATTGCCCAAGATTTAGCAATGTAAATGAAAGCTATTCTTTGCCTACTTCTAGTGTTTTTGCCTCAAAGTTTCCGGTAATTGCTAACTGTTCACATAATGTTTTACCCCTGTGATGTAGGCAGTGCTGTAAAACATATTTACAACTATCCTCCGTACCTGTTTTCCTCTTTAGATACCCTGCCTGGTAGTTTTCTCTCTGCTTTCTTTTTATTTGTTCAATACTCACTTATGTCTGTGTTGGTTTCATTTTCGGAATGTACTTGTGCATCTATTAGCTAAAGTCATCAGGCATTTGAATTTTATAACTTATTTGACTTTTTTTCTCCTTTGCAGACGAGACTGCATTTGAGGCTTAAAGATTTCTTTGGAGGGGTGATGATCCATTCCTTTCTCTCCACATTTGAAGACAGGCCCATTCTTTCGATCTCTAAAATACCAATCACTTGAAATTTTAACTTGTTCACCAGATTATGATAATATTTTAATGATGTCTATGGGATTTTACAAAACCTTTTGCTCTCTCTCTCTCTCTCTCTCTCTCTCTCTC
>BLXT01001319.1:1063508-1081049 GCA_019648995.1 Plakobranchus ocellatus
CCCCCCCCCCCCTCTCTCTCTAGTTCGTCATAAAATTACTCTACATCTTTTTCTTTGCTATTGTAAATTGTGCATGCATTTGTAGAATTACTAGATTACAAGGTTTAGCTAAAATTACTATGTCTGAAATTTGGACATCAGCTCTCAAGACTCTCTGCTGAAGCTTGATCTAATAAGAAATCTTTGCCTCTTTCATATATATTTCCCTTACGGAAACTGCCGCTTTCGATCTATGTCAGAGAATGTTCAGGATTTTTCTAACCATTTCTCGGTCAACATTATCTGACGTATCTTTTTTGTTGCAGTACACTAACATTTCGTGCTGCTAATCTTTATACTTTGCGCTTTGTTTGCAAGCACATGCTGGATAATGACCTGGGGCCACCTGCTTTACATGGCTATTCCTTCCGAAAGATGAATTTGGATCTGATTCTACATCTCCTTAACTTTGCTAACCGATTTATTTTTTTTGGGTTTCGTTCCATGGTTATTTTTGGGAAATAACGGAAACATTTTATCTTGCCTACTGCCGGTTTGTGTACGGGTTTTCCGCTAGCTTTTCTAAACAACCTTCTTCACAGTGGGGTTTTATATTATGCATAAGGATCTTGCACTCTTTGCAGATCTTACTTTCAATCCTTCCTGGTTCCATTATCCTTCTCATTCATTTCAAATTGATAGGGTTATCGGCTAAGTCTCTGATTGTCCGACGTATGAAGTAATACTTTATATCCAGGACTCATCGTTTCATATGGAGAAACTGCGAAAACTAAGTGCTGGTTTCAGGTTTTTTTAATTTTAGCTACAGTTTTCTGATACTGTTTATTTCTAACTTACTTGACTTCTGTGTAATTACACATTTTATCGACTGCTTTAAAAAACGACAAACAATTGTACTTTAGTTGTCGTTCAGTCTATAGTTAATCTATGATCACCCAGCAAAATCTTGGTCGAGATGGCTCTACTCCGATTCTTGTTCAAAACAGAAAGTGTAAATTGCTTGTCTAAATACTGGGTACAAAATTCTTCATTTTTTATATACCATAGGCTTAATAGTTCGAAAGTTACGACTTACCTGATACTGGAACTGCATTTTAGATCCTGCTCTGGTCGTATAGATAACTGTAAGGTTCAACTTCTGACCACACAGATGAGGCGAATCAAACTTGGGAAGTTGCACGTAGCTCAGAGATGGAGAGAACCACTGATACACATGATGGATGAAGTCTGTTTCCATCTTAGGATACATAGACTCCGACCAAATGTCCTGGAATTATCATGAGCACTTGATTAAAATCCTTAACATAACCTCAAGTGTACAAGTGCACTTAACTTGACACTATACTCGACTCAAAATTTAATACTGATCCTAACACTGACCTTAACCTTAAATCTTTAAGCGTAGACTACCTCGAAAATGCTGAATTTAAAAACCTGCGGCTGAAATATTTTCAACACTAAACTCACGCAATCCTTACCCTAGCTTTCCCCCTAGCCTGTACCGTATCTCCAACCAACACCTCAAGCCTTATTTAACTGTAACCCTTAACCTTACAGTCACCACATCTTTCCTCAGCCATAACCCTAATACAAACACTTACCACAAATCTTACCCTAAACCTTAACCTTCAAAAACACGTAGGCGAAAGTAAACCCTTAGTTTAACCTTAACAATCTGTCAATATCAATTGAGTTTTTGTATCAGCAAGCAGGTATGAATTTAATTCCAAACTTCAATCCAAATTTTGATCCTAGCTGCCCCCCGCCTCTCTCCCCACATACACACACACACATCCCCCTACCCACACACATCCCATACGAGCGCATTTCAAGGTCTAGTTAACATTTATGGCATACTCTGGGTTGGTTTTATTTTCCATTCATCATGTTGTCAATGATGATGATGAGGATGATATTGATGATGATAATAATAATGACGATGATGATGATGATGATGATGATGATGATTGTCATGAATTCATCCACGGTCTCCGTAACCATTTGGTTCGTGTACCATTTGGATTTAAATCATTTCATGCTTGGATCAAAGGATTAAAATGAAAGAACAAAAACGAAACAAAAGGCGTGTGTCGTGAAGATTCCCTGAGTTGTTTATTCATCACTTTCATTTCAATTGTATTACATAGGTTAGGGTAGAACAGGGAGGAACAAGAGCAAAGTGACAGTGAGCCTCAAAGCTCAACGATGATTAGCACTCAATTGATGATTGCAAGGCGCTTAAATAGCTCTTTTAGCTTCAGTTGCAATCCAAGCGCCTTCTCCAAATTGTTGGAGTATAGACAGCTGGTAATCAAGTATGTAAAAAATATTGTCTATGTTTCAACTATGAGCTATAATCTAACGATAAATTTAAATAAATGATAGTGTATTATGGTTAGCAGATATTTGTCGATATTGGCTTTGTGTCAGAGTGATTAAAAAATTAAATGGTCAAAATCATTTAATAGTAAAAAAGATTAGATGTTGAAGCGTTATATGAATTAAATATACATATATATATATATATATATATATATATATATATATATATATATATATATATATATATATATATATATATATATATGAGTGTTAAAATGCTCTAAAAGTTAATGAACTATAAATCTAAGTGTTTAAGATTAATGATATGTATTTTCGTTAAGTACTAGAAATTATATTGAATTACGAGTTTGAAATACAGAAATGAGAATTTAATGAATGGAAGTATGGTACTAAGGATTTCTCTCTTTATTGAATTTTACAGGGGCAGCCCTGGAACGGACATGAAGTTAAATTATTTTAAAGGCAGTCCTGGAACGGGCTGAAAACCAAACTTGAGGAGTCCTTGAGTGGACTGGAATTGTATTAGTCCATAAGTACCGTCCTTGAACGGTTTGGGAATTTAATAGCATCTAAAAGGGAGTGGACTGAGCTTTGTTATATTATATTATATTATATTATATTATATTATATTATATTATATCATTGTATGTGGAACATAAATAGGGCTTGGCCCAAAAGGAGATTGCAGCAGTCGTCTGTGTTACTGAAAATATTGCTCTTATTTCGTCGTCCACACGTCTAACTCCACTTCGTCCCTTCCCATATATCCCTATACCGTAATAATAATAATGATGATGATGATGATGGTGGTGGTGGTGGTGGGGGTAGTAGTGGTGGTGGTAGTTGTGATGGTGGTGATCGAGGTCTGGTGATGTCGTGATTAGGTAGTAAGGAGGAAGAGAATGGGGAAAAATCACAACAGCTATGCCTCAGAAGAGTCGACGAGGAGCGGGGTGTGTTGGTGGAGTAGGAGGACGAGGAGATGGAGAAGAAAAGGATGAGGATGAGAAGAAGAAAAAGAGAAGGGACAGCAACTCATGTTTTGATGGAAGCAATAAATAAAGAGATTTTTGGTGATGCAGTAGGTTAGTGCACACAGAAGGAAAACGTGGGAAAATGCTGTTCGGATGCAGGCAGTAAGCAGAATGAAAAAAAAGCACATTAATCTTTGACATTGCTGAGTCATAACGTATACCAGATATTTACAGAGAAAAATACTAGATTTTAGTAGCAAAAGGTCCTTTAAAAAATTATCTCTGTTTTTTGTTGTATTTTTTTTATTGTATTACGATGGTCAGCAAGAAATGCTTATTTTAAATCAGACACGCTTATACATCTGGACCAGAAGTGTGAACAGTAAGCAGAGATGGGTAAATAGCTAGACTTGAAGTGTGAACAGTGAAGCAGGGATGGGTAAATAGTCAGACTCGAAATATGAACAATAAAGCAATTATGGGATGAGTAAATAGCTAAACCAGAGGTGTGAAGAGTAAAGCATGGATGGGTAAATAGCTAAACCAGCGGTGTGAAGAGTAAAGCATGGATGGGTAAATTGCTAAACCAGAGGTGTGAAGAGTAAAGCATGAATGGGTAAATAGCTAAACCAGAGGTGTGAACAGTAAAGCAGGGATGGGTAAATAGCTAAACCAGAGGTGTGAAGAGTAAAGCAGGGATAGGATGGGTAGATAGCTAGACCCCAACTGTGAACAGTAAAGCAGGGATGGGTCCCGTGTGGAGCCCGAGGAAAGAATGTGCTCCACCCTGGCTGCCGCGGGTCGTAAGAGGCGACCAAGGCAGGGTGTCGCGTATGGACTGCCTCTCGTCAGGACAAGGTGACATCTCTTTCTCCACCTGGCTTTTGTCTTCTATCTCCACTTCCTTTCCTGCGCTATCGTCCCTTCTACTTCTCCTTCTGCTGTCCTCTACTTGTTTCTCTTCCCATGTGGAGTCTGGGATAGAATCGACTCACCGTACTGTGCGTGTCGTAAGAGGCGACTAAAACAGGGGGTCGCCCATGAACTGCCTCTCTCCGGTACATGGGCGACATCACTTTCTCTCCACCTTGCTTTGTCTTCTCTCCCCACTTACTTTCCTGCGCTATCGTCCCGTCTACTTCTCCTCTTACTATCCTCTACTTCTATCCGTCGTTGCGCTCCGGTGCTGGAAATATTTGAAAAGCCCACCCCACATCGTGGGCGCCTTGTTTGCCGTGAGGTGCGACCCGTATGAGGAGAGGAGAGATCCTGGACGTTGAGGCGGTGCCGCGCAACTTGTCCCCTTGGTTGGGCTCGATGGCGGGCGGGGAGCCCTGGAGCTGACTATGAAAACCTCATCATGACTTCTCCCCAAAACCCGACGAGTCGAAGAAGCCTTGCACAAAGGCAGCTCGTGGGGCTGTCTTTGTTGCCAGCAAAAGGAAGGCGGAGGACCTTCCTACACGGGTTGGTCACCATTCAATTGATGGTGATCAGCTCGAAAGGATATGCGAAGGTGGCCAATAGGTCAATTTTTAATATCCATAGAGAGTTGAAGTCGATTCTGGGCGACGAGACCATCGAGGTCACCAAATTTGGTAGTGATGACCTCATGGTCGAGTTAAAGTCGAATGACCAGGCAAAGAAGCTGGGAGCAATTGCGGCGTTCTTGGACATCCCTGTGACTGTCAGCCCTCACAAGAGCCTGAACAGTTCCAAGGGAGTCATTCGTAGCCGTGATCTACGGTGTTGCTCGGAGGAGGAGATGGTCAGGAACTGAGTGACATCACTCACATTCGACGCATCAAGGTGCGTCGGGGTGAAGACAAAATTCCAACCGACACCGTCGTCCTGACCTTTGACAGCCCGAAACCGCCGAGTAAAATACGTGCGGGGTACCTGACTTTTGATGTCATACCGTACGTCCCGCTCCCGATGCGCTGCTATAAGTACCAACGGTATGGCCAGGGCAAGGACAGGTGTAAGAAACCTGCCTCTGTATATGTTAGATGTGGCAAGGTCGGTCGCGTTGAAAGTGACTGTTCGGCTAACCCCCATTGTGTAAACTGCAGAGGAGACCATGCAGCTAGCACCAAGATCTGCCCGAAGTTCCTGGAAGAACAAGCCATTCTTCTTTACAAAGCTGAGAATGGCGGTACGTTTCAGCAAGCCCGTAAGGCAGTTGTAGTTGAAATCCATAAAACGATTTCAACGCGAACATTTGCTAGTGCCATCAAGTCTCAACTTCGAGCGAAGCCAGCAGCGCTCCCCAAGGATGGCGGCAGAAGCGCCCCTTCTGCCCCGCCCAAGGGTAAAAAGTCCAGAAGGATCTCCGGCTCTCAGTTCCCAGAGAGCAGCAGAAACTGAGACATTAAGCAAGCGCAGGGCCGAAAAGTCGAAAAAACAGGAGGCCCGTTGGGAATCATCTGACCATGGAATCTGAGAAGACTATATCTTCAATCTGGGGGGATTCCTTCATCTCCAGCTCCCTGAGGGCCTCCGCCTCCCCATGGAGTGCCCTCCCTCACCCGCCAAATCCCAATCCCCCTCCAAATCCCGCCCCCCGCCCCCGGCGGAGAAACCTCAAGGTCCTCCGCCTTCCCCCTCGCCTCTATACCCCTTCACCCCCTAAGTCTATGTGACGGAGGGGGTCAAGCAACCCAAAAAGATTAAAGGCTTAGCGGGCCAGCCAAAAAAGTGGCCTGCCAAGCAACAAATAGTCCGTGAGATAGATACCGTGGTACAATGGATCATTCGCGGTTTTAGGAGTACTTTCGAAGAACTGAAGCTAATGCTGTTGTGGCCCTGCAGAAATCCAGGCATGGGGACAAGCAGTCGCCACCCCGGGGTTACACTCTACTTCTTCCGCGGGGTGAGTCCCCCGGGAGGGAGGCGGCCCTCCTCATACGAAACGAAATGCGTTCTCAGAAATAGATCTGAAAAAAGGCCTGCATGTTACCGCTGCCACAATTAGCCTGGAAAAGACTCTATCCGTTTGCTCTCTGTACCTGGCTCCCAATTCCCCAGTTTCGAAACTTTCTCTGGCTGAACTCTTTGAGCAGCTTCCGAAGCCTTTTCTTGTGCTGGGAGACTTCAACGCGCATTCTTCTAAGTGGGGGGGATTCCCGCCGGGATGGGCGGGGAACATTCCGCGAGGAGTTCATGGCTGAAAATGGGTTGATCATTCTAAATTCTGGAGAGCAAACGTTTGTGAATTCGGCATATTATTCGACCTCAGTGATTGATTTAACAGTGGCTTCACCCTCCAATGCCCCCGACTGTTCCTGAGTTGCCCGCAGCGATCTGTGCGGCAGCGATCACTTTCCAATATGTTTAACCCTCACGTTTAATTTTAGTTATAATGTAAATACGACTACTTTTAATTTCCACAAAGCCGACTAGAACGTTTCGGAGACCTTTGCAGATTGTCTTTGGACGACTCCGTGGCCGACATCGAGCGTTTTACTTCAAAGTTGCTTGTTGGGTCCAGGTCGTCTATACCTTTTCATAAAGGGACTAAATGTAAAACCCGTGTGCCCTGGTTTACCCAGGAATGTAGGCAGGCTCTTCAGGAAAGGAAAAAGGCTCAAAAGACATATTTTAGGGCCCCTTCAATAGAAAATTTGATACATTTTAAAAAACGAAAAGCTAAGGCTAAATTTGTCATTAAAAATTCCAAGGAATAGTCATGGAAGACATATGTCTCTTCTTTAAACTCAAATACTTCCGCCCAAACCGTTTGAAAAAAAATATCAGAAAAATTAAAGCAAAATTTTGCCCCTTCTTGTCATCATAAAAAAGACGACCAGATCATGTCAGACCCAAACGATCATGCTGATTATCTGGCAAAAACTTTTTTAAAAATTCATGCTCAAAAAATTATTCTAAAAATTTGCAGCAAATGAAACAAAAAGCGGAAAAACTAAATTTAAATTATTCATCAGAAAACAATGAGCCCTATAATAATCCTTTTCTCCTGGTGGAATTAAAAAATTCAATTAATAAATCAAATGAGTCTGCAGCAGGTCCTGATGGTGTGTACTATCAGTTCTTGAGGCACCTTCCTGAATCCTGCCTGCATATTCTTTTGTAACTTTTTAATAACATTTGGACCACCGGAGACATCCCCCCATCTTTGAGGGAGGCGTCGGTGGTACCAATTCCAAAACCCAGGAAGGATCCTTCTGATCCTTCCAACAATAGGCCAATTGCGCCCACGAGCTGTTTGTGTAAGGTCCTCGGGCGGATGATGAATGACCGACTGATCCATGTGCTTGAGTCCAGAAACCTGCTGTCAAAGGTACAGTGCAGTTTCAGGAAGGACCATGGCACATTAGACCACTTGGTCAGACTGGAAACCTGTATCAAAAAGGCTTTCGCCAGAAAAAAGCAAGTTCTGGCGGTTTTTCTCGATCTAGAAAAAGCCTATGATACTACATGGAGTAACGGAATATTCATAGATCTTTTCGACCTCAATTTTAGGCGCAGGTTGCCCATTTTTACTTCAGTTTTTCTGAAAGACCTCCATTTTAAAGTTAAAGCGGAGAATACGTTTTCGTCTTCCTACCACCAGGAAAACGGTGTTCCCCAAAGCAGTATTTCATTACCTATGCTAGTTAACTTGAAAATAAATAGTATCATCAACTCCGTTTCTAAAAAAATAAAGGCATGATTCGTATACGATTTTGCCATTTACTCTGAGGGTAAACACCTGCAGCATCTTGAGTGCACCATTCTCTTATATATAAATAATGTTCGAAAATGGGTCTCAGGGAACGGTTTCAGATTTTCGGTTTCAAAGACCACCTGTGTCCATTTCCACAGAAAAAGAATTTACACTGAGCCCTATCTGAACGATCTGGAGGGCCAGCCGATCCCAGTGAAAGGTGAGGCTAAATTTTTAGGAGTCGTTTTCGACTCCAAAATGAATTTTAATAACCACGTTGCCTACTTAAGGAAAAATGCTTAAAAGTATTAAGTTCAGTGGCAATACGGACTTTGGTGCGGATAGAGCCACACTCCTAAAGTTTTACCGCACCCTAGTCTGGTCCAAGTTCTGCGAGCCCTGGACCTTTTACATCATAAGCGCCTTCGCATTGCCTTCGGGGCTTTCAGAATGTCACCTATTAAAAGCTTGTCCGCTGAGGCTGAGGAGCCCTCTCTCGAGCATCGGCGTACCAAGCTAGCTTTTGATTATATACAGAAATTAAAATCATTGCCCCGTATTCCGTACCACGATGTTAAATTTGAAGCTCCGTTGTCTGACTTTTCTGCTGATTCAAAGTCAGAACCCAATCTTGTCGCTAATACTTTTGAGCATATTAAGACTGTTAAAATCAACCTAAATACTATTGTTAACTTACATGTCCAGTGCCCTCCACCTTGGGAGAAGCACCAGGTTCACGTTAATATTTCTCTAATCCAGAGTGCTCATAGAAATAAAAAGAAAATCACTAAATACCATAAAAATTTTGTTATCTATAATGACAGCCTGTCAGCCTATATTAGTAAACAATTTCAAAGTTAAAGATATCAGGCGCCTGTTAAATTTAATCTGAAAATTTCAAATCTCTTTTGTCTGGATTCCTGCTCACGTAGGCATCCAGGGGAATGAGAATGTGGACAAACTCGCAAAGGCAGCTTTAAATAAAGCATCATACTCGGGGAAACTAATTTGCTGGTCTGGCTTAAAACCCAAAGTAAATGCTTACATCCACACTGCCAGGCAAGAAAATTGGGGTACTGAGGGGGCTAACAACCCCCATGAGGTACTCCCTAACTTGGGAGAAGACCTCCACAAAAAAGACGAAGAAGCAGGCAGAAAACGGGAGACGGTAATGTGGAGGATTCGGATGGGCCACAAATGGTCACCCAGAGCTACCTTTTAAAAAATGAGGAGCAACCTTTTTGCTATGCCTGCGACGGCCTTTACACTGTCCGGCATATTTTAATTGAATGCCCAGACTTTCAAGTCACCAGGAGGAATTACTTCAGTGTAACTGAACTGTACAGACTTTTCTGAGAGGTCAGTCCCTTTCGAATGGTTGGTTACTTAAAGGAACTCGGTCTCTATAAAAATATCTGAGGCTTTGTACAGATTCCTTTGTTGGAATTTAATTGATTTTAATCTTTGTTTTAATTTGCTTGAGCATCTGATGGAAACCCATGAGAGAAAGTGAATGAACATAAACCCTGAGATCACCGCTTAATGGTGGACTGCGTATACCAATAATGAATCTATCAATTAAAGCAGGGATGGGTAAATAGCTAGACAAGAGGTGTGAACAGTATTTCATGGATGGGATGGATAAAAAGCTAGACCAGAAGTGTGAATAGCAAAGAAGAGATGAGTAAATAGTTAGACCAGAATTGTGAACAGTGAAGCAGGGATGGGTAAATAGCAAGACCAGAAGTGTGAACAGTGAAGCAGGGATGAGTAAATAGCAAGACCAGAAGTGTGAACAGTGAAGCAGGAATGGGTAAATAGCAAGACCAGAAGTGTGAACAGTGAAGTAGGGATGGGTAAATATTAAGACCAGAAGTGTGAACAGTGAAGCAGGGATGGGTAAATAGCTAGACCAGAAGTGTGAACAGTGAAGCAGGGATGGATAAATAGCCAGACCAGAAGTGTGAACAGTGAAGCGGGGATGGGATGGATAAATAGTTATAACCGAACTGTGAACAGCAAAGCAGGGATGGGATGGTTAAATAGCTAGACCAGAAGTGTGAACAGTGAAGCAGGGATGGATAAATAGCTAGACCAGAAGTGTGAACAGTGAAGCAGGGATGGGTAAATAGCTAGACCAGAAGTGTGAACAGTGAAGCAGAGATGGGATGATCAAATAGCTAGACTAAAAGTGTGAATAGTAAAGCAGGGATGGGATGGGTAAATAGCTAGATGGGTAAATAGCTAAGCCCGAACTGTGAATAGCAAAGCAAAGCAGGGGTGGGATGGGTAAATAGCTAGACCAGAAGTGTGAACAGTTAAGCAGGGATGGGTAAATAGCTAGACCATAAGTGTGGACAGTGAAGAAGGGATGGGATGGGTAAATAGCTAGACCAGAAGTGTGGACAGTGAAGAAGGAATGGGATGGGTAAATAGCTAGACCAAAGGTGTCAACAGTAAAGCAGGGATGGGTAAATAGTTAGACCCGAAGTGTGAACAGTAAAGCAGGGATGAGATGGGTAAATAGTTAGATCAGAAGTGTAAACAGTAAATCACGGATGAGATGGGTAAATAGCTAGACCAGAAGTGTGAACAGTAAAGGAGGGATGGATAAAGAGCTAGACCAGAAGTGTGAACAGTGAAGCAGGGATGGGATGGGCACATAGCTGGACCAGAAGTGTGAACATTAATTGGGTAAATAGTTAGACCTGAACTGTGAACCGCAAAGCAGGGATGGGATGGGTAAATAGTTAGACTAGAAGTGTGAACAGTAGAGAGGGGATGGGTAAATAGCTAGACTCCAAGTGTGAACAGTAAAGCAGGGATGGGATGGGTAAATAGCTAGACAGGAGTGTGAAAAATAAAGCAGGGATAGGTAAATAGCTAGACTAGTAGTGGGAACATTAAAGCAAGGAAGTTTAAGCAGCTAGAATAGAAATGAAAACAGTTAATCAAAGAAGGAAAAATGGCTAGACCATGAGTGCATACAATAAAGAAGTGATGGGTAAACAACTTAGCCGTCATGGTGAACAGAATAGAAGAGTCGCGTACAAGGCAAAGAAATTTTAAAGCATTGGCGGTTTTGGTACTTAAATGATCCATATAAGAATAAATAAGATGCACCTCAAATTTCTTTGAAGTAGTGATCTCATCATTTGGACTCATTGTATCTCCTTATGGAACTGGGGATATCAGACCTTATGCTCATCTTTTTACCGTATAGATGGTATTTTAGTTGTAGCTCTCTCCTTATCTTCAATAGAACTGAAGATACATGGGGTTGTAGTTAATGTATCTCCCATAGAAATAGACATCGCTCTGTGTATATGCAGGGCGTGAGATTTCAGAGCTAGTACTAACCTTGACCCCCACAGGGATGAAGATCTCAGTGTGGTCTCAAAGCTTGTGATCTTAGTATTTTACACACTTTGTCTCCTAAAGACCTGAGCTCTAAGTGTTTAATGGTGCTGGAGATCTTTGTCTTAATGCTCACATGGAGGTCCCAAAAGTCTTGGAATTCATCTCTGTCGTAATTTGTTGCGAGTGCAATGATCCTTATACCCTTGGTGACTTCAGTGAAATTTCCACACAACGCGAACTTTATCACACCAGACTCGTCTGTAGTGAAGTTTTTTTGGAAGCGGAGAGATTTGTCCCTGCTATCAGCAGTCACTTCGATAGCTTCCCCTGAGGCTGGAGTTCCGTCCAGCTTAGTTACTATCACCTGAGAATAAAAGCTTTTGTAACTAAAAGCAAAAGAACATATTCTGTCGATTTATCTTATTCTCACGATAAGAACTTAAGCAAAAGCAGATGGAAACTAAGTTTCACTATTTACAAATTAATCTATAATATAAATATATATATATATTGATGCAGTACTTGTAAATGCTTCTGACCGGA
The DNA here is from genome assembly GCA_019648995.1 of Plakobranchus ocellatus. Classification (NCBI taxonomy): domain Eukaryota; kingdom Metazoa; phylum Mollusca; class Gastropoda; family Plakobranchidae; genus Plakobranchus; species Plakobranchus ocellatus. The sequence continues at coordinate 1,075,395 of BLXT01001319.1, forward strand.
TCAATTTACATGAGAATAAACAGAATCAGTCTTTGTGTGTGCAATATTCTAATTTAAAACAGTATATTTGAGGGCAATATGAAAAATGTGCACTACCAGCAACAAATGCATATTTTTACCGTCATTGTATCCTTCTTGCTCTAGTCGTCAATTTTGTTTTATTTAGAAAAAGATCAATGCGAAATATCTCCATCTTTGCATCTTTTCAATCCGTTTTGCTTCTTATAAGTTTAAATTTACTTTTGTGCAATTTATTTTTTTACTGTAATAATTTTATGGCAATGCAATATGTTTAGAAGCCTAAAGTGATTGAAAGTATGTTTCTTGTTGAGTGAGGTTCCACACGCTAGGTCTCACATTTGATCTGTATGTGTTGTTTACTGGCGTAATGTTCTCTAAAGCGTTTGTATCAGTGCTCTGATTAATCATCAGTTACCGAAGAAAAAGAAGTCGGCATTGCAGTAATAACAAGATAACTACATTAACAACACTAAAAGACCATAAGACCATACCTTGTTGTAATAAGGCAGTCTCGGCTTAAAATAGTCGATGCTATAGTCATCAAACCGTATAGTTAGTGGATATTTTTCCTCTTGTGGTCCTGTGTGTTTCTGAAATAGAGTAATTCCTGTTCCGAATTCTGTAATACTGGCCTCGAAATGAAGCTCACAGGACACATGAGACTCGACTCTCATCAAACTAGAGTTAACAGAGAAGTTGTAGCATCCATCGAGCTTGAGGTAAAGATGATTGGGATAAAGGTAGAGATAGTCGGTAGGTCAATATATGTTTAAATAGAAAGTTGCTGTGAAAGGAGTCTAGATATTTACTTGTTTGCTTATAATGTTCAGTCAAATTTAAATTCGACATTTGTTAAACCTATTTTAGTTTATTAGTGCCATTGATTTTTTTTTTGTCCTTTGCTTATATTTCTAGTCCTAAGGATTCTAGAAGGTTTTCAAAAGTGCAAAAACATTGTTTACAAGAAGTTCGATTCTATCCTAGAGACGATATAAGACTCTGATGTCACATATACACTCAAAAAAACAAAACAACTTCCACGGTATGTCACGTATTACGGGGTGGACTTATGAGAGCTTTTGATTTTTCAATTTTTTAGATAATCTTGAATACATACAACGGAAATTTAGTCTTTTTTGGCTTGGATTGTTTATGCAATTGTTACTTATTAAGCCAGTGTATTAAGTAGTATTATTTTCTAAAAACTCGGCAGTGGATATAAAAGGATAGCTGAGAGGTAGCTGAGAAAGAGGTAGCCGATGTTTGTAAATTTATAGATTATAGAAACCTGTAAAGCTATCTTATGTGATTCTTACCCGAGTGTCGATATGATGGCACTTCATGAGGGGGACACGATAAATAAAAAAACGTGGTCTGATCCAACAGACATCCAGTGAGAGATTTCCCCTCACTTTCTTGCCGTATGTGTACCTAGAGAAAATGTGACACGGATCAAGGTGAAATACTGCAAGACGTGAAGCAAATGATACGTAGCAAGACGTGAGTGACGTTGCTGCGCAACAAATTGGGAACCAAAATGATTCTCACTAAGAAAAATAAACAGATCTGATAAACAGCAAAACGTGAGCCACTTCACGTAAAAATCTTCAATACACAAGGGTTGGGGAATCAAGGCGATTCAAAATAAGGGAAATGATATGTGACTTGAATCAATCTGATCCCAGGCATGAAGTGAACTAAAGGAATTTGTAGCAAGACATGAATCAAAATAATACACAAATGACGTAAAGCAAGATTATGCAATATCTAGATGTGACGGTAAGCTAATGTCTTAGGGATAATCACGGTTATAACTTTGGTTTATGATAGTTTGATAAAGTCTTCTCCCAAATGCATATTTTGGTATTCGGGTCGTTTTTATGAGTGATCAGAACCATGACTTATTTACAGTTTTTCATTCCTACAATTTTGTTCCCAATTGTATATTATTTTCTTCAAATTATACCAATAACAAAGAACCTAGCAGCAGTATTTCAGAAAAAAAATTATGAGTGTGTCAATCAGTTTTCTTCCAGAGATGGCAATGGTTTGCAATCAATCAGAATTATTTCAGTGTTATGATTTCTTGTTGTTCCTGAAAACCTCACCTGCCACACACTCGTCCTGAGACAATCTGATCGTTAAGCATGATGTAAGGAGGAGGTTCAATCGTTATTTCGAAGGGAGGCGGAACTGGCAAGGAAAAAGGCAAAATGTTTTCAGTTTGTAGTAATCAGTTTATGAAAGAGGCTTAACTTGGAAAAAAATATTGTTTGAATTTACAACAAATGGTGTTTGGACACAAGTTTATCGCCTTTCCGAGACTGCAAATAACCCTCTCTTCCTATGATTATACTCGCTTAGGTGTGACATTAATAAGGTACAGTTGCTACAAATGGAACAGCAAACTTAGCTACCCTAAATAGTATTGGACAATTGTGTCTTTAAAAAAAGGAGATCGGAAACACGTTAGGCACGTTTCAAGCCTGTTCCTCTCTCCTCATGCTGAAAGAAAGATTTTTATTGCACTTGTTAAGTTAGTCGTTTTCTGTTGCCCTTGATCTTCACTGACCAGATTACACTTCCTGCTATGTGAACTAGTTGTCGATCTTAAGAAAAACTCACAGTATTCCTTCACAGTGAATTTTCCGACCGTTTTTTGTTCTTTATCTTCATCAGATGTATCCAGGTTGACCTCAATTTTCCAACTCCCCTGTTTGGCTTCTTTGCCAAGGTGGAAATCTAGGCTAATGAGACCTGGACAATGTATGTAATGATCAGATCATGTTCATATTATTTAAGTAATACTAGCAATGATCGATGTTATGCACAATCAGTGCCGCACAAATAGTTTACCATTTCTTATTAGGATGATTAAGGTCAGAAAGGAGAAAAAGAAAGAGAGAGAGAGAGAGAGAGAGAGAGAGAGAGAGAAGAAGAAGAAGAAGACAGAGAGAGAGAGAGAGGGAGAGTGAGAGAGAGAGAGGCAGGAAGTGTGAACGAGAAGATAAGAGAGAGACAGTGAGAGAAAGATAGAGGAAAAAAAAGAAAAAAGAATGGTAGCGTTAAAGAGCGTTGATGAACGTGAAACAAGAAATCAGTGATAGAATCGTCTTGGCCACTTTTAAAGTTTCCACGCGTAATAAATTTGATGTTCACGAAGCAACTTACTAATCTATGCATTGGCCAAATCAAAAAGCAATATCTTCCAAAAACTTAGCACTGACCATACTGCTTTATCTGGATCTGGTCTCAATTTGCATGTCGTCCTGACTATTATATAATTTTTAAGCGTTGGCATGGCTGCTTTACTAGCTATTGATTTCCACTCAGAGGGCCCGTCAGTGCTTTGTGTTCCGATTTTTTTATGTTTTAAAAAGGAAAAAGGAAACTCGGGTATTTTCTTATGTGATTGAATTTATTTCAAGATACCTAATACCTTTGTAAAAATCGGACCAGATATGCAAAAAATCTCTAAAAAGTCATAACATTGTTGTTCTAATCTCGCACTCACCTTTTGTGGTCAAGTTTAAATATTGTTCGATTCTGAAACCATTGGGGTCTTTAATATAGATCGAGTCAATCTGTTAAATACAGGACAAAACCCAGGAATATATAGGAAGTAAAATAGAGGCTGTAAACAAAACTTTTTAAACAACTTATACGTTTTGGTTGAAATTGTCAATAAACGTAGAGAGACACTTACCATTGTTAATGCGTCGACATAATATTGGTTAATTATGCATTTTGAATGAAAAATGTTATTTGAACTCAAACTTATAACCTTCATCGAACTGCGTTCTCCAGTGGTGCGCCAATCTGCGCTAACCATTAATTGATTTGAGCATACTAAAAAAAAAGAAAACGATTCCTGAATAATTCTGAAATCACAGAAGAATTCCTGAGTTTGCGGACCTGGAGGGTAAGCTAAAGAAAACAATAAAGAAGCGCTCATGTGAATATCCAGGACAAGAAATTAACCGCCATTTGAAAAGGTCAAAGTCGCACTTAGAGAAAACCGTGAATGATACGAGGGCAGGCTGATAATTAAGTTCCGTTTGCTAATAACTCAGTCGATTTTCGTCACATCGACCTAAAATTTCATGCATGTACTCTCGAACGATTTTCCTAGGCTCAATTAGAACAACAAGTTTGTGTGACGTCATTTGTACTCATAATGCAGTGACGCGCAACACGTGATGGGGTAGCCATGTTTATGAGACAATGGCGACGTCCAATGACCTTCTCATCAAACAGCGCTCTGTTATCGAGTTTTTGGCAGCTGAGGGATGTACGGTTTGACAGCTCGTGGGGCTGTTTTTGTTGCCAGCGGAGGACCTTTCTATTTTGATGAGCGTATCTCCCATGCTGGTAATCAGCTTGAAAAGATCTGAATTTCGGTCATCTTTTAAGATCCATAGGGAGTTGAAGTCGATTCTTGGCGACGAGACCATCGAGGTCACCAAACTTGGTAGTGGTCGAGATAAAGTCGAATGAACAGGCAAAGAACCTGGAGCAATTACGACATTCCTAGACATCCCTGTGACTATCAGTCCTCACAAGAGCCTGAACAGCTCCAAGGGAGTGATTCGCAGTCGTGATCTACGGTGTTGTTCGGAGGAGGAGATGGTAGAGGAGCATCAAGGTGCGTAGGAGTGAAGACAAAATTCAAACCGCCACCGTCGTCCTGACCTTTGACAGCCTCGAAGCCGCCAGGTAGAATACGTGCGAAGTACCTGACTCTTAATGTCAAACCGTACGTCCCGCTCCCGATGCGCTGCTATAAGTGCCAACGCTATGGCCAAGGCAAGGACAGGTGTAAAAAACCAGCTGCTGTATGTGTTAGATGTGGCAAGCGTGGTCATGTCGAACGTGACTGTTCGGCTGACCTCATTGTGTAAACTGCAGAGGAGACCACGCAGTCAGTACCAAGACCTGCCCGAAGTTCGTGGAAGAACAAGCCGTTACAAAGCTGAGAATGGCGGTACGTTTCAGCAAGCCCGAAAGGCAGGTGTGGTTGAAATCCATAAAACGATTTCAACGCGAATATAAGTGCCCCTTCTGCCCCGCCCAAGGGGAAAAAGGCTCAGAAGGATTCTCAAGCTCCCAGTCCCCAGGGAGCAGCAGAAACCGAAGTACCAGACAAGCGCAGGGTCGATAAGTCGAAAAGACAAGAGGCCCCTAGGGAAACATTCAATCGTTTTGTGCCTCTGGCCATGGATGCTGAGGATACTATATCCTCAATCTGGGTAGATTCCTCCACCCCCAGCTCCCAAGGGCCTCCGCCTCTCTTATGGAGTGCCCTCCTCCCCCTCCAAACCCCAATACCCTTCAAAATCCCGTCCCCCGCCCCCGGCGAGAAACTCTAAGGTCCTCCGCCTTCCCCCTCCGCTCCCCTCACCCCCGAAGTCCATGTGACGGAGGGGGTGAAGCAACCCAAGGAAATCAAAGGCCAAGCAACAAATAGTCTGTGGTGATGGATTCCGTAGTCCAATGGAACATTCGCGGTTTTAGGAGCAACTTTGAAGAACTGAAGCTACTGCTGAATCGATCGCAATCGGCTGTTGTTGCCCTGCAGGAATGCAGGCTTGGGGAGGGACAGTCGCCATATCGAGGTTGCACTCTGCTTCTTCC
>BLXT01001319.1:1081093-1101050 GCA_019648995.1 Plakobranchus ocellatus
GCGGCCCTCCTCATACGAAACGGAACCCGTTTCTCAGAAATTGATCTGAAAACTGGCCTGCATGCTGCAGCTGCCACAATTAACCTGGAAAAGACTAACCGTTTGCTCTCTATACCTTCCTCCCAATTCCCCTGTTTCGAAACTTTCTCTAGTTGAACTCTTTGAACAGCTTCCGAAGCCTTTTCTTGTGCTGGGAGACTTTAACGCGCATTCTCCTGCGTGGGGGGACTTCCGCCGGGATGGGCGGAGGAGGATGCTCGAAGAGTTCATGGCTGAAAATGACTTGATCATTCTAAATTCCGGAGAGCAAACTTTTGTTCATTCGGCCTATCATTTGACCTCAGCGATTGATTTGGCAGTGGCTTCACCCTCCATTGCCGCCGAGTGTTCCTAGGCTGCACACAGTCATCTCTGCGGCAGCGATCACTTTCCTATATTTTTTAACCTTGTCCTAGCATTTTAACTGTAAAGTTAATACTAGTTTTAATTTTGAAAAAGCCGATTGGAACCGTTTCGGGGACCTATGCAAACTATCTTTGGGCGACTCTGTAGCCGACATCGAGCAGTTTACTTCAAAAATGCTCGATGCGGCCAGGTCGTCCATACCCTTTCATAAATGGACGAAATATAAAACCCGTGTGCCCTGGTTTACCCAGGAATGTACGCAGGCTCTTCAGGAAGGGAAAAAGGCTCAAAAGAAGTATTTTAAAGCGCCTTTTTTTGAAAATTTCATAAATTTTGAAAAACAAAAAGCCAAGCTAAATTCGTAATTAAAACTTTCAAGAAACAGTCTTGCAAGACATAATATGTATCCTCTTTCGACGATTTTGCCATGAGGGTAAACACCTGCAGCATCTTGAGTGCACCATTCACTTATATATAAATAATGTTCGAAAATGGATCTCAGAGAATGGTTTCAGATTTTCGGTTTCGAAGACCACCTGTGTCCATTTCCATAGACGAAGAATTAACACTGAGCCCGCCCTTCATCTGGACGTCCAGCCGATCCCGGTGAAGGGTGAGGTTAAATTTTTAGGAGTCGTTTTCGACTCCAAAATGAATGTTAATAACCACGTTGCCTACTAAAGGAAAAAATGCTAAAAAGCATTAAATTTAATGCGCGTCGTGGGCCATACGGACTGGGGTGTGGATAGAGCCACCCTCCTAAAGCTTTACCACACCCTAGCCTGGTAAGCTGGACTACGGCAGTGTCGTATATGGTTCTGCGCGCCCTGGACCCTATACATCATCAGCGCCTTCGTATTGCCTTCTGGGCTTTCAGAATGTCGCCTATTAAAAGCTTGTACGCCGAGGCCGGGGAGCCCTCTCTCGAGCATCGGCATATCAAGCTAGCTTTAAACTATGTGCTGATATTAAAATCATTACCTCGTAATCCGTGCCACGATGTTGTATTTGAAGATCCGTTGTCTGACTTTTCTGCTGATTCAAAGTCAGAAACCAATTTTGTCGCTAATTCTTTTGAGCATATTAAGAATTCTAATATCAACCTAAAAATTATTGATAACTTACATGTCCAGTGCCCTCCACCTTGGGAGGAGCACCAGATTCACGTTGATATTTCTCTCACAAAACAACAGAAAGAAGATACCAGCGAGGTTGCTTATCAAAAGGAATTTTTTAGAATTAAAGAAAATTTTTCAAACCATTATGCTGCTTTTACTGACGGCTCTAAACTGGAGGAAAAGGTTGCGGCCGCAGCCTATTTTCCGGAACGCCTGGATTGCTCGAAGGCAACTCGCCTGAGAGACGAGGTATCTGTCTTCAGTGTTGAGCTCGAGGGAATAGCCCTCGGGCTCATAGAAATTAAAAGAAAATCACTAAATACCATACAAATTTTGTTATCTACAGTGAAAGCCTGTCAGCCTTACAGGCTATTCAAAGCAAAAATTTCAAAGTTAAAGATATCAGGCGCCCGTTCAATTTAATCCGTAAATTTCCATCCTTTGTTCACATCTCTTTTGTCTGGATTCCTGCTCATGTAGGCATCCAGGGGAATGAGAATATGGCAAACAAGCTTAATGAGTTATTCCCCAACTTGAGAGAAGACCTCCACAAAAAGAGGTGAAGGGGTACGCAGGAAATAGTAGACGGTAATGTTTGGGTGGGCCACACATAGCTATGCTATGCCTGCGACAGCCTTTACACTGTCCGGTATATTTTATTGAATGCCCAGACTTTCAAGTCACCAGGAGAAAATACTTCAGTGTATCTGACCTGTACAGACTTTTCCGAGAGGTCAATCCCTCTCGCATAGTTGGTTACTTAAAGGAACTTAGTGTCTATGGAAATATCTGAGGCCTTGTACAGATTCCCTTTAAAGTTTTTCTCCATATGCTCTGTTGGAATTTAATCTTATCTTTGTTATAATTTGCTTGGGCATCCGATGGAAGACCATGAGAGAGAGTGAATGAACAGAAACCCTGAGATCACTACTTTTGGTGGACTTGGTATATCAATAATCAATCAATCAATTGGTTGATGAGTCGAGTCTAAATCTAGAATCGGAATGGCGGATATGTTGACTTGGCCTTGTTTACGAGGAACATAAGATACATGTTTGAGTGGGTTCAGGTTGGGCATAGTTTAGTTTAAAAGTACTTTTATTGTTTTAGTTTTCTTTACTTTTTTAGATCTAGGGATTTCTTGAAAGTTTTTTAAGGGACGAAAACATAATAGGAATTGCAAGTTTGTGCCCTGGAGACGAGATAATTATGTAATGTTTTAGTATTAGGGAAAGAATAAATGAGAGCATTTAATCAGTCAATAATAGTAAACGATGACTGTAAATTAAATCTTTTTCTAGAATGAGTTGTCCATTTAATATTGACCAAATCAGCTTGTATGTTAGGCTATCGGTAACATTATTCACTCCCCTACCCTATTAGTCATAGTTATTCCACAAAGACAGCCGAATTCTCAACGTAGGTAGAAAATATGATCTAAGTTAAATACCAATTTCATGAAAGTTATTCTTTGTTGTGTCGTTCTCGGCCTGTCGAAATAAATTACTTCCATTTATTGAGTCGATTTTTTGTGCCTTTGTTTATGTGCTTCTAATAAAACCATCCCGTTTCCACCCTAGACCCCCACCTTACTTTCTCTGAGCCTACATGTATGGGTCCTCTATCAGCTAGGTGTGACGCTCTCCATTTTACACTTGAACAGTAGCATAGGTAGATGTAGTCAATGTAGGCAAATAAGACAGCAACTGAGTAAGATATAAACACACGTAGCCACGAGCCAAGCTCAACTATCGATATTTTACTCAGTTTCATTGTTATAGTTGTTCTAGTGAAAGATTCGAAGCGTTATCATGTAATTTTCTAAATCCTTGTGCGGTATGAGGAGGGGGGACTTATCGAGTAGAGATAGATGTGTAGATAAGTTAAGTTGTCGTTACTTTATTTCTAAACCAATAATTAATAAAGTCTACGTCACCCAATGAGCTATGAAAACACATAGATGTATATGCTAGTTATATTTTGTTTATATAACCAAGCATAGAGTCAATAAAAGTATATTATTATAAACAAAGGTAGTTGAATTATTACATCGATGGCAAATCTGTTTAGTCCTGTGGCCTGTAGTTATACAAACTCGCGATTGTTTGGTGCCAGTGACCAAGATTTGAACCCATTTGATACAAATTACTAGAACAGACCATCCATTCCTTTTTGGCCCTCAGGGTGCCAGTACAGCTATATATCATCAAGTTCATGTGTCTATCCATTCGTCAGTGAGAGAGACTAGGCGCTAAGTTTGTATTTATATAGACAGTCTAGGCGTCCCACTTCTTTATCCATTCGTGATATTGCGAAATTGAGAGAACGTCAAGATCTTATTTCTTTACATGCTCGCCTTCCGTTCATCAAAGGAAGTCAACCTTGGAGCCATAAAGCTCTTTAAACGTGCAGAATCATTTTTATTTTCGTCACTTTTTATTCCCTTCCATCTTCCACACTGTTCTCTCTGTGAGTATGGCATCTCCCTGAGAACGGTCTTATCCTACAAAGAGCAGTTTCGTCTTTCATTTCATTTTGCTGTATTTTGTCTTATATGAGATGTGAGAGTAAAAGTACTGCTACACCAAAATTGTTACCTTTTCAGTGATTCGTCGCAAGAGGAGATCTTCGTGAGAAATGTTTTGATTTGAAAAGACAGTCATAAATTTGAGTTGGCTAGATTGTTGTTCTGTGCATTTCTTTATTAGATCAAGTGAAAGCCTTTTATACCAAAGGAGCGAGAAAAAGTTTGAGTAAATCAAAACATTGAAAACTATTGTATATAGATCTAATTGTAATTATAATACTATTAAGTTATAAGTATCTTTATGAAAGTTAAGAATCTAAAAGAACAAAAACAGAAGATTGGCTGATGCCTCATTAAACGCAAGCCTAATCAATACAAAATGCCATCACAGCATTTTAAAAATGTCCAAGAGGAAAATCCTGTTTACTAATGAAAAAAAAGCCAATAACATTTTTATCATTTCCTTTAAAAATTGTTTCCACAATATCTTTCTGCAGATAGGTAACCTCGTGAGAGTGAGATAGAATATCCTATACACACACCTCACATTGAGAAGCCATAGCAACCCCCGAAATTAGTGAATCTTAATGATATCCAAGCTACAGGTTGTCTTTAAGCCAACATAAGTATTATTGTCAATGCGTGGTTGAATAAAAATAGAAAAATCTCAAAGAGAGAGACAAACACAAATTGAAGTGGACTTACGAAATGAAGAAATTTAGTCATTTTTGCTTGGAAACTTTGGGTTTGAAAATGTTATTTTTTTCCCATGAGGGATGGGAAGGAGAAATCGTTTAATTTTTGTTGTAATTATTGTTTTCATTTAATCCTTTTGGTGTCACCTCATCTTGCTGTAATTTATAGACATGCGATGTGAAGTAAACTGTGAAGTAAATCTAGGAAGTGATGCAACTAATTTTTGCTATATCACTTGCCAGCTTTTAATGACACTTTATGCGGTTGGTATTGCTTTCAATCCTGCTGTTGATCATACATTTTTTTGTCCAACGTTTTCTCTTGTTAAGGTCACAATACATTTTATGGGGAGTATAAACACACTCTAGAGTATTCTGAGGTAGCATTCACTTATTACCGTTTGCTCTTGATGCTACTTATTCCTAAGTATTCAAGCTTACCATCAGGAAATCTTCAACTGTACATTCTCAAATTTTCCTCTTTAGACTGAACCTGAAACTGATTGTTCAAGTGACAGTGAGAAGGAACATTGCACATAGCTAAACCAGAACTCCTTTCTTGAAGAACTTTGAATTCCACATATAATGTTGAGTAAACATTAACAGTGTTTACTTAATATGGAATGTTGTAGCACAGACTATTGCTTTCACAATTTTTGTTTTTACTTTGGAACATTTTTATGTCACCAAAACATAGGTCAGCCTTTTCACATGTAGTTTGGGGCCATTTACAAAGAAATAAATCATCTTTGTACGTCGCTGTTACTAAACACTGTACGTTGTGAGCGGTTTGGGCCCACACTTTTGTATAATAAAAAACTTACTACCAGCAAAAATGTATATGCACTCCATAAGCCTACTGATAAGGCCATTCCTTACTGCTTCGCCGAAAGCAAGCGTTGAAAAAAGTGAAATTGAATTACCTTTGACAGCACTTGAGAAACAAATAAATACTCTGTTTGACTACATGTAGCATTTTGAAATTGCATTGGATGTCTGATGATGAAGCTGGTGGTAATGATGGCAATGAAGATGAAGTGGTGGTGATGATGATGCCTGTTAGGAATAATGTAGTTTTGTTTTTAGTTTATCTGGGCATAGTTGGGTATTTAGTGTAGCGGGAGTGTGGTTGTATTTTACGTCATTAATTTGGGGGCCCGTTTTAAAGTTGTTATTGGAGTATGAGTGTGTGCGCTGTGATTGGTTGGTTAGGCCACGTGACAACGGCAAGTTTGGACGGAGCTGCACACTGGCGGGATTTTTGAAGGAGTGGGACACTTTGCACTGAACGCTGGAGGAAGATAGTCCTGGCTGCACGTTGTGGCGGATTGGTCCGTCTCCAAGAGATAGTTTCAATTTCTACGACCTTTGTATCTGGGTCTCTGCTTTATGCTACTTTTATACTCGCATAGGAGCGGCGGTTCGTATTTGAATTTTACTTGAGGCCGTGTGCCTACACAGACTATTAGCGCATGACTGCGCGAGTCTACGGGTTTATGTTTCTCGGGTGAAATGGCGGTATCATGTAATTATATAGCTATTACTGTCCTACTTTCCCTCACGTAGGGCTGGTGATCTGGTGACGTTGAAATAACTGTGATTTGGAATAACTGTGCTCGTGTCCAAGCTGAGGGCTATTGATCCCTAGACATTCTAGATTTTCTCTACTCCCTTAACAAGCTCCTATTGACAGGATCGTCGTTGGATTAATTAACAAGAAGCGTGTGCACGTGTGAGTGATAGACGTGGGGGTTGTGTAAGTTTCTTTCTGATCTATAAAGTAGTTTTTCGGGAAGAGTTTCCTCGTGGGTGGATTTGTGTAATAACTTTCTTATCTCGTAACGCTTAGCGGGTTACATGGTATTGTCACGCCTGCGTGCGTGGCCATTTATATTTGGTTCATCTCATATCTATCTGTCTTCATCCAACTATATTGATCCCTTTTGATAATATAGTTTTTCTATCGCCTATCCCCGGTGTTCTGCTTCATCAATTGCGTGAATCTCTTATTGCAGTCGATGTTATAAAGTTATCTACCGTGATTGTTGTTTGAGTAAGTTCGTGGCCACTGTCGTATTTCGTTGTTTATGTTGTGTATTCTTCCTGTCCCGTTGACAGGCTGTGTTTGCCCCAACATATTTGGAGGGGACACCCTCAAGCTTTTGGCTTAAAAATAAAAGATCCGAATTAGTTGTTGCGGGGCACAGTTTGTCTTCTCTTTGTTTTTGTGGGGTGTAGGTGACCTGTAGGGGTGTAAGCCTGAAATACTATCCAGAATAGCCAAGACTACAGCCGCTCTGACCAAACTTAAACCTATCTGGAACAATAAGAACATTTCTATCAGCTCTAAGATCAGACTGCTACGTTCCTTGGTCATGTCAATCTTTCTCTATGCCTGTGAGTCGTGGACACTGAACGCTGATATTGAAAGAAGAATCAGAGCCATGGAAATGAGGTGCTACAGAAGACTACTTGGTATCTCATATAAAGATCATACCACAAATGAGGAAGTGAGTAGAAGAATTGTAAATGCCATTGGACCACATTTTGACCTTCTGACCATCGTTCGACAACGGAAACTGAAATGGTATGGGCACACTACTCGTTCAGCTGGCCTTGCGAAGACCATCATGCAGGGCACCGTAAATGGAGGCAGAAGGAGAGGGAGGCAAAAGAAACGCTGGGATGAAAATATCAGAGAATGGACAGGATTTGAGCTGAGAAACAACTTATGGAAAGCTGAAGATCGAGAGGAATGGAAAGCTATGGTTAGGAGATCCTCTGCTGCGCCCCGACGGATCCCAGATCTATGGGATAGGTGACAGGCGACCTAAGTAGGATTATTTTGTTTTTTTTTTTTTTTTTTGGAGTACTTTTCAATTTTTTTTCAGGTGAGAACGCGTCGTCAGCGAGAGGCCGAGAGGGGGTGGCAATTTTTGCGAGGGAGGACACAGACACACAGTATTGGGAGTAACACAGTTAGGTTGGCGTGTGTTATGGCGTGGTTCTGTGGTCAGTATTGTGATTGACACGTTATTGGCCCGGTAGGCATTGATTCCTATCCGCCCTCTGCCTTTCGTTCTATCTTTTCTTTATTTATATATATACTTTAGCTTGGTGAACTCAAATTTTAGCGTCGTAAATGAGCGCTTTGTTTTGCTTTGCTTGGCTTTGCTTTGTTTGTATATACTTGATTTGTTTTCTTTTATTCAGTACTGGACTGTTGAGCTCTGAGTTGTTGTTAATATTTTGGGTTTCGGTAGGTTGACTTTTGGGTATGTTTTTCGGATGTAGTACTATTTGAGTAAACCTCGTGCATTATTATTGAATCATAAGTTGCTTTACACTAAGGTGGCCTCAACTTCACTTCAGTTTTAAGTGGTCCACAGCCTACTACATTATTATTCGGTGGTTCCTAATCCACTCGGGTAGTGTGTATATGCCTCTGTGGTGGGGTTTATTATTAACCGGTTTCTTATTTTTACTTATTAGCTATAGTTGTTATCAGTCGGCGGCGGTCATGTCTGAGTTAGACTTATAAGCGAGATACTTCGATATGGGTGCTAAACTGGGTAAGTCCGGCGATGAATCGGCTGCGTGGGTTGAAGATAAGGTTAGACGGGACATGGAGCGCAATGATAGACAGATCCAAAGGGAAAAGCAAAGGGAAGAAAGAGAAAGTCAGAGACAGTTAGAGTGTAAGAAATTGGAAATGAAGACACAATTTTAAAAAATAGAGCTCGAGTCGAAACATCATGTCGACACGGCTAATCCTAGGCAAGGGTATGGTACTCAGAAACCAAAGATACCTCTCCTGTCTGATCCGTCCCAGGTAGACCTTTACCTCGAAAGGTTTGAACGCCATGCTGCTGCGTTTGGATGGCATGAGTCTGAGTGGGCGTCTTGCTTAGCTAATTTGCTACAAGATGAAGCCTTATCCGTGTTTTTGTCGCTAAGTCCTACTGAAAGCGCTGACTGCCAATCCATGAAGTGGGTTTTGCTTTGGAGATTTAATTGTGACAGAAATGGCTTTAGGTCAAAATTTCTATCGGTGAAGCCGCTTGCTGACGAGGACTTTCGCACTTTTATCAGCCGTGCCAAACGATATTTTGACAGATGGATAGAGTTGTCAGCAGTGTCCAAACTGGAGGGGTTATCTTATTTAATTTGTTCAGCAATTGCTCTCCAGGCGTGTGATGAGGACTTCGTTGCTTATGTTAAGGATCGGTCACTATCTGATATGGTCTCCCTTAAGGCAGTAGCGTCAGCCTATATTGACGCTAGACCTAATAAGTCTTTTTCTAAGAAACCTTTCGTTTCTTTTCTGCCAAAGCTGAGTCTAAGCCTTATCGTCCTTTGGTACGTGCCTATGATAAGGGCAATAGTCATTGGCCTAGATCACAGAGAGGTGTTGGCAGGGGAAATTATCCTTCCTAGGGTCACAGGTCACCCGGTTCTCAGGGTTACTCTGGTGTAGATAGAAGTGGTACTTCTCATTCTCCGTCCAGAGATAGGAATCGACCTAGTTTTACTACCAGGAGTGTTGGCAGGCGTCAGCAGTTTAGACCTAATTCGAGCGGTGGTTCTGGTATGGCCGTGAGTCGCGATGACGTCTTATGTTATCAGTGTGGTGGCAAGGGACATGTGCTGCGTGAGTGCCCAAGTCGTCCAAAGGAAGCTAATTCTGCTTGTTCGGTACCTAAGTTACCTTCTCATTGTTGTGCTGCTGAGAGTAATTGTAGAGGTAATTTGAAGATCGAGTCGTGTAAAGTCTATGACCGGGTTTTCACCCTACTTCTTGACTCGGGGTGTAACACTGTGGGTGTTTGCAAATCTCTGGTACCGCCAGATTGTTATGCTGGCGGGTCTATGTTGGTGAACACTTTTTGCTGCAAGAATAAGTTATTTCCCACTTGCACTGTCAATATTCACACGCCATACTTCTCCGGTGATATTTTGGCATGCTTATTGGATCACCCTATTGGAGATGTTATCCTTCAATGGCATAAATTCCTTGGGCTCACCATCTTCTGATTCAGATTCATCTGCTGTATTCCCGGATTCATCAATTGCTTGCGTCGTTACTCGGGCCCAGGCATCGAAACCTTCGGTTAACAATGAGTCGTCTTCTTCTGACACTCCTACACATTTTGATGTGTTAGCTCCTTTTTCTGACCTTCCAGTTAGGCAGAGGGAGGATCTTTCGTTAGCACCATGGTTCAAACGTGTTGGTTTTCCACCAGTTGCTGGTGTGTCATTTCAGATTGAGGATGGCGTTCTTAAACGACTTCACGCTAAGTCGGAATTTGCCACAGTTCAGACTACTATTGCAGTGCCTGAGTCACTGCGCCAACTAGTGCTGTCATACGCGCATGAATCTGATTTAGCGGGTCATTCGGGTTTTCGAAAGACTTCATCAGCTATATGTACTCAGTTTTCTTGGCCTAGTGTGTGTTCAGATGTCAAGAACTACACCACTTCTTGTCACTTGTGCCAGATCAAACCTTGCACTGGTCGAGATCGGCTAGCGCCGTTCCAACCGGTTCCGATTGTCGGTAAAACATTTGAGAGGGTTATGATTGATCTTGTTGGTTCGCTTCCACTTTCGAGTGATAGGTATGAGTATCTGTTAACGCTTGTGGATGTATCTACGCGTTGGGCGGAGGCCATCCCGCTGCGCAGGATTACGGCTAAAGATGTGGCTTTTTTTGTCAGACTTGGTTTTCCTAAGGAAATCCAATCAGATCGTGGTTAGCAGTTCATGTCCAAGTTGTTGGCAGAATTCAATAGTCTGTGCAACATCAATTACTTCGTCTCCACGCCGTATCATCCTCAGACTAACGGAATTGTTGAACGTTTTCATTCCACACTTAAGTCTATGATCAGGAAACTGTCGCATGAATCTCCTACGGAATGGAATCGCTTTGTACCCGCGGCATTATTTGCCTACAGAAATCAAGTTCACTCATCTACAGGGTTTTCTCCCCTCTTCCTACTCTTTGGTAGAGCTCCCAGAGGTCCAATGCAGATTCTGAGAGATATTTTCCTCAATAAGGATTTCTCTGGTGAAACTGCTTTCCAGTATCATTATGTTATGGACCTACATAACCGAATAAGGAAGGGTTGGCGACTTGCTCAGGATTCGGTTCGTGATTCGGTTGATGAAAGTAGACTTCGTCATGAACCGAAGTCGAAGTTGAAACATTTTGTTTCGGTGATGAAGTTTTGATATTACTCCCTACTTCAGACAATAAACTTGTGTTGTCTTTTAAAGGACCTTACAAGGTAATTGAGAAACGCACGAGTGTTGTTTACCTTGTGGATCTCAGTGATCGGAAGTGTACTTTTCATGTTAATCTACTTCGGAAGTATAAGCGTAGCACTTACGCTTCATCTTTTCGTAGTGGTAACTTGAATAATGTTGACAACGCATGCTCTAATCAGGCAGTTGCTGGTGCGGTATCATTATGTGATCCGTCCGTATTTCCTTTCGGTTCAATGAGTTCAGTAGAGACTTCTTTGAGTGTTGATACTGTTGTTGATAAGGAATTGCATCCTCATCGTCATTCGGATTTTCCAGTTTGTGAAACTATTTGTTTCGCAGAGCCTACCGCGTATGTGTCAGCCATCTCCGAAGAGGATGGTGGTGAGATAGGTTCATTGGTTACGACACCGCCTTTGGCGTCAGAAAGTGGTACAGTTGTCATCGATCCGAGTTTGAGGTCTTCTCAGGTTCAGGATGTTAAAGAGTTGTTAATAGAGTTTCGTGATGTTCTGACATCTGTTCCTGGATGTACCAGCACTCTTTGCCATGAGATTAGACTCACCACGGATGCAGTTATATGGGTTAAACCCTATCCGTTACCTTTTGCTGCCCGGGAGTTTGTGACCCAGGAAATTAAAAAGAAATGATTACAGTCTCTAGGAGTGATTGAACCTTCGGATAGTCCTTATTGTTTTCCGATTGTGGTAGTGAGGAAAGATGGGTCCATGAGACTATGTATTGACTTTTACGAAATTGAATGTAGTAACAGTGTTTGATGCCGACAACATTCCGCGGCAGGAGGATCTATTTAATCGGCTGTATCATGCTCCGATCTTCTCGAGTTGTGATTTATGCAAGGCCTATTGGCAGGTCCCTTTACATCCGGAGAGTTGTAAGTACACTGCTTTTCAGACTCCGTTGGGATTGACGCAGTGGGTAAGAATGCCTTTCGGCTTGTTACGGCTCCAGCTACCTTTTGTAGGCTAATGAGGTTAGTTATTGGTCAGACTCCTGACTTACTCTCATATTTTGATGATACTCTTGTCTTTGCTACATCGTGGCAGCAAAACATTGTTGCTTTGAGATTTTTGTTGGTGTTACTTAGACGTCATGGGTTACATGTGAACCCTTCTAAAGTGTCTATTGGTAGCTCTTCTGTTGAGTTCTTGGGCCATATGGTCATTTCCGGCATCTTAGTCCCCGTCCAGAAAAAAATGGATAAGATTCCTCAGTTGTCAGTTCCTGTGAAGATGAAAGAGTTTCGCAGTCTTCTTGGTTTGGTGAATTATTATAGGCATTTTATTGCTAAGTTCTCATCAATTTCTGCACCTTTGTCTGATCTGCTTCGTAAAGGAACACCAGAAAAGGTCCATTGGACTCCTAGATATGATCAGTCTTTGGCTGAAATTAAAAGATTTTTCTCGTCTCCTCCTATTCTTGTTTTCCATATATGCAGGAAACGTTCGTCGTGAGGTCTGATGCCTCGGATTTTGATATAGGAGTTGTACTTCTGCAGGATAGGGATGGGACCCTGATGCCTTGTCGGTATGCAAGCCGCAAACTTCTTCCACGCGAGGGTAGATATTCTGCGATCTAAAGGGAGGCATTGGCGCTGGTATTTGCTGTCACGCAGTTTCAGCGATATGTGGCTTTTAATCATTTTATTTCGCAGACCGACCACAGGCCTTTGTCATACCTTAGAGCAGGTTCCCCGAAGAATGCGTGCCTGATGAGATGGGCTTTGGCTTTGCAGGAATTTTCATTTCAGGTCGTTCACATCCGTGGATCTGAGAATGTCCATGCAGACGTGTTGTCGAGACTGTGTTAGACTGCATATTTTCAGTTATTGCTTTTGATTCCTATGTCTAATACTACTTTTTCTTGACAGGATGAGCAGGCCTTATTTTGAACTGATGGTGAGTTAATCATTTTGTCGCCATGGATCTTTGCCTATGATACCGTTTCCTTTGCTGTGTATATTTCCTATGCAATTAGTTACTGCGCCGTCGTGTTTTTCTTTCTTGTTGCAGGTGCTTCTACTCTTGGTCCTCGGTGACAACGTTACTCTCATCATAGTGTGCATGTCTTGTGTATTTTGGGTTTTATCGTTCGAACCTATAGTTCTCTCTTGGGATGGGGGTAAATGTTAGGACTAGTGTCGTTGTGTTTTTAGTTTATCTGGGCATAGTTGGGTATTTAGTGTAGCTGGAGTGTGGTTGTGTTTTATGTCATTAATTTGGGAGCCCGTTTTAAAGCTTTTATTGGAGTGTGAGTGTGTGCGCTGTGATTGGTTGGTTAGGTTACGTGGTTAAGTAGTTTGGACGGAGCTGCACACTGGCGGGATTTTTGGAGGAGTGGGACACTTTGCACTGAAAGCTGGAGGAAGACAGTCCTGGCTACACGTTATGGCGGATTGGTCCGGCTCCAAGAGATAGCTTCAATTTCTAAGATCCTTTGTATCTGGGTTCCTGCTTTATGCTACTTTTATACTCGCATAGGAGCGGCGGTTCGTATTTGAATTTTACTTGAGGCCGTGTACCTGCACAGACTGTTAGCGCATGACTGCGCGAGTCTACGGGTTTATGTTTCTCGGGTGCAATGGTGGTATCATGTAATTATATAGCTATTACTGTCCTAGCTTCCCTCACGTAAGGGTTGGTTATCTGGTGACATTGAAATAACTGTGCTTTGGAATAACTGTACTTTGAAATAACTGTGCTTTGAAATAACTGTGCTCGTGTCCATGCTGAGGACTATTGATCCCTGGACATTCTAGATTTTCTTTGCTCCCTTAACAAGCTCTTACTGACAGGATCGTCGATGGATTAATTATTTAGAAGCGTGTGCATGTGTGAGTGATAGACGTGGGGGTTGTGTAAGTTTTTTTTTCTGATCTCTGAAGTAGTTTTTCGGGGAGAGTTTCCTCGTGGGTGGATTAATGTAATAACTTTCTTATCTCGTAACGCTTAGCGGGTTACATGGTATTGTCGCGCCTGCGTGCGTGGCCATTTATATTTGGTTCATCTCATATCTATCTGTCTTCATGTAACTATCCTAATTCTTTATATATATTGATCCCTTTTGATAGTATAGTTTTTCTGTCGCCTATCCCCGGTGCACTGCTTCATTAATTGCGTGAATCTCTTGTTGCAGTCGATGTTATAAAGTTATCTACCGATATTGTTCTTTGAGTAAGTTCGTGGCCAGTGTCGTATGTCGTTGTTTATTTTGTGTGTATTCTCCCTGTCCCGTTGACAGGCTGTGTTTGCCCCAACAATGCCAATGGAGATGATGAAAATACTGATGATTAAGTTGGTGTTGGTGAAGATGATTATGATGATGATGAAGAAAGTTAAGTATTTTGCAACAGCAAATTTGTATAGTTTATTGAAACATTCTGAGATCCTCAGGATCTAGAAAGAGGTTATTTGAAGCATGTTTGACGACGTACGGTAAAGGTTAAGTTTCTTTAAGAACAGGAGAATCGGGCTTATTGGTGGGATGTCATAACCTATTTGGCCATTGTCAATATGAAATAGTCTTTGCTTCTTCATTCTCACCGACCCCAAGATTTGATGTTTTTCTCCCTCATTTTTTGTGATATTCATCGTGATTTTGTACAGGCTTCATGAATCTACGTGGAAAATGCCAAAGCGAACGATGTCGGGATGCTAGCTAGAATGTACACTAGGAAATGTCTCAATGAGAGTTTCTATGGTTGTTCTTTCCTGGTCAGTCTAAGGAGTTCGGGCAAGAACTGATAGGAAATGTCCATGAATTGGTTCCTCCTTTTTAAATGACACAAAGAGAACATCTCTCTGAGATCTCTGACATGGAAGAACTTGAACCTTTAGCATCAAAGTAAAAAAAAAGAGAAGAAGAATGTGCCTTCACTTGACAGTGAATCATTACTGGCTTGAAAAGAAAGTGGCTCCCTTGCAGCTTTCCTCAATGAAATCTGCTTTCAGCCATTTCCTATAAGACAAAGTTCATCCTTCTAAGAAAGCTATGGAAGATGAAATTGCTAAGCACCCTTGCCTGAAGAGATGGGCAGCTCCGCAAATTAGATAAAACTCCCAGCATTTGATTTGACCTTTTTATCATGCTCCTACCAAATGAGTGACAATATTTTACAAGCAATAGGCCAGGAAAGGATTATAATTTAAGACATTGTGCATAGATTAAATGCACGGGGCTTTTGTGTGTGTGTGTAAATACTATGTAGCTTCTTGAAATATGTTCTATTAATATTACTTTTGGACTATTATTTTTTTTATATAAAACAACAATTGTTTTTGTGATGTTGTAGGTTTGCATGAAGGAAGTGTGACATTATAAAATAATGTAAGAATGGTGGCAATTTTTTTACTGCTTATCACATATGTTGCAGGGCAGTAATGGTGATGAAAGTGCTAAAGAGGAGCTGGATAACCTGATCGTAGTGTGGATTTTGCAAATCGAAATACAATAAAGTACAAAAGAATATACGGCATCCATTTATGAAAAAAATGCAGTCAAAAAAGAAAATCAATTTTTTTTAAATCAAGTTATGTGGCATGGCCTAAAACTCAACTTTAAAATCACATAAGGTAATCAAAGCGGATGCATTTTTAAAAAGTTGGGAGAAACAGCAGGATTGCCCTACAAGGAGTGCAACTATAAGTATGGAGCGCATGAATCATTGGTATGAGTTTAAGTGGAATACCTATCAAGGTAATTGAAGACTTGGAAGATAGAAGAAAGATTTAAAATATCACTCTTGAGAACAAGCATGAAATTAGAGGATCGTAAAGATGCGTTTAGGTATATGACTGTAGAGAGTCAAGATTAAATAACTGTAAAACAGACACTAAATTATGTTTCTTTTAAGAAGAGCAACAACAAAGTTCATATGACTATAAGGTTTGCATGAACGGAAGTTGTCATTATTATATTTGAAAATTTTTTTGCATAATCTTAAACATTTTTTTAAAAACTCATCAGTATAAAACCTTTGTTTCTGAGAGTAACAGTATCAAAAATGCCTCATTTATAAAGACATATTGTGCTATCTAAATACTCTTACCAACTTCGGAACATACCTATGACGACAAGCACTAAAAGGAGCCAACTACCTTTTTACCACTAGCGTCTAATGTCAATATCTAACTGTGCATTGTTAATTTATAAAAGGGGATCTCAGAACTTGCCCAAACCAAGTAAAATATGTTAATTATGAACGTTGTAAATATTTCATATAGTTATGGTGTTGCATAATGGCTTAAGGTTAAAAAAAATAGCATTTCAAAAACATTGTAAATTTGACATAGCTTTATATAATATTTCATTTATCAGACTTGTGGGAAACACATATATACTGCCAGCATGGTCATTGAGGATATTAAGGTTCCATCTACCCGTTGTATTATATATTAAGCACGTTGAAACACCGTCTCGCTTTAAAAAACTGTTTGTGAATCATAAAATGATAAATATGAATGTGCAGCGGAACTCGATTTAGTCATCATACTATGCTTATATTTAGGGATTTCAGAAGTTACGAAAACCAAGTAATAGTATATTATATGAATCTTGCAAGGATTGCATACACAAACATAAGTTTGCATTATGTCTTTACGGTAAACAGATCGTGGCCCCTTGTTGTATTTCAACGCCGCGAAATTTAAAAGTCCCACAATAATGAGTTGGGTTCTAACTTTACAACCCCACATTGTAAGTTTTGATGTTGAATACCTTAATGGTAGTGAGAATGTA
This sequence comes from Plakobranchus ocellatus, assembly GCA_019648995.1. Classification (NCBI taxonomy): domain Eukaryota; kingdom Metazoa; phylum Mollusca; class Gastropoda; family Plakobranchidae; genus Plakobranchus; species Plakobranchus ocellatus. The sequence continues at coordinate 1,097,858 of BLXT01001319.1, forward strand.
AGTCCAGATTTCTAAAATTAAGTTGATTTGATATTTAGCTTACAGTATTTAACATCGTACAATGTAACCAAAGCCATCACTGGCATGAGATGCATAGATATAGGGAATCGGATATAGTAACTCTTTATAAGACAATGCCTGTTATTCAGTTTGTATTGCTTAAGCGGTAGCTGCAAAGTATGTATAATCAAACGCTCTATTTTTTTTTTGTAAAATTCCTCCAATTCCTAGCTCATGATTAATGAATTAGATATAGCAGGTATTCGTAAAAATTAAATGAGTTTTTTTGTAAAGGGTAAATCCATTTTTTTGTTGGGGCAAATGGAAATGAAAGAAAAATGGAACATTTGGAAAGGCAAATGAAATCCTTTGCAAGGGGCAAATGAAGCATTTTGAAAGACAAATGAAGCATTTGAAATGGCAAAGTTTTTGTTAAGGACAAGATCAGATATATGCAACTGTAAAAAGATCTATACAAACCTGTCCCGTTCTCGGCATCATAGTAGTAAACATTGTTATGATCCGGATTCTCACTGTGGAAACAAGCGGGACAAATACGTACTTGTAATTATTAAGATGGTGAATATCGTTATATTCTCGGAAAGTTCCAAGTGCTCGCAAGTCGGATACATTGATTCATGGCTGAGATTATCTTCATGGAAATGGATAGGGAATACCAGATACAATCTCAACGCTATTGTTTGTTTGTTTTTTTTTTCCCTACGCCATTGTGTTATATTTTAAATATGGCACGCTGTGAAGATAAAAAAGGACCATAATAAATGGGGCTATGTTCAGATTATCAGAGGAATAGTGTATACCTTTTTTGTAACTCCAAAATGTGTCAAACACATCCAAAACTTTGACACTATGTCCATGACGTACGGCTAAATCTTTAACAGGATGTTACATAATGCCTCATTTTATGTGTCCATATCATCATATTATATCCTTCTTCAAATAGACCTTGCTCAGTGTCATAGACATTCAAACTATCATTGTAAATTCCAAGTATATTTTTTAATATCAAAGGGTCTCTCCCCAACTTCTCTTACATTTTCCGTAATTCAAACTCTATCCTTATTGCCGTCATTTTATGTTCACTGTTTTTATTTAGCTTTCAATCACTCAACATTTTAGCAATTCACGGAAATTACATTTTAATAATAAGAGTATTTGCCTACTTATTCATCAATCATTCTATCTACCTATCTATATCTATATAGCATATTATGTGTGTGCATACGAATATATATATATATATATCCGTTTGGTCAAATCACCTGTTTCGCCAAATCTATACATGGCTTTGTCTGTCTGTATCAGGGTGATCTTGTTGTCTAGCACTGTGACTTTGAAGGGGTCATGAAGAATGTCCGTAGAGTTTCTCAGAATGACCTCATGAATGCCAGGTGGCGGCACCGGAAATTCTTCGCAACGTAGTAGACCTGAGAATCAAACAGTGGACAGAAGGATTAGTCATTATCAAATATATACAGACTGACGATTTATTTCCCTTTTTTTTTTTTATTTGAAATTCAAACAGAAAAGTAAAGTTAATGAGAAAAAGAGCAGCGAGAGGGCGAACGAGAGAGAGAGAGAGAGAGAGAGAGAGAGAGAGAGAGAAAGAGAGAGATGGGGGGGGAAGGGGGGGGGGGAGCAGAGGGAGAAATAAAAGGATGGATACGGTAGTTGTATGGATCCGTTTAAATTTACGCCGTATTTCCTAATCCCCTACGACCATGCTAACCTACTCACTGCGGCACACGTACCTATTGTGAGGCTGTACATCAATATGACCCATTTCTCACCGGTGATGATCTCTGTGAAGGTCAATGTTACATTTCTCTGACCGGGTGTATCTTCATACAGAATCATGCAAAATTGACTAGTTGTGTCGCTTCGCAGCACGAGAGGCAGCGTCAAGAGATAACCGCTGACCAGGTGTTACATGAGTGAAGAAGAAACAGAGGTAAGAAATTGTAAAGTTGCAAGCTTGTGCATACACCAGATTCTGTGTAGCTGGCTCCCCCTAACTGAAACTCATATGCTCACGGGTCTGCCTGTTAGATTCAAATCTGGGATTAATATAGCGACTGGGTTCCCACGTATTGGGTTTTCAGATCTTATTTTTTTATACGTCACAAAAAGCTTATCAGTTGAAAAATAGAACAGAACTTCGTCTGTTGGTTTTGATGTTCGTTTAGGCAAAAGGTGTGGCCGCAATAAAAAGAAGAACCAATATATTTTAATACGAATTTGTAGGTAATCATGTTTCCTTCTATCTTTGCTCTTTCTGTCTTTGTCTCTGTATGTGTCTCTCTCTCTCTCTCTCTCTCTCTCTCTCTCTCTCTCTCTCTCTCTCCCTCTCTCTCTCTCTTTCTCTCTCTCTCCTCTCTCTCTCCCTTTTCTCCCTCTCTTTCTTTTTTATTTTCTCTCTCTATCTCTCACTTTTTCCCTCTTACTCTCGCTTGTTTCTTTTTCCCTCTTCATCTTTTCTCTATATATGTCTCTGTCTTTCCCACTCTATCCAATTCTTTCTTTTCTCTCTTCCTCTCTCTTTTTCTCTATCTTTTTGCATCTCTATCTCTCATTTTCTTTCTCTTTCTTTCTCATGTCTCGCTACCCTTTTTTCTCTCTTGTCATTTCTACTCATCCTCTCTATTTTTTGCCTCTCCTTTCTTTACACCCCGCTATCTCTCCCTCTTTCTTCCTCACTTGTTCTGTCCTCTCTCCTGAACTTTCATCAAAGAGGAAATATATGCAACTTTTTGCCCAAAATGTGTTATTCACATTGTTTTATAGCGTAAAACCAAACCACACATTTTTATTTTCTTTGGTATTAATATCTTCAACATTAAAAGAGTTACTAAGATATTTTTAATGGGTGTCGCTAAGGTATTGGCTAGAGCCTTCGTTTTGTGCAAAAGAAATAATAATAAGAAACCTTTTGAGCCAGCAGGTTGCTGTGGTAAAACGCTGAAACGTCCTTGTGGTATTGCGTCAGGCAAAGAGGCAAAAATAGTCAATAAACGTCTTCATTTCAAGCCTGAAAATAATATTCTTTGTCGAAAACCTTACATGAGCGTCTGCTTTCCTAACCTGGAGTAGTAAGTTAGTTTAATAAATGAAATACCAACGTGAATGGAACCTTATATATATATATATATATATATATATATATATATATATA
>BLXT01001319.1:1101282-1112034 GCA_019648995.1 Plakobranchus ocellatus
TTCATATCTGAAATGAATTTTGAGGGGAGAGTCGGCTACATCTTTATGTGGATAACACTTGATTGACCTTGTCTCCCCCTCCTCTCTTCACATTACCGGAAACACAAAATAAACGAGATAGAAAGAGACAGGGAGAGAGTAAGGCAGTAAACAGACATAGATTTAAAAGAGGGATGAATAAAATAAAAAAAATGTGCCATCGACCTGAAACCAGAGACTCAGTACTGGCTGTACTTTAGCTGAGCACTCCGCAGTGAAGAGGGCAAAGGGTGGGGGAGTAAAGCACTAAACTGGAGTCCGTAGAAAGTGAATAAGGAAGCACTGCGGAAAGAAATGAACAGTGCACAAATGCCATGGGGGAAAAAAACTATGGAGGACAAAACAAACAAACAAACAAATGCATGAGCATTTTGTTTTTAGGTCAATTATTTATTTTAGGGAGAGGCAAGTGTGTTGATATGGCTGCATACATGTCTGAATATTGAACCGACTGCAAGCCTTTATGTGATTGGGTCTATCTCAAATACTTTCTTCGCATTAGTGTTTTTGTTTTTATATGAAATTTTACGGATTTAGCCTTATCTCTTACCTTGCCGTATGATGTAGACATCATCATCAGGTACCTTGTCTGGAACAGACATTGGCGATCATGTTCCTCCACTCATACCTATTCTCAGTTAACCTTATAAAGTTGTAACTGCTACCCTTGCCTATTGCACATGACTTAAGATTTTCAATAAAAGTTATTCTCTGTCTAACTCTACTGCGGTTGCCTTCAATCTTTCCAGTGATTGATAAGTGTTCTAAACCCTTATGTCGGCAAATAGGCCTAAAAACTGTAGCTGCCTCTGTCTAATGGTTTTAATTAGTGATCGCTCAAGATTAGCCTCTTTCAGAACCAATTCATTTGACTTTTTTTTCTGTCCATAATATCCTCATCATTCTTCTGATGAACTACATCTCTACTGCTTCTAGTTTTTTTTTTCTATTTCTTTGTTTATTGTCCAACACTCACCACCATACAAAAGTACTGACCATACATATGTTTTAATTACCCTTATTTTGGTTGTCATACTTATGTTTCTATTTGCTAGTATGGGTTGCAATTTTTGGATGTATCTTTAGCCGTGGCTATTCTTTTACTTATTTCACTTGCGCATCTGCCATCTGATGTTATCAGGTAATCTAGATATTTGAATTTTGTAATTTGTTTGATTTTTTTCGCCTTTGCTAACGAGATTGCACTTGGGGTTAGAGGTTTTCTTTGAGATGACCATACATTCCGTTTTCTTTACATTCAAAGGCAGGCCTATTCTTTCGCTCTCTAAAACTACAGTACCTAGAAGTTTTTGGAGTTGCTTGCCTGATTCTGCTATTAAAACTGTATCATCTGCATACCTGAGCTGATTAAGATTCTCTCCATATATTTTAAAGCCTGAAATACCATCAAGATTCCTTAAGAGTATTTCACTATATAAGTTTAAAAGATCAGGAGAGATTAAAAATGATGCAGACAGTAAAGTAAAATAACGATTACTTTTTTTAGCCAATAGAGGAAGCGTAACCTCTGACCACTTTATGTCTAAGCCCCCAAAAAAGGAACGCCTCCAATATCTACTCCTAGTTGTACAACAGAAATTTAACGAAAGCTTGCAAAAATCAATTTTTTTTTTAAAAGGGCGGACAAACACACCTTAATAAAAGCCCATCTAGATCAAATTCATGTCAACTTTCATCTGTTTTTCCGAGAACAATGCAAGCCTAAACCATGAACGTTTAAATTTTGAAAATCTGAAACGCTTTGTACATCTAACTTCTGAAGTTGAACAAGCCATGCTGGCTGGCCTTGTTGATACCGCTCCAGGTCTCTAGCTCTTCCTCTTTTCCAATGTGTTTCGCTAAGGAGCTACATATAGATGCGGTTTCTGCATTTTATTTTGAATATGTTTATTCCCTTCATGCGGTTTTGGTTTAGGTAAACTGAGAAAATTTCATTTAAAAAGTGCCTTTATCCATGGACATAACTCTTTCTCCGCTGAATTCGAGGTCACAAGCCCAGGATTCCAACAGGAAGGAGAAAGAAACGTGTAGCTTCTAGAATGAAACCAGCCATTTGCTGCGACAGACAGATGGCCACGTAAAGAAGGCACATAGAAAACACATTGTCGGAGACAATATAAAAGATATATGTAATTGTGGATGTGTGAACTTTTGGATTTTGAAATTTTGTCCATGAACTTCTCAAAATCCACTGGACATGCAATTTAAAAAGAGTCAGGATAAGTAAGTTATGGTGTAATTTAGGGACTGACGAAGCCATACTTTTAGTATATCCTTTTAATTATTTCTTAGAAAAGCAAAAAAAAAAATGATGGTGTTATTTTCTTTTCCTTAAGTCTAATTTTTTTTTAGTGGCCCATTGAAAAAATTATGTGTATAATATACCGTACCACATAAACATGTTTTTATGCCAAAAAAAGTACAAAATTACAAAACTTTTGACCTAGATCTAAGATAATTTTTTAGTATCCAGATCTAAGCTCAGATATGGGTTTATATTTAAATATTAATTTTATAATAAAGCCGGCATTAAATTACAAATCTAACAATCTTCGTCTTAAGTCCCTGTTTGGAGAAAACATAGGTGATCAAGTAAACCCACTCAAATCGTTTCTCACTCTCAGTTAATCTTATGAAGTTGTTGTTGCTACCATCAGTTATTGCCATGAGTTAAGATTTTACACGAAAGTTGTTTTCTTTCTTTCTCTACTGCTTTTGCTTTCAATCTTTCGAGTGATTGCTAATAGTTCCAAAACTCATCAGCGAATGAGTTCAAAAAATTGTAATCGCTTTCGTCATATGATTTTAATTATGTTCGCTCAAGTTTAGCTGCTTTCAGTACCAAAACATTCGAATTCTTTCTGCCATGATATCTTCATCATTTTTCTGATAAACGGCATTTCTAGCTTCTAGTTTTCTCTGTTTCCTTGTTTTTGTCCAACAATCACTTCCATATAACATTACTACCTATACCCATGTTTCATTTCCCTTGTTTTGGTGTCTATACTTACATGTTTTTTTTTATTCAGTATCGGTTTCACTTTTTGGGATGTATCTTTAGCCAGTATTATTATTTCACTCATTTCACTTTGCATCAAACATCTGATTTTATCAGGCATTTAAGATATTTGAATTTTGTAACTTGTTGTGTGTGTGGTCAACAAGATTGGATTTGGTGTTTAGAGATTTCTTTGAGATGACCATACATTCCATTATTTCATATTAAAAGACAGGCACTTTCTCCTGCTCTCTAAAATAACAGTATCTAAATTTTGAAAATTTTCAAGAGATTATGCTATTAAAATTGTACCATCTACATACGTTAAATTATAACGAATTTTTTTCTTCCTTCTATTGATGGAATTTCAAACCTATAGGCGTAGTTGAACACCGCCTGTAACAAGGCGTTCTTTTAATTTACTAAAGGACAGAAAGGAGTCCAAGTTTTGCAAAAAAGTTGAATAAAATTTATAACATAAATGAAGAACATTATTTGAGTATGGATTTTCTTTTCTTGTTTTATTTGTGCATCCACCAACTGATGTTATCAGCCAGCCAAGATTTGTGAATTTTGAAACTTGTTTTATTTTTTCACTAAAATTTGCTAAGGACATTACGTTTGGGGTTAAAGGCTTTCTTTGAGATGACCATTCATTCATTCATTCTGTGCTTTTTAGGCACTAATGTAACGATAGATTTACCAGCATCTGGGATTTTACAACTGTCATGTATTCCATTGAACAGTTTTAGTGTGAAATCTTTTCCTAAGTTATAAAATGCTGTATTTTTTTTCTATTTGTTTGTTATCGGATCTTGTGAATTTCTCATTTTTTATTTTCTTCTTTTATTGCTGCCTTCATCTCCTCTTTAAGTTAAAACAGCCTGCAAGATTTTCCTTATTTCAAGATTTTCACACTTTTTTTCACTTTCAAAGAGAGCTCATTCTTTCGTTCTCTAAATCTATTGTATCTTAAAGTTTTGAAGATTTCGTTTACAAAAATGTGCTTTTTATATTTGTATCACCTGCATACCTGAGATTAGATTTTCTTCCTCTACTTTTAAGTGTGAAATGTCCTCTATATACTTAAGATGTTTTCAATATATAGTTTAAAATATCATATATAGACATTACAAATTCCTGCCTCACACCTCTTTTTGGTGGATTTGAAATCACTGCGCTCTTCTTCAATTTTCACAGCTAAGGTTTGAATCTATAATAGATTTCCAATTACTCCTAAATCTTTACTACTACTCTCTGGTGCGTGAACAGCTCTTCATATATTGAATTATCAAAGACCTTCGAATAATCAATGAGGCAGAGTTTGTTTTTTCTTTCATTTCTGAACATTTTCCTATAAGCATTAACATAAAGGATAGTACCTTTCTAGCCCCTTTTCACAGAAACAAAACAAAAATTGCATTGCGGATATTTCTGGTCTTAAACTCTTAGGCATTCTTTTCTTTAAAAAAAACAAAACAAACAAAAACCGCAACAATATTTTTGAAATATCTCCTTAATCTAATTGTCGTATGAAGTTCAACATTTGTTGGCCTGACATTTGGTCACAAATCTAAAGACAAATTTACCACATTTGCAATTTTACCACGGTCATGTAGTCCATGTTCTACTTCTCAATTGTTTTGTTGTCAAATCTATTTCTACGTTATCTAACCTATACTCGTTTATCTTCGTATGTTTTCTGGTCCTATGGCATTTTCATTTTTTATTTCCTTCCTTGCTGCTGTTATCGCTAATTTAAGGGTAGTTGTGCCCTATAGTTTTTTCTTTATTTCAGATTTTTCACACTCATCATCTTTAGAAAGATTTTTAATACATCCGGCCACTTATTTTATGCTTCCTTCGTTTCCATTAACATTGTTCCATCATTTGATGCAGCAAGTACTTTTAATATCTGATGAAAAACTAAAAGACCAAATCGCTATAACTGTTCAAACAAAATAAGACTCTAAACAGCATCTCAGAAGTAGAAAAAAGGAAAAAGACGCTCTCAAAAAGATAGAAAAATAACTTAAGAAATAGACAATAGAAAAAATACTAACTGGAAGAAAGGTGCTATCAAAAAAATGTAGAAGCCAAATGCAAACACCTAAACAACCCCCAAAAATAAATTCTTAGTTCTTCTGCGTTGGTATCATCTAAGAAGCTTTTTTTATACAACAGAAAATTGGAAAAAAATCCTGAAATCTTTGTATCTAGATTTTTTTCCTTTGAATCTCAGCCGGATATCTTAGATTATCAATTCACATTTCTTTTTAGACAATTACAATCGTTCCACGCGTTCCTATGTTAAATTCGTTGAAAGGAGACAGTATAAAAGAGAGATAAGAGAGAGACAGAAAGAATGAGAGAGGGCGGGTGGGGGGAGGGGAGAGAAAAGAGAGAGAAATAAATGGATGGATATAAAGGGTTTGAAAAGATGAACAGAGAGGAGGACTTTCTGAATTGCATCTTGATAAATGTAGTTTTTTTCTTTTTAGATTAATTGTTCTGAGAATTTAATGAAATGCGATAGACGAATTTTACTTTTATTTCATGTAAGAATTAAGATAGTCTGAACGAAATGTTCATTATTATCTGCTGTTTGAAATATAACTTATATAAATATTGACATTTTATGCAAAACAGTCAAAGGCCGCACATTTATGGTTTTAATTTTCCGGTCTTTAAAAGGTTATCATATTCATAAGAGCTACGCAGTAATATAGATTTTTACTAAGAAATGCTAAATTATTGCCTACAGAAAAATTGCTCTTCTTAGTTATATCTCAAATCGTCATGGTGCTGCCAATATTGCCTTACTCATTTTTGGCGTTATAAAGAAAATCAAGTTTAAGTGATTTTAAAAGCCAAAACAAAACCTATAATGATTTTTGGGGTTATACCCTTATCTTGACTACATTTAATTTGGTGTTATTTTCGTCTTTAGGGTAACATTATGGGATATACATGGCTTAGACACTCTTGGCACAGGGTATACTTGAGTTAGGCAATATTGGTCAGACTTTTTTGGTTGCAATTTTTGCGCATTTTAGCTCTTCAAACTATCTGAGATGCAAATATAAGGAAAACAAAGTGACTAAAGTTTACATTGTGTTTTTTTTTATATTTTAATTTGATGTGGATGCATGGATGGTATGAAGAGCATCCTTAGTTTGTGTTTATCCAACTTTGTTTGGAAAGCTTTATTCCATTGTAACTAGAATGAGAAGTTAGTATTATTTTTATAGACCATAATTTTAGATTTTATATTTTGAAATATTATGTTAGTCAGGTAGAGCAATCCAAATTATGCGTTTATCCAACTTCCAACTTTTATTAGAAAGAATTTATTCCATTGTAAGTAGAATTGGTTCTTATAGACAAAAGGCTTTTTTTAACTAGTGGGAGACTACATAATTTTCACTCCTTACAATACAAGAATCTTAATTGACATAAATACCTGATAAGTCTAAAATGAAGTTTTTTAAGATTTAGGAAAAGTCGTCTCAATTTTCCAGAAATTATTTACAGTAATTATTCAATTGAGTCGAATTTATACTCACCTCCTTGCGTACGCGCCACAAAGCCCAAGTGCTAAGATAAAAACTCGTACAATGACAAGTTTTCGGGGCGCCATCCTCTGTAGCTAGCTCTTTGTTACAGTCTGAGTTCAAAATGGTCTTGACAATAGCTGTTCATTTAGTGCCTTGTTCAGGAGTAAGTAGAGAGTCTCCTATCAAGCTGTGTGTCGGTACACGAAACAGCGTGGAAGAGTTTGCAGCGAAGTTGTGCACTGCTCAACTAGTGAGCACTAAGTAAAGACGAGAGCTACCCTGTTGCCATTTCTTATTATTGGCGAGTTGGTGCCTGGTGATCCACCCATGTTTACTCTTTTTCCCCGCCCCTCTCTTTCTCACTCTCTCTCTCTCTCTCTCTCTCTCTCTCTCTCTCTCTCTCTCTCTCTCTCTCTCTCACTCTCTCTCCTCCATTCTATCTCTCATTCTTCTCTTTCTCTCTCCATGCTTTCCTCCTTCCTTCTCTGTCTCTCCATGATGTCTCTGTTTACTAAGAAGCAGAGATTTAACAGTATAATGACTATACGTGAGAGTATACACATGTATTTAACTGTATAATGTCTGTATGTGGTCGTATAACCTTTGTATATTGACAACATATGAAGTACTTTATGTGCCTTATAAAAAACAAATATGTGTATTTGTCATGCTTTTGTGTGACTGTGTAATGTCTGCATTTGACTGCAAAATGCATATATGTGACTGTGTAATTTGTCTGCCACTGAATAATGTCTGCATGTGACTAAATAATGCCTTTATGCGACTGCACATTGTCTGTATTAATTGTATATTGGCTACATGTCACTGTAGAATCGCTCTGTGTGACTCAATAATATATGTATGTAATGACTGTATGTGACTGTTTAATGACTGTATCTGACTGTATGACGTCTGTACTTGAGTGTATGTGACTTTAAAATGACCGATCCGACCCCATTATGTCTGCATTTGACTTCAAAACGATATTATGTGACTTTTTGATGATGGTAAGTCACTGTAAAATGTGCGTGTCTGACCGTATGCATAAACGTTCGAACTTTGTAATTGTACTGTGTTTGATGTGTTTATGTATACAAGGCCTTCCTTACTATTACACTCAAGAAGTTGTTCTTTTCTGACCCTACAAAGTTAGTATCGGTTCTAAAAAATCTTCTTCTCTTAAATTGCTTCGGAAGGTTCGAGCCTGAACTTTGGGAAATCTGTAATATTGACTGCAGACTCTAACACCGACACAAATCACAAAAGACAAGCGAGTACAAAGATACCAGAACATGAAAGCAAAAAACAAGCCTTCTTCAGAGAATCATGTATCTTGGAGGTTTGGATTTTGTAACTGCAAACAAATAATATCATGTACTCTGCTACATGAGGTGCAGAAAGCATAATCAGAATTTCAATTGACACAAAAGATGAACAGCCGAAGATATAAAAATGTTTTGAAAAAAAGTCATGAAGGCATACGTTATTTTCTTGCTCGAGTCTTATCACAATCAAATGACACCCGTCATTGAGTTTTAGCAGCAGTGAAATGGAACAAAATGACATTTCTAACACCCTGTAGGTACTTTTTCATTCGACATGCAAAACCTAGTCTACAGTGCAATGTACTTTAAGCTTGATAATTCGGAAATAACACAGGTCTAGATAATTTTCACTGACAGAGGGCTGAATTGTTGTTTCTTCTAACTCTACCCAGACCTATCAGATTTGATTATTGAGTCTATGTCATTTTTTTTTTCCTCCAGTAAAACCCTAGAAGTATTTTATGCAGCGCTTATTAGTTCTTGTATGTCCTAAGCCACACAAATATAGTTTGCTTAAGTATTTAAAAACTGATCAATAATCTAGACTTTAAATTTTAGAATCTAATCGAATTTCTAAATTAGAACTAACTGACATAAAAATCTCAGATTTAGGATGTAATTCAGACATGTGCAGCTTTATCCAGACGAAAAATTCTAGATCTGTGTTACATTTTTTCAACGTACTTTTAAACAGAACTGATGAACCGATAAATATTGCCAATTTAAATTCTTTACAAAGAAAAACCGTTTGATTTTCCTCCTTCATTTTTATTATTTTATAGTAATTTTAATGTTTTGATTAGCGCTGACAAGTAGTTTGTATAGACGTTCTGTGCAGCCTGTCCTCCCCTCTCCTGAGGTAAATGATCTTTCGCCGAACGACAAAGGATTTTAAGTCAAGATCAGAGTCAGCAGAATTTGCATCAACGTAGAAATAGGAGTTTTGAGAATAGCTTTCTGTAACGTAATATTTTGTTTCATTTTGAGAAGAATGTGTTGTCAAAAGGATTATTTCAAAAAAGGAACTGTTTTGTGTACAATATATCTTAGATTTCATTTTCTTTGTTCACAAGATTTAGCAAAAACAGTAACATTGTTTTTGGATTGTAATACAGATGTTGATCTGCTAATAAAATCGTTAAAAAATGAAATTTAGTTTTTCACCGCTCAAATAATAATCTATGAAAAAGTTTTGAAATCATTTCTACCCTTCAGCTAAAATCAATTTCTGGTCTGCCACTCCCTTACATAAATGGCAGGTTTTCAATCAATGCAGGAACAGAGTTGATGGGTTAATCTCTTGAGTTAATGTTTTATCATTGCAGGTTTCAAAGGAGTAGCTGCCCAAGAAACATACATATGTTCGAATACATATTTAGAAGAAACCCTTACTTGTAGATAAAATGTGTATTTTTTATGTTTGTGTGTTTAGTTCGAGTCGAGGAGGTAATGATGAATTTCTTCATTGATTCCATCACATCCGCTAAATGTGCAGACATAGTCACTGATGTTTCTTTAAAGCTCAAACCACAATGTGGGGAAAGAATCTTGTGACAATTTGTTGCTTTGGGTGTAACTAGGTCTAGATCTAGGAATGGATTATATTGTATTATGGCCTTTTTTATTTGTAATGCTTGTTCTGGTTTAGCTACACCTAAATTAGACCTACTTTTGGTCAAATAGTACTAATTTGGTTTTAGCTTTAATACCCTTTTGGATCTGGGGTTTTCTACGCAGTTTCAAATGTGTGGGATGGACATTGTTTACAGGAGGTTGTTAGATCAAGTTCATGATAGATATGTGTAAAGTAGAGAATTTTGATTGGCCTATATTTTTGGCTGACCTTGATGACATAATTTGGTGACTTCTTCTTTGCTCTTGAAATTCCGGAACGTGTGGTTATTATTGTTTCGTTTCATTAGTTTTTGCACAGAATAACTAGTATTTTTTAGAAGCTGTGGGCAGTGGGTATATAAAATTAGTTGTAAGATCGTTAAAGAGAGCTTGCAGAGACCGCTGTTGAGATAAACCGCTGATTTTAGAGAGCTTGTTGATCTAATGAGTACTTTAAATTAAAATGCTGTTCTGAAATTGTTCATGATTAAGTGAATAATCATTCGTTCAATTTTCGCCAAGTCTTGGGGAGATTTCCATTCTTCCGTCTATTTTAAAAAAACTCATTGTCACAGGCATACTAAATAAATATCACTAAGCCATTCGTGACACATCTGATCCTTCAACTCAACAACCTGTCTCCACTAATACGTCTCTGGTCTTACTACTGGGCAACGAAACCTTGTTTTCATATTTTTGCAATTTTTAACTTTATTCTTTTACAGCTCTATGAGTTTGTTCAAGTAAGCTTATTCTGGTGAGCAGTTGATTGAATTATATGGAAAAATAAATTTGTCTTTACGTAAATAGTGGATGTAATTATATTTATTTTAAACTGTGCGTACATAAAATGTGTGGTTTGATTAGTGTTTAAATATTTAGTTTATTGCCTGTTTTTCACATCGATTGGATCATCCTTAACTGAAGAAAGAAAATCGAATGATCTTTATTACCTTTGCGCAATGCGGTTGACCAGAAGATTTATTACTATTTTTTGTTAGCAGTTGATTGAATAACTTTTATGCTGTTTTAGTCTCAACACGTAAACACTTTACAGTAAACCTGGTAATTATAAATTGTATGCAGCTAAAGCTGTTGCTAAGCATTTCAATAAAATAAAATTGTGCACTTCTAAATGAGATATCCACTTCTGCTGGTTTTTTTTTGTTTTTTTTTTTTTGGTTTTTTTTTTTTTTTT
>BLXT01001319.1:1133676-1146594 GCA_019648995.1 Plakobranchus ocellatus
TGACAATCCCTACCGGACGAGGATGGTCTATTATATAGGGGACACCCTTTTACGTCGTTAACCCGTTTTCGTTGAGGTTGTTTGATCATGATTATGCTTTGCAGTATAACCTATAGTGGTTTGCAGTTTCCTTCTATAGGAGCAGTTCTCTCTACGGAGCATGTTGCCTCAGCCATTGTACCTTCTAATGGTATCTTCTGCCTGACGCAGCGGAAAGTAAGCCAGTTCCAAAAGACCATACCAATCTTTATTTAACATGTAAGGTTGCAGTGTTTTTCTTGAATTCCAATATTTCCATCAGTATAACCAATAAACAACTAAAACATTGGTGGTTGATAGCTCTGGGCCCAGCACAATTGCTTTCATTAAAAAATCATGTTGTTATTAATAATGTGTTGAACTTTTCAGGATAAATGATGAGAGTGAAACAAAACTGGGGACATTACGCTCACTGGTTTGGTAAATTAGACAGAAAAATATGTTTACCAAAATTTCATGTTTTATGAAACAAACTAGAAACATGCAAAATTCATCTACTGAGAAATTATTTAATAAACTCCTTACCACAATCATCCTCCACTCTTTTTTTCACTTTTTCCTGTATCTTTTTCCCAACACTTTTCACTGCGTTAGGATCCAGTTTCTCCAAGCCACCCATCTGTTTAACTGCAGCTATAGCTTTCAACTGTAAACAGAAAAGAAAGATAAAAAGTATGAACGTCTGCTTTTGAAAATTGTATCTTGCTCCCCCTGTGTCCACCCAGCACTAAATGGGTAGCTAGGTCTTTAAAGACCTCGCATAAGTAAAGGCAACGAGGAAATCTATGGCAAACTACCTCAGAAGCAGTATGCTAAGAATAATAAAGATCCTCCTCCTGGTCCCCAGATGCTTGGAGCAGACAGGAGACTCACTTTACTTTGACTGTAAGTATCTTGTAAGAATTGTACAAAATTGTCATTTAGTTGGTCTCTAAATTTTGCAAGGAAATGATTTCCCAAGGTGCAAGCCCTTGCAGATGATAAAGACAAATGGAGCAGGCTGATGTACAGTTTGTCTAGACTCCAAGTGGAGGTAAGGCAATAAGGCAAGATGTGCAGAAAAGCTTATTTTTATGTTTATTTTCTTTTGTTCACATCAGCTCTATCAGATTTTGCAGTTACTTTTGATCTGCTGTGCATATATTTCTGAGACATGTTTTGCCCCCCAAAAAGGCCACAATAATTAGATATCTTTCAATATATAGTGAACTTGAAAAGATGTCAAAAGTGAAAATATTTTTAGTAGCTTTGTTTTTACCCATGATGCCTAGGCCCCCCTTTTCTGGTTTCGTTCATTCAAGTCCAGTTTCACATTATCATTTACCATGCATTATCTTTTGCTGTATACATTTTCTATAATTTCACAACATTGTCAACTTTAAGTCATATACCAGTTTACTTTTCCAATTTACAATGGACTGTGTTAAACATCAAGCAAAATCATAAAAAAAAACAGAGTTTGAATACATGCAATTCCATATAGACAGAATAATGATAACCATTTCTTTTTCTTTGAATTTTTTTCCTTGTTTTTGGCCTTTTTACATAGAAATTGTATAAGAATTAATCTTTGTTGCCTCACCTTTGCAACATCAGCTTTTCCAGCTGCTCTGTTTCCAACATCCAGTACAATTTCCTGATTCTGACTTAAACCTTTACCCAGCTGAGGTCTAAGCTGAAGGGGGTCGTGGGTCTCCACACCAGATCTGCAGCGCTTGTGTGCAAGACGCTTCTGCTTCATCTCTTGCTCGTGTTTCTTCATGAGTTCTTTGGCTGAGATACTCTGAACTGGGCCTGAGGCTCCTGGTACATTCAAAGACGTCCCTGATCCACTACCAGGCGTTCCCTCCTGATTCTTAAGATGAGCAACAAAGTTCATTGACCCGGCACTTGGCACAGAGATCATGTCAAGAAATGTGTCGTTAGAATCCTCCTGAATCTTGCCTGAGGCTTTTGTGAGAGGTGAATGCTGAGGTTTGACATTGTGAATGCTGAGTGTGTTTACCTTCTGATACCTGCCCTCGGTCATACTGCGCTGCAGTTTGGAGAGTGTCACCCCTTTCTTGGTTTTTCCACTGTCTAAACGGCTGTTTGGCACAAATGTCTGACCTCCATATGTATATGCACAATCTTTGGCAAATATCTTTTTTTCAAAAGATTTTGGGCGAATCCCAGTTATGCTACCATGAAGCTCTAGCCTTGCAGCAGATGTTTTCCTATAGGCTGCCTGGACATGATATGCACAAAACTCTCCCAAGCGCTTGTTAATAAATTTGCAGCATTTGTTGCCCCCCTTAGTGCGTGATGTGCACCAGCTGAGATCCTTGCTGCGCCCCATGACCATCATTTGACTGGGGTTTTTTATAGTGAATGCAGGTTCACCTGCATTTTTCTCCATTGCATCCATAATAGATGGGTTTAACACACCAATCACAGTGCCAAGATCTGTCTTCCACAATTGTTTGTGGACCTCTCCAAACAAAAAGAAACTGACGCTGTTGTCAAGATCCTCTAAATCGTTTAACTTCCAAATAGAATATGGCTTCCCAGAAGACGAGGTTTTTGGATCACTCTTGCCAACCACAACTCCAATTGTCACCCAGTCCCCTTGCACATCTTGTGTTTTCATTTTCAAATGAATTCTGGGAATGCCAATCATCTTTCGACCCTCCATACGCATTTTCATCAGAGAAGAAGATATGAGTGGGTTAACGATTCGTATATTGGAGTAGGCTTCCGTTACAGATTGTTCTTCCTCTGCAACTGCACAATTAGAATTTGTTTGGTCACTTGAAGATGATTTACAATGCAGCAAGTTTTTCACCTTTTTCTCATGTTCTTTCTTCTTAGACTTATTTTTGTCTGCTTCAGTCTCAGAGTAATATCTTGCCCATGATTGTGTAGCTCCTCTACCAAGATCTGTGGTACCAAACTTAGGTTTGTGGGCTACACGAGCTTTCTCTCTAGAGTTCATTATCCGCTTTAACTCCAAGCCTTCATCACTCAGAATCCGCTTGTCCTCTCCATCCATATCCTCCCAATCACTGTCGCTGTCACCAAACAAAGCTCTTTCCATCCGCTTCTTATCCTGACCTTTTTTGTTATGCTTAATGTCATTACCTTCCTTATCCTTTTTTGACAAGCTGGACACAGGTGGCCTGTCAAAGAATGGACTATCCCCAGTTTCATCAATCAGCTTCAGCTTTCGCTGGTTGTCAACATTCTCATTTTCCTTCTTACTTGGTTGCTTTACCAACTGCTCTTGAAAAATTTTCTTTGAGCAAGTATTTGGTTTTAGAACTCTATTTGAGACATCAACACTCTTAGTCTTGCTACTTTCATGGGCGATTTTATGTTTTTCAGAGTTTTCGGAAGTCTGCTTACTTTCTGAGATTAGATTTGGTGACCTGGTCTCCAGGAGTTTTTGAAGCTCAAGCATTTTTTGCTGCATTTTTGCCATTTCCTCCTGCAGAGCCTTGGTGGTTGGGTCAGACTGGGCATGTATTTGCTTATTTGGGCTTTTGTCTACAGAATTTTCACCCTCATTTTTTGGGGATAAATTTCTAGATGCATGATTGGTCTTTCTTTCACTAGCTTGCATACCCTTGGGTGGTATTACTTTTAAATCCCTGAAGTTTGTTTCTTCACCGCAAGAGGATGGGGCCCGTCTTTGGTCCATACCTGAAAATGCAAATAAACATATTGGAAATGAAAAAAAAATGAGTTGATTATAATACTTATTATTTACAAAATGAAGGTAAATTTATGCACTTCATTAGGCTTTTAAAAACTTTTTTTTATTCACTATAACTGTAATAGAGAGACAGCAGGCAATGCGAGGGGGAAAAGTTGGAAAGAGAGAGATAGAGAGTAGGGAAGAAGAGGGATTGAAACATTGGGGAAATAGGAAAACATAAGGTACAAATTAGAATGGCAACAGTGCACATCTGTAATTTGATAAAATACTTGGCAACCCAGAGCCATCAAATACATATTGATAGGTCAATTTCATATTGGAGTACATTTTAAGGCTTAGAGATTTTTATGTTTGCATAAAAACAAATATATAGAATGGTCAAAGAAAAATATATTCATTGATTGTGCTTTCTAAAAAATTCTTAACCAGAAAAACCTAAGTTTGGAATTATCTTAAACACAAGTTCATCTTAAAAAACTATCAGAATTTAAGAACAAAATTAATGCATTATGACCCAGGAGACATCTATGTGTGCAAGTTATAAACAGAGAGTATGGACTTCAAGGTTTTATTTGATTTCAGTTATTATTAATGAATTAGGCAATATTTGACTTCATTATGTAAACCTTTGAGAAAATAATAAAAAATGTTCTTGCAAGTACTCTATTACAGAATATGTTTCCATTTTTTCATAAATTTTGATTAACACGTACAATGATTAGATTTTACTGAAATGTCAATTTCCTTTTAAAGGCAGGAATTTTTGACAAGTGAAAAAAATTTTTACTTTGGAAATACTTGTTTGTCTTTCTGTGCCAAATTTAGGCTCCAAACAAGTCTCCAATTATTTAAGACAAAAATTTGACTCAGTTGATGAAATCGTTATAGTCTTAGCAATAAGGCAAAGAAGCAGTACATACTTGACAAGCTCTGCTTTGGTCTCTTTTCATCTTCATCTGAATCGGAGGCTGCATTTAAAAAATCTTCCACAGATTTAGCATCTGCTTTTGGAGCGTCTACAGAACAAGTTAGAATGAATACTCAAATGAGAAATTTTTCTATGTAATATTTTTTAAAATTTCATTTTGAGCTCAAAAGAATCAAAGGATGTAAGTAGATTTTTAAAAGAGTAAGGTAAAGAACCTTTTTTAGAATGAATAAAATAGCAGACTTAAAACAAAGAGGGGATTTTTAGATGTTTATTAAGAATTTAAATCTAAACAAATTGTTGTAGTGCTCTGTAATTGTACTTTTAGCTGGCAACATTATGGTTTTGTCCCTAATTTCATCTGAATCTTTCAGCAAAACAATATCTAGGAATCCCTAATCAGTAATTTCATCTGAATCTTTCAGCAAAACAATATCTAGGAATCCCTAATCAGTAATTTCATCTGAATCTTTCAGCAAAATAATATCTAGGAGTGCATTTTTATTCCCCAGCATGCATTTAAATCCATTTTTCCATTGCCATTTGACTACTTATCATTTTGTGAAGATACAGCACATATTTAAATTCCTTTTTTCAGATCTGGATTAAATTTGAAAGGGATTTAAAAGGGCTGAAAACAAGACTTAAAAAATGAATGGAATTCTAACTGCAAATTTAAAACTTGCCACAATAAGGAATAAATTTGAATTTTTACCATCCTCATGAAAAGATTTGGTCGATACAGACAAAAGATCATCATTTTTGTCATCCTCATATAACAAGGCCTCAAGAGCTTCAAGATCCAGGCACTCGTCATCACTTGATTGGCTTTGGTCCATACTTTCAGGGTCTAAGGTTAGAAAAGGTAAGTATATGGTAAAAAGAAATCTTTTAAAGGTTATGTTAAATTCATGTACATGAGAAAAAGATCATCAACAATTAGTGAGGTGGGGAAGATGGTGACAAACAGAAACCTTCACAGTCAAGGACTGCATTTGCAATGAACCTTGGAATAGATAGGCAGTCGATAATAGCTTTTAGTAAATCATGTCCGAGCACTTGTTCAAAATTCTCCTGATAAACTTCCTCTGTTTGGTGAATATCAATGCTTCCACAGCAATCAATACTATAAAGTCCCTAATAAGCATACCTGTAAATTCCATACAATCCTAACGTGCTCTGAAACAATTTAATTGGTTTGCATATGAGCCTGGATCTGACTTAAGATACACATTTCATCACATGTTTAGGCAATATAAATTTAATCATAATAGAATGCCTTCAGAATTTAACCAAGAGGAATGAGCCCAAAGCAAGACAATGAGCTTGCAGCCAATAGTCAGGCACCTCATAACACGCTTTTGTAAGCAAAAAATAATCGCAATGTCTTAGCTCACAAAATGTTATCTTCTCTGATACATTAATTCAGCAAATTTCCTCCTTTACATCCTTTCCTGAGCAAGCGATTCTAGCTCATTCTTCGCCAGTCTTGGTCCATTCTTGGTACACTGCCTTCCTCTCTTTCTCCTCGTGGATTCAAATTCAGAGTAAAATTATGAAAATAGGCCCTAGCTATCTGCAGTGACTCTTAATTGGCATACAGATTTGTCATGACTTGGGTGCCATTTCCATGCTGGTAATCTTGCTACTAAAAGTTTCCCCCAAACTCTCTGTTCAATCTGAAAGGAAATCTCAAATAATTGGCTGGACTTCTTTCAGACCTGTCAGCATTCTTAAAAATTGAGTAACGTTTGACCAAATTACTGGCTCAAAAAAATCTCTAAATGGTACACTTGCAGATTTTAGGGGTAGTCTGGGGACTGGCCTAATGACTTCAAAACTACCTCCATCAGTTACCAACAAAATGAAGAAATGGCAGGCACAAAATTGTAGGCCTATATTGCATGAAAGGAGCACTATTTAGGCTATGTAACTTTGGCCTTCCACCTCTTCATTCCATCGCAGTTTGTGAAGGTAGATCTAGAAGTCATTTGGCCTATCCCCGGTTTATCCCAATGTTAAAACTTTTCAATTTCATTAAATTGTAATGTGTGGCTTAATGCCTGAAAATACATTGGATCTGTGTGAATGGCTAGATCAGCATTCCTGAAAATCTTAGAGATCGCAATTACATACAAGAAAAGATTCAATTCTTCAACGAAATCTAGATCTAGAGATTTTGATTTGGATTTCACACCTTATATCTACTCTACATCTAGATCTGGATTATTTATATCTTAAAATTACTTTTAAGTAGACGAGTGGAGTCAAACTTGGCTACCACCGACACGAGATCCTGACTGATGAACCATTATAAGTTATAATATAGATCTAGTTCACATAAAAAAATGTAATCGAGATTAGACCTAAACCTATTATGAAAATTTTTGTCTAGGTTAGATCCTGAGATATCGATCTAATGTAGATTTCTAGATCTAAAATATGTGGACTTGAAATTTATCTATAACTAAAGCCTGGGATATAGATTAGATCTATACCTTATTACCTTGTTCGTACTGGGCGCGCCTTACTGCTAGTTGTGCTAGGCATTTTTCGGCCACAACAAGGGCCATCACCACAAATAAAAATCTCAGACACGAATCTTCAAAGGGGGAAGCACTCTCAATGTTAGTATTTTGTAAAAGTGAAACTAGAGGCCATAGGGGTTAGATTAGATCTTGATAATATTTGATTTATTGTTGGCGACCTTTTCGTTAATACAAAATATTCTCTAATTTTCTCGGTCTAGGCAATGATATGAAATATAATATGTAAATCCTTTGATTTATAAACATTTAGTTTTGATGAAGTTCCTGGTTTGCTTTCCCTCGAACTTTTGTTGAGCAGGATTTCACTTTTCAGATGTGGATTTGAGCAGTGTACAATATAACATACTTCAACAAAATCTAGATCTAGAGATCAATATATTTGGAAACTAGACTCTAGTTTAAATTAGATAACACATCTAGATTCTTTCTCTTGAGAAAAAAAAATATGCTCTTTAAAATCAAATTTAAAAGTTAACGTCATGAAAAGTTAATAGCCATCAAACACTTTCAGCTGGTATCAAAATATATTGTCAGAAGAAAGTGTAGACCTACTATACACACAGATCTAGTGCTTCAACTCAGTGGGAAACATCATGGCATATCCTCCCATATTTTCATCCTTGATGAGATGTATCCAGTTGTGTTCTAGGGCAAAGCTATTGAGAGGTAGGGGCCCATGATTTAGCTAATTATTTCAAAAAGGCATGCAAGACCTACTAACTCAGATTTAAAATGATTATAGATGATTTATACAGGCTGAGTGTCTTCCCTTGTCTTTCTATTCTATAACGCATGCCAACAAGAAATCATTTCAAAATATTAATGGATTAAATACATTCAAAAGGCCAACATCTAGAGGGCAATATAGAATTTAAGATGAATTAGCCTTTGTCATAAGGCCATGTATCCATGTCATAGAGGCCTGCTATATTTTGCTACATATTGTGATGTGCATGCATCATCTTGATGATGGTCATTGCTATTCTTACAGTAAAAGAATGCATCAACCAACTTAAACCTGGTTTGAACAACACAGAGAGTGTACTAATATTTCACCTCTAAATGGCTTTCCCAGAAAAAAACACCATAAAGTCTTTAAGATCTTCAAACTTATTTATTCGTTTCCAGGAGAACAGTATTTGTGTATTTTTTTCTTCTTATTTTTACAGCAAACACTGCTTGAGTGGATAACTGAAAAGACCCACTGACATAAAAATGAGTTGTTAAACCAAACGAAAGGCGGTGGCGATGATACCAATACCATGGCATTTACAATGACTTAATAGTTAAAGCTATAATTCTTAATACTATTAATACTATAATAATAGAGTAGATCTATAAGATCAATACTAGTTTTCTTTTGTCGTCAGTCATTGCAAGCCATCCCAAATAAAGATGTGATTTGTAAAGATAGTCCAGATTTGCAAAAAACAGGGAATTAAACATATCATTGTAGTCCCACACTAATTTGGTTTAAGTGCATCAATAATGTGACACAGGTTTGGTGGGACTGACGCGAATGGGACGATTTATTGTAATAATTATTATAGATGGCATGTTAGATTTCATGTAACTTGACTGGATATCTTTTTACTTTTGAATTTTTATTTTAAAATCATGCATAATCTGTTGTAGTGTATGTCCCTAGAGCAAAATTGTTGGTACATGCTAAAGAAACCTGTATGGTCTTCCTCTCTCCCTCTCCTTTTGTGACCTTGATATGAAGAATAAAGTTCAGGGAATAATTGTCATCAGTATGCATTTTATTGAACTTTGTTTCAGCTCAAAGCATATCCAGTCTGTTATCTTCAAACCAAATTCGACATGGCAGTATCCTCTATAGCGCAGTCTGTGTAGAAAGATATCCTGTCATAACTTCAAACAAGTCCACAATCGAGGAGAGGTTTTCAGAATTGTTATCAAAATTGGAACAAGAAAACAGCTTTTTATCAGACCATGAAGTTCGGCACTTAAAAGAAGAGTAAGTCAGCTCATTTTGTTTTTCTTGTTGTTTTCTTCTATGAGGGTAATATTCAATGTATAATTATAATGTGCTTCAAATTTTACTGCCCAGGGAATATGACCCCTGCATGTTTTCTCTCCTATGATTTTTTTTTTTATTTTGAGATTGCAATACACATATTTGAAAATTACTTTCTTGCTTTTAAATAACATTTATTGCCTAAGCCCATATTTTTTTAGCTTGTTTTTCGTTGAAGTTTGGGTGTGCAGGCCTACAACTAAGTTTCAGGTAGGCAATCTCAATTTCATGAGGGATTATCAAACTCTCCTAAAATTGTATAGAACTCCTGAGCGGTGGCATCAGTGGATGGCTTGTTAGGATCAATCAACAAGCCTGAAATCATTAAAAAATTGATGCATTGAGTCCTCAATTGCATTAAATTCTCTTCTGTTTATATTTGACATTTTTTGGTCCATTTAATTGCATTGCACTGGACACTTGTGATTTTTTTAAATTTACAGACAGGCAGCAAAAATGAAACAAGAAAATGCAGATGAAGAGAGTGGAAATGTGGACACAGAGACTGTGACAGCCCTTGATCTTGAGGACAAATGGGATGCTGAGATCAAATCTTTTACCCCTGCATCAAGGGTGACCCAGGCAGATGAGCAACAAAACCAGAAATCAGTGGAGAGAAGACTGGAATCATCTCTGTATCTCTTAGTCAAGCAAAACATTGCTGGTCGTGAGCACTGGGTCTTGCCACAAGCTACATGGGAGAATGGAGAGACACTTAGACAGGTTTGAAACTTTAGAGATTGATATTTGTTTGGATTTGACTCTTTTTTTTTTTTTACTTTCAGTGTATTAATGATCTTTTTTTATTTGAAGTGCTTAATGATACTCCCATTGAAAATTTTCTGAAGGAAAAAAAGTTAAAATAGCACAATAAGTTAAATAAGGCCATCATGAGACGAGTCATAGTTGCCAGAAAAGTTTAAAAAGAGGACAAAAACTGTGGGTCATGCAATTAACTCTAAGTGAAAATTCAATGTTTAACCCTTTCCAACCTAATGCGCCCTAATGCGACATTGCCCGGTCCAGCCTAATGCGACCGAATGCGACATACACCCCTCCAACCTAATGCGACCTAATGCGACCTAAAGCGTCCTCCATTGCCTCGTTTATTATTGCCGATAGTAACGAAGTCTCGGGGTCAACGTTACTTGGATATATATTTATGCAAATTTTGCGAGATTTGAGCTCTTCTGTAAAGAAAACCGCTTACTTTTAGCTCTTTCCGTTAATGAATAGAGAGAAAGTGAAAATACCCGTTCTGACGTCCGATTCTCGACAGTTTGAACCTCGTTTCCCTGCCCTTTTTCGATACGTTTCTAGCTTTAGTGGCCTTTTAATTCCTTTAATCGCATTTTATTAAAAACATTTGGATTAAGATGTTGAATCTGATATAGCATAAACGAGAATATTGAACAAGTACCTCGGAAAAAAGTCGTGGCAGCGAGTAGATCTAGATCTAGGCCTAGATCTAATCCAGATCTAGTGTCTTGATCTAGGTCTTTTCAAGACCGCTTGTAAATGTCCCAAAGCTGGATTATTTTCAGACAATTATATCCATTAACTCTTTTTTTTCCCCCAGTTTTGTTTCATCTCCTCATTTCGCTTCCTGCTCATGTTTAATTTCAATGAAATATACACCAAAATTTTGCACCTCGGATGTTACTAGTATTACAGCAAGGAAAAACGAAGAGAGAAAATTTCGTTGGTTTATGATTTTTTCTCCCAACAAGTTTTATTTTTCCCCCAGACATGTATACATTTTCTGAAAGTTCATTTATTTTTCTAAATTGTGATATTTTTTTCCCCATTAAAATATTAGGTGTGCAAGCTTTAACAAGTCATTAAAAAAAGAAATTATGTTTTTCGTAAGAGTTATGTGCCCTGGCTTAGACACTAGCTTCATAAGGCAGAGTTGCTCCTTAGCTACTAAGACTGGTACTTATGGCACACTATTAGGCTGGAAAGGGTTAACTGAACAGTACAACTCTTCAATAGTGAAGTAAGAGTGTCCTCTAGAAATCAAAAGACTGATTTTTTTTTTTTTGCAAAATCCATCGGAATCCTTTTAAACTAAAATTTATGGGACTGTAGCTTTTTCTCTGATTTAAGCAGATTTTTGGTTTAAAGGGGTATAAAATAAATAATATTTATATAGCATTCTTGCCAAAATCTTCTCTTTGGTTTGTATCGTTATGTTATTTTCTTTTAAGTGTGAGAGGAATGCAGGGAAAACAAGTGAAAGTCTTTAGCAGATCTTCTGAAGAAGCTTCATTTATCCTATATCTTGGAATTTACTATCATTTGAAATTGTTGATGTTTAGATGACCCTGTGCCTTCCACTTTCCCAGAGAGTGCAGGAGCTTCACGTTTTTAAAACTGACTCAAGTGTGTAAAATGAGTGATGGTTCAACATTGATTTTTTTTTTTTTTTTTTTTTGGTCTTGCTGTTCTTTTATGAACTTTTTAACAATATCTTTTGAAAGGGCATTAGTTTCTGTTAAGGCTTCAAAACGCTGATTCATTATTCTCAACCTTATGAAGAAATCAATTGCACGACACATAATCTGCTTCTTTAGATAAGGTCTTTAAGTAAGACATGCAGATGGTCCAGTTTTAATGTCCCAGTAGAATTTGAGCTTCAAACACTTCTAGATTTTCCGATTTTTGTGGATTTGCTCTAGCAGTAAATGTCAGACTGAATGCATGGTAATGTCTAAGAAAAGAAGTGTTCCTAAATTTTGTCTAATCAGTGAAGAATAACAAATTGAGCAAAGAAAAATAAACTAGGATGCTTAATAGTGTTGGATCATCAATGTAAAAGAGATATAAAGAAAAGTAATATAATTATTGAGTAGGGTTCAGTTCAGACACATACAAATAAATTTTAATCTATATCAATGACAACAAACCTAGTTTTTTTTAAAAAAACCTATGTATGGTCAATACTTCTTTATGGTTGTAAAAGTTGGACACCCACAATACATGTAGTGAAATAATTAGAGAATTAGAGTAAACATAAACTTGATAAGTCACAGGAATGTATGAGAATTTA
This sequence comes from Plakobranchus ocellatus, assembly GCA_019648995.1. Taxonomy (NCBI): domain Eukaryota; kingdom Metazoa; phylum Mollusca; class Gastropoda; family Plakobranchidae; genus Plakobranchus; species Plakobranchus ocellatus. The sequence goes on from BLXT01001319.1 coordinate 1,145,983, forward strand.
ATGGACAGTGACAAAAAGGAATGAGTCGTACAGACCTGCCAACTTTCCGTTTTCGCCGGGAAAAATCCCGGTGAACGCCTATAAATTCCGTTTTCCGGGCTGCCCCGCTAAAATCCCGCTCAGTTGTCCCGATGGACGGGAAAAAAATCATCTCGTTATATCGGTTGGATCCATGCAATATCTACCGACGTCTACTCCTTACCTATTCAAATAGCATTGAACATTTTTAAATTACTATCGACATAACCCAAGTATCCAATTTGCGGTCCATAACGTTTATTCAACATTCTGTATAAAGAGACCGAGCAGCTTCTGTGTTATTGATATGTCTCGGTACTACATGCAGACATGCCGGCATTATGCTTTAGGTGTAATTCATCCCGCCAATGGGGAAAATTTTACACTTTGACTGTTTAACTATAGGCTTGTGCTTTTGTTTCATTTTGTGCGATTTTCTTTCCATTCACATAATACAAAAATGCCGTATCGATGGAAAGTTGATCCTCGTTTTTTTTTTTTTTTGTAACAGCCCTCGAAGTGGACCGGCGTAGTTTCTTTGATCTTATACCAGGCTTGCAAAGTGTCGTTGGATTAAATAAAGCATCTAGATCT
>BLXT01001319.1:1155819-1168540 GCA_019648995.1 Plakobranchus ocellatus
CTACTACTACTGCTGCTGCTGCTGCTGCTGCTGCTGCTGCTGCTGCTGCTGCTGCTGCTGCTGCTGCTGCTGCTGCTATTACTAATGCTACGTTATTCTATATTGAAGTTGACATTGAAACACCAGTCCCACAATATACGTTGACGAAGTGAATCCATAGCTCTACCCAAGACTTTTATTATTCAATCAAAATCTTTCGATTTCATAATAATATATTTTTTTTTTTTTTGCACATCGGTTATTTGGTTCATTTAATTTTCAGCTGCATTTCAGGAAGCTCGCCATTTGGTTCGCAGAATGTTCAACTTCTGTTCTTTCACGAAAGATTACATTAAAATTATGTCAGAGATTCAGAGCATTGTTACCACTGCAAGGTTCATTACCAATGTAAAGGCACAAACTGAAGTTCATGCATTTTTTCAAAGTCAGCCACTGCAAAAATTAAATGTCAAGATTAATTTTGCGAAGGTGGATGCTGTTAGATTATTTTTAGTTATGGGACAAACCGAAAATTTAAGAATCGGCAAGTTTCCGGAATTGGTGTTTTGTCAACAATATCAGCCATACTAGACAATGGCGGATCGTTCTGCTGCATTTGATCACACAGGGCATTTTAATAGCCCTTGTTAAAATTAAGATCCATTGAAAGGCAGAGCACAAAGCAGAACTAGATCGCATCTAGATCAAGAAAAGTTTCGGTGTGATTTCAGCATTTATAACACGAAAAGACAACTCTTTCCTTATCATGATTAAACCTTGATCTAGAACTAGATTCACTCAGTTGTATTGGTTGTTTTTACAATTTTTCCCTTTCACCTTTAAATTTTAAAATTATTATAAATGGAAGATGCATGGAAGAATCGGTACAAAAATTAAGAAGAGAAGAATTTTTCACGGCTTAAAGAGCTGCTCATAGTAATCAAACTGTCAAGATCTAGATCTATTTGTTTCTAATTACTCAGATTCATATCTAATTTTGTTAAAGGACAGTGGAGGCCATGCTCTGCTAATTTTAGGCCTATATATTGCCCCACGGCACTTCTTGATAGATCTAGATTTAGATCTTCTCTAGTTTGCCATTTCTACCCATCAAGAATAAAGATGCAGGTCATAAGTTAGACCCAAACTGATATTTAAGCATAACTAAATGATATTGAATTTTCAATGTTTACACCTCTGTTACTAAAAAGAAAATAAAATACAGGCTTTGCATTTCTTTGGTGTCTGATTTTTTGGCACTCGTTTGACAAGGCTCCAGCAGCAAATTAAATTCTAATCAACAAATGGTTATGATTTCAAGGCAAATTTGCCATTATGATTACTACAATGACCTCAAAGCATTAAAATCTATATATAGTAGATAATGACTACAGAGTCTCCATCTTTTACAAGTTCAAAGATTTAAGTCAAAGCGATACCTCTTAAAAACAAATTTATGTTTAGGGTTTTTAAGAACTATTGGGGTTTCTAGAAAACTGTCTTTTTTTCTGCAGATGCCGAAGACTACCACCAAAGTATATTGGTGTAGGAAAATATTCCCCAAGGCCTGTTGATGAAATAGCAATAATACAGATCTTTTGATTAAAGCAGAACAAAAGGAAGAATGATGGCCTCAGCATCCCTACCTTCCTCAGAAGGTAAGTTACTTTGCTTTGTGGTAATAGCAAGGTCACGTTCTGATGCTCTAAACAAAATATTTGAATAGATCAATTGAAGCCCAATGAAAAGCAGCGAAAGATTTAAGGTCATGCCTAAATGTATGGAATAAAATATTTAGAAAATGCTCTCACTCACAGTCTTTCACCATTAGCAAATCAGAATTCAACACAAGTCTTTTCAGTAAAAGACTGTCTTTCTCCTGGAAGGGGAAAATATTGTAACTTGTTTGCTTGATATTCATTTGAAAATAAGCACATGAAAATTTTGTCTATTAGCATACCCTCAGTGCAATTATCCATGGTTTTTTATACGTTTTATTTTATAAATCTATTTTCGCTTAGATTCTGGATATCTTTTTAATCTCTCAGAGAGTGAAAATATACATATCTAAGAAAGCATTTTGGAAATTGGCTTCACGATCTTTTCTCTTTAAGGCCAGTCAAGTGTCGGAGGCAACAGAATGACTGAGTCCCGATGCAGTATCACAGATTTGACCCTAGAGCAAGCGCTGGCAAGAATCAAAGAAATAGAGGATGAAAATAGAGCGCACAGAGGTATTTGAACAAGGTTTTATATTTGGTGGCAATGAATCTAGTGTGCTGTAAAATAGTACTTGAAATTACAAAAAAAAATGTTATTTATGAGCCTTTATCTGCTTACTTATCCTCAATTAATCAATTATGATGGAATTTTATAAAATTATTTCACCATCAATCTTGCTTTGTTTGAAGCAGATCTGACCTACAGAAAAAAACAAATTAAAAAAATTCTCATTTTACAAAAAATGATGGCTTTCTAAAATTATTTTAAAGGTAGTTTTAATACCTAAAGGTGCAAAGATAATGAATTCTTGTAAAAATAATATAAACTTAAAAGAGCAAGCCCAGCCCTACGACAAAGGACAGAAAACATACATTCTCACGAAGGAGATAAATTCAAATAGTCTTTTCCTCAATATTCTTAGCTCAGTACAAAAGACAAGTTTTTTTTCCATTTACGAGCATGCATATTATGAAAATCACCCAAAATAAAACAATGTCTTAAAGACCATAATAGTCAGATAAAGCTGCTCTCCAGAAAATTTTTAATGGATTCCAGAAGCAGTGACAGTGTAAGTGATCTAAGTTGTAGTGATGTAGAGGGTTTAGGGGTTTAGAGTGAGACATGTCTAGATCTAGATGCAATTTAAGTAATCATTCTAAGCCAGAAATTGAGTCTAGGCACAAGGTTAAAAATGTTCTAAATAGACTAGTAGTGAATGAAGGAGAGGGAATGAATGTGGTTGTTATGCACAAAACAGCTGATATTTTCAGACTTCAAATTACAATAATGATTTACCCCCCCCCCCAAAAAAAAACAAAAAAAACACTCACCTGCAAGACGCAATGTAAATATAAGCATCTGCCAACAACATTTAGTACATACAACTTGATATTTCTTATTTAATATTTACTTTTGTAGGTTCAAAAGCATAAAGGTAAAGGAATTTTTTTTTAAAACAATGAGAGCAGATGCAATCAGAGAAATTATTTAGGATGGCAAGTCTGGTCTATGGGGTAGTATTTGATGTGGCAAATGTAGTACTTTAGGTGCTAAAATGTTTCATTTGAAAATTTCAAAAATTATTCTCTCTTTTTCCCAGCTCCAAGCATTGCATAAGATAATGGCATATTCTTTTTTTTTTTTTTTTTTTTTTTTTAATCTAGCTCATTTCATCAAGTTTCCTTCTGTAGCCCTTTTTGCTTTCCTAATTATATACCATTCCTTCCATCTTCCTTCACATCCTTATTTTTTTCTCTTGACCATGTCATTATTGTAATACTTCAGACAATTTACGAGAGCACAATGCCATGATGAGAGAACAATGTGAGAATTTGGTCCTGTGGAGGAAACGAGAGAACGAGAAGTTTGAGCAGGCAAAGGCTCTGATCACAGCCCTGCGTGGTGAGAATCAGGACATGCAAGTTCAAATAATGACCTTGAAGGACAAAGAGGTGGGTTCATATATGAATTATGGTCCTCAAGTATGTCATCTTTGCAAGTGTACCAATGAAGCATGATCCTTAAATGTGCCCAAATAATATGGGTTTCAGAAGTATGACAAATAGTGTGGTCCTCAACTATATAATTTGCTGTGTTGTAAAAGCTTTGAAATAGTTTAAGGATAAATCAAGTACGATAAAAAAAACCTCTGTGTCCAGGAGAACAATAGCCTAACAAGTATGAAATCACACCAAACATTGCTTCAGAAATGCTAAGATTGTAACAGCCGTACTAATATTTGTCAGACTTGCGATTCCTGCAAATCACCTCAATTTGTATCAAAACAGTGAACAACTAATCCAAATACTATAGAAATACTTTATAATTAGTAGACATTCAGTAAATTATATAGTTATGGAGATAAAATTTAAAAGCCTTATTTCACCTATATGGCAGAGGTATGTTTCAAAAAGTTGAGAAGATGAAGAGAAATAAACACCATACATAAAGCATAAGATTGTAAGGTGTTAGTAGAATTTATATTAAAATCTTCAGTAGAGGTATGCTCGTATAGCTTGCAGGTAAGAGGATTGAGTTAAAGATATAAAAAAAACTAAAAAAAAAGCAACAACACATAAACTTCAATTTGCACATTTTACATTGTTAAATTATCCCACTATTGTAACATAATCCTGTTTTGAGATTGATTGTTCGTGTTTTATTTGTTTTGTTTACTTTTTTTTTTTTTTAATAACATTCAAAAGCCAGAACATGCATGTCAATGTTTGCCTGTCATCAGTCTGTTTCTTCTTGTTTGTTTGCTTATTCATGACTCTTTCTCTTATCCCATTCCTATTTTTCACCATTTTGTTTTTCAAGCCCAAGCAAATCTACTTTTTCAGGAAAAAAATAAGTGTATCTTTCACCTCACAAATAACACTACTCAGTGAGATAAAATTCTTCTCATCAAGTAATTAACTTTAAACCCTGTGTTTTGCAGAAAGAGACAGCAGCACAGCTTAGTGAGTTGTCGGAACAGAAATCTCATCTCTTGCGTCAGAAGGCTCTCAGTGAACAGCAGATCTTTAACCTTCTCAAACAAGCTGAGGAGCAGGGGGTTAAAGGCCTGGAAGCTGATGCTGAGAATGGAGGGGCTTTGCAGAGCTGTGATGACACTGAAGGGGTGAGCTCTCTCAAAAAAAAAAAAAAAAATTAAAGCAAAAGAGACCACTTTTCGGAAATTCAGGATTTCTTGATGCTTCAAATGATGTTTAGGCTACCAGAGTGTTTATTTTCTTTTTTTTTTTTTTTTTGCCTGATAGATCACATAGACTTATTGTGATATATGTCGTCTTTTCCTAAATGGTTCAAAATAAGGAGGCTCCACTGAATTTTAGTGAAGCAGCTGGGACATTAGAAACCTATCTTATCTTTAATGTTAGACATAAAACATAGCCCACTGGTTAACAAACATATTTCTTGTGTGTAATATGACACAAAATTAGATACTGTAATATTTAATCGTTACCTCCATCACCCTTCTCTATTTGCTAGGAGAGATATTTTATATTTCTCAAATAAAAAACATTGGTAGAATGGCAATGTCAGAGGTAATTTTACATGGACAAAATGGAGCAAATTCACCGATTTGTTTTTACTGTGTCAAAAAAAGCCTTATTTTCCAAAATGTTTTGGGTCCAGCATAACATTTTTAACTGGTTAGAGCAATAGTAAATGGCTCATTTTATTCATTCCCTCTGCTACAGCATAAATCCTACAATGCCTTTGTATGCAGAATATCTTTTCTAATTAAATGTAGAAAAAAAAAACTATTGAAGTTAATTTTCCTTTTGCTCTTCTTCCTACACATTTTTGAGGTTTTTTCTCTCTGGTATGATTCATCTCAGTAAAGATATTTTATATGATATAGCTATATATTCTTACCATTTTAGATTCATCTGCTTGGTAGGTTAGTCTTTGAATCAAATATAGGGAAAACATATTTGCAAAGGCCTTGTATGTTGTCCTGCCATACACTTTTTTAGTCTCCTCTGTTCAAAGTTCAATTTTTTAAAAGCCTGAAAAATCAGTAACCAATTTTCATATGCAAATATATGAAGAAGATTAGGACTGCTTAAGAATCCAGAACACTACTTTTTGAGAGAAAGTTTAGAAAACGCATCATTGTGAAAATGTGTCCTGATGTGAATGTTGCTCGTTTCAAAGTAATGTTTGCCTATAATCATAGTGTATGGTCCATAGAACTCTTTTCCTACATTTACCTTGATATTCTGTTTTCTGACCAGATTGTGTTTGTGTCTACAAGTGAAAAAGAAGCGGAAATTGCAAAACTTGAGGCGTCTGTTGCCAGCAAAGAAGAGATCATTGCTCAACTGCGGTCATCTCAAATTAAGGTAACTTTTCTTTTTCTTATTATAAATCATCCAATCTGCACTCTCGATCTGGTTTAATTTTTTTTGTTCCCTGAGCCTTTTGTAGAGCATAAAATGCACTGTAAAGAATTCAAGGAATAAAATGTTTTTATTGTTTTCTCCTTCTCTCTGTTTGGTACCTTGCACTTAGAGGAGACTTTCACAAGAGCTCTGAATCCCAGCCTATGAAGAGACCAATTTGTTGAAAAAAGCAAGCCCAGCGATCTCAGCTAATGGTTTTCTGTGTACAATAGTTAAGACAAAATATGTCATCTACACCTCTTTCCCTTGAAATATGTCCTCTCTTTTTGGCTGTAATCTGATCCAAACCATATAAATCACAGTCTTTTCAGTGAGGGTCTAAAGTTTGAAATAAAAAATGTTTGTAATAGAGATTTATTGCCCAAAAGCCTACCCAAACTTAAAATGGGTAGCACCTTACCTCACCTGCCATCTGTCTGCTTACCACCCCCCCTCCCCCCCTCAGGTTTGAGGGCAGCTGCTGCCTTGAAACAGACAGAGATGCTTCATTGTTTTCAGTGTTGACATGTCTGGCCGATATCTATTTTTTTTTCATCTCTGATGTTTTCAGGTGGTTGGTGCTCTCCCTCTTTTTTTGTTTTTCACCAACCTTTTCATGCACTTTTTTTTTTCCTGCAGCGTATTTTTGTATTTCTGAGTGCATGGCTGGAGAATTTAAGTTTTCTCTTTTTTATTTGTATTCAGCATGTAGAATTTTTTTTTGTAATTTGGGACAAGAAACTTTTATCAGTTCCTCTCTCCATTGGACTCCTGTAGAATCAATCCTCAGCTGCCACAATCCTACTCTCCCCTTCTTTTTTTTCAGCCTCGATGCTTCACCTTCATATGTAAAATCTGGCCACACTATTTTGAAATTCATTAATTTATTAGGTAATGATGTCACTAATCCTGAACCAAATACTGCGTCATGTGATTTGTATCTTTTGTATCAATCCCTCAACAAAATTTCTTCTTTTCCAAATTTTCCTCCTCTCAGAGAGACCAAGAGGTGGAAGACATGCGCAAGACAACACAGCAGCTGTTGAAAGATATGCAGAATCAGCAGCACCTCAAAGACAGCATAGAAGAGGAAAATCGCAGCCTCACACAGCGCCTTCTCCAAGCTGAGAAGCAGATGCATCAGCAAATGCAGGTAAGGCCTCTTTTCCTCATGCCTTCCCCCCTTGTCTTTCTTTCTCTTTTCACTCCTCTCTCTCCCTTAGAGCCTCTCTGAACCTCTGTTCTCTCTCATTTTTTTTCTATATCTTTCCCCATCCCCTCTCTTTCTCAGGCCATCAGTGTTACAATGGCTCACAAATTTGCTCTGAGATATGCAGGTATCCATCAGTCTTGGGCACATGTACAAACCTTCCACCAACACCTGGCTTGAAAACCTGAGATTACCCTTTCAATTGCCAAACCTCTCTCTTAATCTATCTATTTAGCTATATATGACCTTCCAAATTTTTCTGTAACTACCCTTTAAATTTGTAAATCTTGCAATCTCTTCTTTTTTTTAAACATCCCTGAAATTTAAGAGATGGTTATTTATGGCTTGCAAAGTGGTATATTTCACTCTTACATTAAAGAAAACTCAGAGCAGCTTTATTTGTTGCTTTCCTTGATCCATAATTGTGTCTCGTTACCCATCCCCAACTATCTCATGTCTATTTGCCTGTGTGCTTTCTCTATGTTTATGTCCAAGGCTTTTCTCAGTCTTGTTGTGATTATTCCTTGAGTTTGTTCTGTTTGTCATTTGTTTTTTGTTATTTTTTTCTATTTTTTTTTGCCCTCTTTCATTTATTATTTGTCTAGAAATCTCAAATTCAGTGCAGTGCATAAGTTTCATAACACAGTAAACATTCAGACTTATTTCTGCATTTCAAAAATATTTATTTTAATGCACCTCTTATAAAAAGATTTCTCCCTAAGTGTTTAAATTTGTCTGGTTCAGTCATTTATAGTATATATTAAGAAAGAAACTAAAAATTAAAGCAAAAGATTTAAGTGTATTTATTGCTGAAGAATTATTTTGTAATCATGTAATTTCTATTCAACAACTGCTTTATTCTTTTCTTTTTTCCTGCTGCAGTCGGCAATAGCAAGCACAAAGAGAGAGATGCAGACTCCTCTACAGAGCAGCAGGAAAGAAGATAAACTGCCAACCCTGGTAACAGAGAATGAAACAGGAGATGCAGAAGGAGCTGAGCGTCTTGTTGTGAGCTACCCAGACAATCCCGAGGATGTAATAGACACCATCCAGTCCCTAGATGTGAGTGCATTCTGTAGTCCCAATTCATCAAGTACATGTGTGTGCAATTGTATGTCTGTATTAGAGTAGAGTTCACTTGCAAAAAGATTGAAAGGGTTGGGAAAATAATCTCACTGTGAACAAGTCCTGCTGTGGGAGTACAGGGGCACAATCTGTTTTAAATGACTGTGGTTAAGAAATCTCTTTTTAGTCCCTTTCGTAAACAAAATCCTGAGAGGTGGTGTGTAGCATTATTAATGTTCAGGGTCAAAACACTTACCTATCGCCACAAGTTTCTTTTGTGCTGCTTTGATCCCTCATGAGCATTTTGCTGCCTTTTTTTTTTTTAACTTTCTTAAAATGAATAATATGTACAATTGAGTTTTTATGGTCTCCTTGCAGGCAGAGAAGCAAAGAAAACAGATGAAAAGAGATCTTGAGAGGAAAGTGGAAGAGGCAGAGCATGCTAAACAAGATCTACAAAAAGAGGTTGAAAATCTTACAAGCAAGGTATTGATGAAGTGTGATATGATCTAGTGCACTTTTTTGTGGTAGCAGAGTGTTCTCAGCGTATTTGTATCTAAGCTTAAAACTCAATATTTTTTATGCGCGTTTGATTTTTTTTATATAGCTTTAAAAAATATGCAGTAAATCTACGTTTAAGTTCTCTAAAGGCGTTTGTATACAAGCTTAATGCTCATATTATTTTCTGTGAGTTTGATTATTTATATATATATGTAGAGAGAGAGAGAGTGTAAAAAACACATATTGTAAATTTGTGTTTAAGTGCTCTATAAGCATTTGAATACCAGCTTTTTGGGACCTCATTCCGCTGTATCTTTGCCACCTCAAACACAGGTAGAGCAACTGGAGTTGGAGTTGAACCAGCAAAGACAGGAAGCAGTTGAGATCCAAGGTCGAGCTGACACAGACATAAAGGAGCTGACTCAGCAATACGAGGTCAAACTGAAGGAGGTTGTTCAACAGAGCAGGCAGCATGAAAATCAGGTGAGTAGATACTTCATTTATGCAAAACATTGTCTGAGCCATGTGAAGACGTCCTTTGAATTGCACAACCTAGAAACACAGGGGTTTTAAGGGAATGTTTGCGTCCTATATCTTTGTCTAGGCCTAGTCAAGAGGGACTGTAAAGTTCTTCGGACCTCTATCTCTGTAATACAAAAACTATGGGGATCAAAGGAGAACTCCTAGAGCCCTATATCGTTATACTATTCAATTCATGTGAGATTTTAATTGTTTTTTTCATTCTCTTTCCCTTTCTTATTTTCAGTCACCCTTCCAGAACAGTGTGTCTGTTCAAATATTTTATTTTCTGGCTTACTTTGTGTACATCTCTCCCTGATCTTTGTCTGCACTAGTTTTGTTTTACATTTCCCCAACTTTCTCATGTTCTCTCTCTTATTCTAGAGCTGCCTCTTACTATTGATTTAGGTAATTCCTTCTGACAATAAGGAGAGCTGAAATGAAGTGTAAAAGTATTGAAATCTTACTGGAAAAGAAAAGCTTGCTTAATTTGACCTGTATTTTGTAAAAAAAAAAGTAAATATTCTTTAAGTTTGTTCGGTAAAAACCACCCTAGATAGATAATTAAAAAGAAAAAAATGCATTAGTAATTTTAGTCAAGACATATATGGTATAGAAATGCTAACTTTTTAAGTCTCCTTCATTTTCCATTTTTCCGATGAACTTCTGGGTATGAAATGAGATGCAGCATGTTCATTATTGCTGCTTGCTTACTTGTTTGTTGGTCTTGATGAGTGATGGACAGTTTTGTCTTTATGGTTGAATTTTATACAGTATTTATGTCTGAAATGTGTTACCAATACTGAGGTGAGAGTCTTGCACATAGTCAGATTATTATTTCAAGACGGCAAAAAGCTATGTAATGCTCTCATCACCTCTGTTATACTCTTAAGCCACTCCTTTTCCCATAAAGTAACCCATGCGTTTTATATTTCTTTTTTAGTTGATCTTTTTCCAATAAACCATAGCACAATTCATTTTCTAACACATAGTATATTATATCTGTGAAAAGACAACCCTAAAGGATTCATGTGCAGCAATGACCTTACAGAGATGTAAAGCAAAAAAAATGGTTAAGCGTGAAAAGAATTTGGTTTTGCATGGTGAAACTTTATGAAGTTCTAAAAAAATAAATTATATATATATATATATATATATATATATATATATATATATATATAGTGATATCTTGCACTGTGTTTGACTTTGGCTTTTATCTTCGTTTGACAATTGTTGACAAACTTCTCATATCTCACTTCTTTCTGGCATCTGTTTTCCACAGTCTATGCAGGCAACCACAACAGGAGACATGTCATTGCTCCGCTCTCAAGTGCTTACTTTGATTAGAGAGGTAGACGAGGTGAACACAAAGAATTCTGCATTGACTGCCACCATCCATGTGAAGGATACTAGGTAAGTGGTACAAAAGAGAGGTGTAAAAGAATGTACATGTCATACATTTACAGGCCAGTTCTTAAAGAAATATTTTTTTCACAAAAGACAATATATTCTCTGTATAGAAGATCTGAAAATTAGTGTTAAGTCAAAAAACTTTTTAACATTCACTTTGTGAAGGGGGGAGCAGTGGCTCATCTGGTCGGGCAGTTTACTACCAAGTCAGAGATCCGAGCTTTGAATCCTATTCAGGGCCAAGTCAGTTTTTCATTGCTCCTCTGTGTCCACCCAACACTAAATGGGTAGTTAGGTCTCTTAAGACCCAGCGAAAGTAAAGGTGGCAAGGAAAGCAATAGCTAACAACCTCATGATGCTGTATGCCAAGAAAATCAGGACCCTGGTTCCCCTATGCTTGGACTAAGTGTGGGACCCACTTTACTCCTGTGAACTTAAGCTTCATTCAGAACATTGGTATTAAAGAGGAAAGTTTTCCTCAAACTGCGTAGTTCTTTGCCTTAGATTTCTTTTTTAACTACTTTGTGTGTTTTCAACTTAGGCCTCAATTTTGCTTGTTTGATCACATCCACTATGAGTGTCGTCCTTCATTGTCTATTCTGCATCTTATGACTTTGTGGGCTATTTCAAAACATTCTAAATTTTCTGAAAATTTTTCACAAAAATCTACATGGATTTTGACTAAAGTTTAAGTACCTTTGTTGATTGCCAATTTAAGAGTGTATGTAAATTAAATACTTCTAAGTTTGTATTTTCCTTGCTTCCCATTTCCTCTACAAGAGAGGAGGTTAATGTTTATGAATCCCCACAGAATACAGGAACTGGAGGAACATAAGCGGACGCTAATCGCAGAGCGAGCTGCCCTCATGCAGGAGCAGAGCAGATTGCTCCAGAATCTGCACAACCTCAATGTCCAGCAAGAGCGAGCTCAGCAAGAGAATGTCAAGATCAAGTAAGAGTCGAGGATATTTTGATTGTTGCATTTATGAGTTATAATATAATTATTTTTAAACCCATATTAATATTAAATTGTGTCTCAGTTTCAGATTTATTCTTTCCCACTTACAAACCGCTCTTAATGATTTAAAGTGTCTCTCTGAAAATATGGCATTTTTTCAAAGGCAATTGTATATTTTCAAATTCAAATAGCCTGTTCTTTAGATTTTGGGGTCCAGCTTATTGATGTGCATTATTAGAATCATATTCTTTTTTCCTAAGAGTTTAACTCTATGTCCCTGTATCTATGTGTAATGTGTTGATGTAGTATTAATATGCTGCCATATCAACACATTGTATTTCGATCAAGTGCATCATGAAAATTTACCTCTGGGGCCAATCTCAATATCAAGCTATTAGACATGGCTTGCTAACATATTTTTGACCCCGTATCAACCCTTAATGCGTTGATGCAGCAGTTATGTGCTGCCGTACCCAGGCATAGTACATTGACATCTGTTTTCATGCTTAAAAATAATCCTTACAAAACAGGTACAAAAATCACTCAGCCAGTGAGAAGAGATAAACTCTAATCCCATACTTCCTTATTGCTATATCTGTGAACAATTCAGGCAGCAATATCAGCAGCTGCAGGACTCTTTCAGCAGTCTGGTCACGGATTATAAAGATCTACAGGAAATGTTTGAGACAAAGTTCCAGGCTCAGAAGCAGCAGGCGGTGAGACTCTCTCTTTTCTTTTTTCATTTGTGATAGTCTAAAAAATGATTTCAGTTTTTTTTCCTCCTTTTTTTTTTTTTGCTATTCAGTGATTCGGTGACAGTGTAGGAATCTTTAATGGGGTGGGGTAGGGGTAGGATTGTAGTGGTGATGGTGATGTTATGTCACACAGTGTAGAAATCTTAAAGGAGGGAGGGAGGTGCTAGGGGTGATGGTAATGTTATGTGACACAGTGTAGGAATCTTTA
>BLXT01001319.1:1180870-1191624 GCA_019648995.1 Plakobranchus ocellatus
GGGGGGCTTTTAGGACAGCATTAAAATAGAATAGAACACCATGTAAAAAAATATTTAAAGTTGTTCAGAAATATGATATGCAAAATTGATTGAAAAACATTGTGAAAAAAAAGGAAAAAAAAAACTTTAAAAGTTGATATTCAGTGCATGTAAGTTAGCCAAACTTAACTTTAAGCCTGCTGCCTTTTTCCATTGCCCACACCATACACGCTCAAAGGGAAAAAAAAGTGTGAGCTAACTTTCTACTGCACTGTCACGATTCCTCAGGCACCTTCAGCATCTTGTGGGGAATTCCCATTTCCCAAAATAGGAGGTCACGGCTCAACCTGGGCAAATTGTCTTGTTTTTGTCTTAGAGTTCTCCAAATCTGAAGCCTCAAGCTGTAAATACTGCTGGAACACCTGCCGCTGCTGCTTTATGGTGTCTAACACCAACTTGGGGTCATTGAATATCTCGCGGGTTGCTTGAGGTATGACGCTCATGCCATGTACCTGCTTTTGCTCGGCTATCAGAACCTCGTACAAGTCAGCACAGCTGCGGAGGCGATGGAGGATTCATAATTATGCGATATGTACAGTATAACATTCAGTGTGAACAAAATACAAGCATTCAAAATAGTTAATGTGCAGTTTTTTTTCTTTCGAAAACGTGCTTGCCTCTTCTGTGATCTCTAGCACTTGGATTCCATAGCGATCGGACAATGGGATTTAGTTGCATGACGTGAGCTTACCAGGTTTCTGTAAATTTCGGGGCTAAAACCTTAAAATGAACTCCAGTATCAGCTAATGAGCGTTGTAAGTTGTTTTGTGTGTGCGTGTGTGTGATGGTTTTCTTGTTTTACGTTTTGTGTTTACTTTGTACTTGTGATTGGTTTTTGTCTTTTTGTGTCTGTGTGTGTGTGTGGGGGGGGGGGGGGGGGGGGGGGGGGGGGGGGGGGGGGAGAGGGGGATGAAATTGACTCTGAAAGCAGTACACTGCATTTAGGAAATTTCAATGCATCGTTTTAATACATAATTAATGGCTCTGAACAAGGGCAGCAAGCTATCATAATAAAACTGTTAAGCGATAAAGTAAACAATTCAGGTGACTCAATCTTGTTAGATGTAAAGTGAGGACTTTTTTTTCCTTTTCGAGCAATTTACACTCTTTCGATATAATACATGATTCTAATTTTGCAAAAGGAAATAAAAAAAATAGTTTTAAAAAAAAGTATACCTAAGATGAAAGGCCAGACGATTGCATAGAATTGTATTCAAACTAATGGCAGAGTGATTTCGCCTATAACAGTATAAAAAGCTCAATGGCAACAAGATATCGCTACTTAGAAGATAAACACATACTCTGAAACATCCAGCTCTGGGTTGTCTAGGCGGATGAGGTAGGAGCGTGTCTTCTGCGCCAAATGTTGCCAGGCCGCTGCAGCAGCGACGTAGGTTTCCGCTTGCTGTCTGCATCGGACATCATTTGAATATATTTTTGTCAATATATCATGGAGAGATATAATTGCTTTGGTTTCTCAAGGTAATAAGATTTAATCAATTGTTTTTTTGTGCGTGTCTTTTTGTGAGTAGAGTAAGTATAACTCAAGAAAGCCCTCTAGATTAAGATATTCTTTCTAAACTAAGAGAATATTGTACATATTATTTTTCAATGAAAGAAACCGGTTTTTTTTATTATTATATTAACTAAGCTTAATCACAGAATTATAAAAGCAACAGTTTTTGCTTTGAATAGAGCATTAATTTATACTGCTGCAGTAAATTCGTAATATTGCTCAGCCTTTGCTTTTTTAGTTGAATGAATTAAGAGTTCAATTATTTGTTTCTAATATTTATACACAGGCTTTTTTCCAGCATGATTTCAATTTATCTTTATCCAAGCTTGATGATAGTTTTACAAGCACAATATAAATCTTTGTCAAAATCTCAGTCATGGTCAATCAAAGAAGACACCGATATCTGAATTTTGCTCGCTACGTTGTAAGATCCCTTAACGACCTACCTAAAAAACAAAATGAAGCGAGAGCTGCTCTTGAGGAGGTAGCTTAAGCAAGCCGCCCCTTCCACCGCAAACATACGCACATATCTATTGGACGTAAAGTTTTCGGAGGGCAGCGAGGAGGGCTCTGAGCTGCTAGACAGAAGCCACTCCTCTACTGAAGATGCAGACATTGTATCTGAATAAGCGAAAAAAGACATAAAAAAAACTTTGAAAAAACAATTGCATGTCTATTTTACAATGATTGCTTCAAGGCCCAGGGTATTATTGAGGTGCATTGAAATTAAGTTTCAGCATCAATAGCCCTATAGTTTGTATCGATTATCCAAAATTTCGTTCGTTTTGAGACGTATCTTGTGGCTTTTTCAATAAATGAATGACAGACGCTCTAACCTCAGATATTGGTTAAAGAGCATCATAATCAGAAGCAAAATGAAAAAAATATCTGTGCGTCTAAGCTTAAAAATTGTTATTTTACCGAACTGTACATAAAATTTTCTGCGTGCTATAGTGTAAGTTTTGAAATAAAAGTAAACTTGAAAGATGGTATTCTGTTCAACTTTGTGACATAGTTTGTGACCCTTTCTCAATTCGCTCTCTCGTCAGCAACAAAAAAATAACACAAGTCTTACAAATAAAATAAGTGAAGGGCACCCAGAGATAGATATCATGGATTGGTAAAACAGACTGTTTTTGCTTCCTTCGCCACCTATTCTTTGGTTGAGTCTTAAGAGACTTATAGATTATGAGCAGACTCATAATTTTCGCAGATAAAATTCGTTGACTCAAAACGAGAATCAAGACCATGCACAACAACTTGCACAATAGCCAAGCGCCCTGACGATTGTGCTACTATACTACCACTGCTCACACACATCACCAGCAGCCGTGAGAAACAGGATAAACAACAACGTACGATAGGAACAACAATAACTGTATTATTATTGTGACAGGATGCATTTTGTTTACTTTTCTTTTTTAATGAATCTCGACTGAACCATGAAAATACGGAAGACGGTAAAAAGACAGGGTAGAATGGATTTTAAGAAAGGCCTTAAATTCGCCGATGACTTAGTGCTTCCTCCACACAGTTATCAGCAAGTAAAAGCAAAAACTGATGATCTCGATCACATCTCCCTCAACATAAACCTCAAAATTCACCCAAATAATCCGAAAGATAAACGCTATCATGGCAAAGTAGATTGGAGTCCTAGAAAGCATCACTGACCATCGAAGAAAAAATTAAATAAAGATATATTTTAATCAGATGTCAGCAAGTAGAAAGGAAGCAGGTAACTATACCGTGTGGCCACTTTATCAATAGAGAATTGTGTAATGGACTGGGAAAAAAAGTTAAAAGAGAATTAATCCAACTGTAAAGAAGTTATTTAAAAATCATAAACCCCTGGGACAAACACCAAAATACGCCTTTCCAACGGGGATATCAATTGATCGGAAACGTGGAGACTCCTCACGAGTTGCAGAAATCTGAATCAAAAGTTATCTACAATCGATCCTTATGATCTACTGAGGAACTCATTAATATTCAGAAACTATGGAGAAAAAGCCAGTGGACGTTGAAATCCACAGAAGAGTGGGGCCTTTCTAGCGTCCATCTTCACTTTGGGCAGGGAAAAGCTAATGATATCTAGGTGACAAAAATGACAGCAGCACTCACAGTAAGTAGCACAGTATGCAGAAAACTGGCAACGGCATTCACAAAAACATCATCAATTACGAAACAAACAACATTCAAAGAACTTCTCATTTTTATGTCCTTAAAACGCTGTTGAATATCCATATAGCCCATAGAAATAAAATTAATATGTACCTCGAATTATTAAGCTGAAGGTTTAGAATTTCTTAATAAAGCACCAAAAACATTGCTATTCTTTATGATGATGATGTTGTTGTTGTTGTTGTTGTTGTTGTTGTTGTTGTTGTTGTTGTTGTTGTTGTTGGGTTCCGCAACAGACATTACATCATATCAAAATAATCATCATTATCTTAATAAGATTATTTATCTCAAGAAAAATAACTTTTAAATTCAAACTCATTAACCTGATAAATCCTCTATGATCTCCACTATGCGTGGTTTTTTGCTAAGGCCGGAAGCTTCGTAGTTATTCATCATGGCCTCTTTCTCACACTGGAACTCAATCTCCATCATCATTTTGTTGTACTTGAGTTTTGACTGGGGAAAAACGTAATAACACCAGTTTGATCTCTGTCTGTCCGTCTGTCTGTCTTTCTTTCTTTCTTCCCTCCTCCTCTTCTTCTTCATCATCATCTTCCTCTCTTCCTTCTCTTAAAAAAATCGTTTATTTATTGATCCCAAGCAATGCCACCTTTACTTTACAATAATAGACTTCACACTCATCAACCTAAACATATAAGTTATTACAGAACATATTTCGCAACTCTTTCCCCTGTACTTTTGAGGTCACTGGAGCGAGCTGGAAAGTAAAGTATCATAATTTCATTTCACTCACTCATGACTCTATTGATTACTTGCAGATCTACCGCGCTGTAGGCATACTCACCGACTGTTCATATTCAAAGTGTTCAATATTTCCTCTTTCACCTTTTGAAGCTCTTACAGGCTCATTCTTTGAACAGTTTTCCATGGTTGCTTTGAGATTCACCGTTATTACCGTCTCAGGCTTTGATTACAGCTAGTGTATCTAGAGATTCAATGTCACCTCCCTTCAAAGATGAAAAACAATACAAGTATATGTGAATCAAGAAACAAGAGGTAGTCATCAGAGCAAAAAATATTGATATCAAAACCACAGCGACAACTGTTGAGAATTAAGGTACAGAAATAATTATCAGTAATGATGATGAAGATGGTGATGAAGATGATAATGATGATGATGATGATGACGACGACTACGACAATAACAACAATTACACCAATGATGATGGTGAGGATAATGATGATAATAGTAATAATAATTATTATTAGTTTTATACGCAGTGCCAGTAAAATTAACAACATAATTACTAATATTGTTATTGTTATTGTTGTTGTTGTTGTTGTTGTTGTTGTTGTTGTTGTTGTTGTTGTTGTTGTTGTTGTTGGTAATGTTGCTGCTCTTGTTGCCATTATTGTATTATTACTGCTCTGTCCACTTTACATACAAATTCATGAAAAACATTCACATGCACATACATGTACATATGCAATTCTACATTTATACAGGGTAATTAAGTAAATCATTCAAACTGATAAAATAAATAAACAAAATCTAAATTCTAATATAAATGTAGGGGATATAATATTGTTAGACTGCCCCATTTACTGATTGTGTGTAAAGAATAGTTACCTGTCGCCTTATGTGTGTTTTTTTTTCCTTTTTTTTTCATTTCACAAAAGTGCAATATTACATTGGTTCAAAATACAGACACCCCTCAAACTTTTTCTCTCTTTTTTTTTTTTTTTTTGTGGTCCGATCAGACTAAAGATATTTGAGATTAACCGGCATTCATTTATACAAATAAATATCTAGGAGCCAGAAACATGTATTGTATGGCGTTGTCAGTAACAGCACTTTTTTGCAGCCGACACATTTTTGTCGCTGTGAATTTCGAAACAATAAATTTTTTTCACTTGCCATTTTTCTCCAACATGATATAAAAGTAAATTGAAACTCTATTGAAGGGAGATTGTGATAAATTTTATTCCGATGCAGATTTTGTCTGATTCTGTGTGAAAAGAATGGTTGCTTTGCTTCAATCTGAACTCGCCAGACGGGTTTTGGGTGCTTACTTTTAGTCTTGTGCCTTTTTAAATTTGAAATCCATTCTCCCAAATGTAATCAGAAAAAAGCAAAATCGCTAACTTTAAAAGTCTCTCTGCGCGTTTAAATGTTAAATATGGATCTATAATGAAATTCTAAGACTCCAAACTCTGTACAGATTATAGGTCTAGATCTAGATCTTATGAAAATTCAGTTTTGTTTACATGCGTGCCCCATTTCGGCTAAACCACGTGATAAACCCCGCCCCCCTCTTCTCCCCTTTCTCTTTCATCCATCCGCTGACGTTTTATAATCGTCTTCCACACATATTATCTACCTACAAACACTGCATTGTATCCCTCTCTATCCTTTGAAATCACATCACCAATACTTTCCTTCCGTAATTCCTCAAGTCTTTCTTTTTGCACTGCGACTCCCCGCCAACCTCCACTTTCTTTATCCGCTGACTTTTTATACAAGTGTATTTCCCTGCGTTATACATCATTGTTGTCATATCTTCTTCAGTGAGCAACCGACGAAGCCATTAAAGGCGAAACGTTTTTCATGTTTATAGAAATTGGGTTGTGTTTTCATTTTTCGAATAGAAATTAAGTTTGTAATTGCATTTTTATATGTAATCTTAATTTCTCTGCAAACTGATGAATGCATCAAAGCATCAAAGTTTTCCTTGTTTTGCTTCAGTGCTATAATTTTTTTAGTTTTGTTTTGGGTTTTTTTTTGTGTTATATTTTGGGACAGTAGTAAAGACGTCCCTGATACTGCACTGACTTCTTTGAAGAAAATTATCGCACGGTCACCTAATTTTTTTAGTCTTTGATCATAAAGCTTTACTATTGCGCTTTTCGAGTCTACAGGGACTCCCGAATATTGCATGATTTATCCGGATTAAGTGCGAAACTTATCCCTGAAAATGCGGACATAGTGTAACAAACATGTCAGGAACAATACCAGTATGTCTTAAAAGCTGAGTGACATCAATAAAGAAAGCAGAAAATAATATGTTGACTCGTTAATCTTGATTGCTTATTCATCCTTAAGTTTTTCTAAAATGTGTGATCAGATTTTAAAGTTTATAGGTTAGATCTACAGTTGCTTTTAAGCTGACTTGTTCCATTTTCGATAATACTGTTGCAACGCATGAAAAAAGAGACTAATTGACCAGTGAATACAATAGTCAGACTAAGTGGCATGATGTAATTTGTGAACAAAATATTATATATATGTGTGTCGGCACAGAAAAACCAGGACAAAGTAACAAACAACAAAACGCCACAAACGTCAAATATAGTCGATCAACCTTAAATCTAAAAAAAAAAAAAAATTCTTTACATATTGTGAAAGGTTAGCATTTTATTTAATGTTTCCCAAAATATTAAAGTAAAATTCAACCCAGAAATGTGTTTATTTTGTGGTTTTTTTTTAGGTAGGCCTATGTATCGTACAATTTTGCTCAAGATTGTTGCTGTTACGTGTTTATAAAAGTCTAATTTGACTTCTTGTGGAAAGACACAGCTCTAACACACCTAACTATTTCGCATATCAAAAGAAAGCTCTTCTTTTGCTTTCTTAAAATAAACAAATGCGCATAAATATAACGAATCGGGAAGAAGTGCGCATACTATAAAGCATCGTATGTTCGTTCACAAATACGCAAAAATGGTCTATATTATGGATTTTCAACCTGAAAAAAATTCCTCCAGCTAAATAAGGGCTGCAGATTATGTTGAGCAAATCAATTTTTAAATTGTCAGTAGATTTAATAGATCTAGATCCAAAGATTTATGAAAGTAACAACGTCAGTATTGTTTGAAGAGCAAATATCAAAACTAGAATCTAGATCTATAGATCTATTCTATAGAAGTCTAAAAACTTTAAATGCGATTTTCTCAGTTTCACTTTTTAAACATTTTTAATCTTTGAAATGTCATAACTTTGGCTCTAATAAAGATAGACAAAAAATTTAAACTGCACTGTATTCAACAAAACCAGACCTTTCATTTGGTACCAATATATCCATATGTCAAAATTTTACGTTTGTCCTGGTTTTCCAGTGCAGCGTCACATAGATCTAGATCTAGATCTAGATTCTTTGTGACGCATCACGACGGTTCGGGGCACTACGTACTGAAGGCTATTTTGAGCAATGGGCCAAAAAGACGTAACACCCTATTTTTAGGCTTAAATATTTTTATTGTTTAAATCATTGGATTAATCATAAAACTTTGGTTTAGAACACCAAAAAAAAAACTTAAATTCACCATAGAAGAATGTTAACATTTGCTTTTTAAAAAGGTAATAGTAGATTTATTACGTATTGTTTTCATTAACTGAGCCATTTTCAATAGCCTGATTAAACTATTCTCATTTTTTTTTAATATCATCGTAAACGGCAAAACCCGATCTTTCTGTTTATAGTAACTGTTTCTATTTTTATAAGCAGAGAATCAGCACTCTTGTACTCTAAAAAGAAGGGAAGTTTGTGAACTATCTGTTTTTAGCTAGCAACCCGGGGGGTTCCCCTACAGTAACAGAATCTGGTTGCTCGAGCCCTTCATGTGACTGATTGACCGTTGAAAATGGCGTCTAAAAGCAGAAACGATCTGTGAAGCCCTCAACTCAGCTAGAGATTCTAATTTAAAGGGTGTTGAAGACGACGGGAGGTTAAGACAGTTTTTTGAGGAATATCTTTCAGGGAGTGAAGAATAAATAAAAGTATACTAGTATAGAGATTGAGGAAGAAGAAGTAGAAGATGATTTTGGAGAAGGGCCTAGTGATAGACCCAGGCCAAGGCTCGAAGCTTAAGTGGGCGTTGGCCTAGCAGACACGGCTAAAGGGCAAGATTCAGAGTCAGATGAGGATCAGGAAGATGAAGATTTATAAATGCTGTATTGTTTGATTAAAAATTTTTTTTATGAAAGAGAGATGGATTGAAGATTACAAAGAAAACTCAACATTTCCTTTCTTTCAAAAAATTTGCTGCTGTTTTATACCAAGTGTGAAAAAATGCTGCATTATTCCTTTACATCCAAAACCGCCCATTCATGTTTGACCGAATGACTTTTGTCTCTATGACTCCAATTAAAAAAAAATCTTTGCATTTCTTTTTTAAATGGATTGCTTTCTTAAAATCAGCAGGGTAGTATTAAAAAAGTTTAATCTTTAATTTCAAAGACTTGTTTCATCTTTATTATTTTCTCACTGTTTTCTTTTTCGTCGTTCTTTAAAACTGACACCTGGTGTGTAGCATGCCATTACATAGAATGATACTGACAGATTTGTTATAAATTTAGCCTCAACCTCTGTGCGAAATTTCATGTTTGTGACGTTACTAGAACAGATTATCAAACTAAGTTACCAATGGAAACATTGCAAGACGAAGTGACTGAAAAGTATTAATTAATTGATTAAACAAAGTTAAAGGTAAAACAAAAAGACTAGCAGCATGGTATAACAAAGGCAGGGCTGGTGTCAAGTAGCTTAGCCTAAGCTAAATCAGGTATATGTCGAAGCTTGATGTCTAGATCTTGGGCAAAAACCACAATAAAGATAACAGTAGTAACAGTTGATAATTTCACAGCGATACCTTAACGTCCACAAAATATATTACATTAGCGTCAACAAACCACAAACGAAGAGTTTTTACTGAAACATATGAATAGAAAATAATATAGCTTTTTAATCTGTCTCTAATCTAGTCTGATCCATCGGGAAAGCACCTTTGATTGGAGCATGCGCATACATCACAACTCGGGATATCCTTCCTCAATGCTAGAAAAAGAATAATATTACAATTGGCCTAAACACATTAGCTTTTACACAGGGCCGGATCCATGGGGTGGGGGTGTTCCAGGGGTTCCGGTACTTCAGTCTAATCTACAACACACACTTCTATAGCGTCTCGGAATTTCCCCCTCTATTTCCTCCTGGAAAAGGGGAGGCGGGATTGCATTATGTTGCGTATCTCGCAGGTAGACTGTAAAGTGCCTTGATGTCAGTGGGGTGGGCATGGATCAAGAAAAAAATCTTGAACCAGTAAGGCTATACGTTAAGATAAAAGCATCGCAAGAGGACTAAATAATAAATTATAGCCGTTCTGGAAGAAAATCCTCTACAAAATCATAGGTCTGTGTATTAGTAGTGTTTGCTATCGGTTTGAGATACTTTTAGCCGAAGTTTTGCCTCAGCGATTCCGACCAAGAGTTCGGTGCAAGCTATGCGCTATAATTTATACATAAATAAGTTCATTCTGTCTAATTGTTTTAAGAAATGCATGAATGATTCAAGTGATGAATCACGTTGATGTCTACTAGTTCAACCATACGCTAGATACAATTTGGAGAAACGTTTTAAATAAGAAAACGTGGACCTCATGGACTCAAAGATTTTGAGTTTAAAACTGAGACTTGTTCATTGCCCAGTTCATAATACGAAGTATATAATATTTTCAAATGTATGCCAATTTTCCATAAAATGATTTTGTTTTTCTGCACTACCCTAGTTGTACAACACGCTGCGCCATTGCAAACAAACAGAAAAAAAACCCCAAAGTATGTAGCTATTTTCAAAGTAACAATGAAACAAACTAAGTATGGAGCAATCTCGAGGTTTAAATCTATCCAATATCTAATAAAGCTAGGTGTACTCTGTGAAATAGTATAAAAAGTAACAGCACAGTTAATAAGAATTTCTCCTTCGTTAAACTTCATTCGGCTTAGCAAGGCAAAGCAACATCCGCGTTTGAAAGCTTCAGCGCTACCTTTTTCTATTTGTTTTCGTCTGTTTGTTTGTTTGTTTGTTTCTGTTCATTTTTGCAGGCCTAAATATTTGTAAGTGTGCTTACCTTACATGTAGGGATTAAATATGAAGAAAAGGAAGCATTAGGCCGCTGGGTATGACCTGTGCCTGATAAAAATGCTCCGTTGCAGACATAATACTTTCTTAAAAATGACAGTGATAGCCTGTGAGAGAGAGAGAGAGAGGGGGGGGGGGGG
>BLXT01001319.1:1220375-1237267 GCA_019648995.1 Plakobranchus ocellatus
ATTTTATAGTTCTCGATCTAAATGATTATTCCAATGCAACTGTGGCAAAAAGATTTGATTATGACTGAAATGAATGTTTTTGAAAATATAAATGGTTATCAAGCATTTTTCAACTCATCATGTGCATTTCCTTTCATTTTTGAGTGAGGATAGTGATAGTGTGATACTTATATGGGAGAGTAGGCAATTCCTCGAACTGCACATCCATCTGGAACAATTTTTGGCTTTGGTTCATCTCTGACCTTGATGAAGACTGCTTAAAAGATTATTAGCTGTTGTTCCAACAAACCTCTGTAGGCAAGAGTTGTATCCAGCCTTCTCTAGCCTTGCATTTACCTTTTCTATTCTATGCTAATGTAAATGGACCATTGTGGTTTATAGAATAGCAATTGAATGGAATAGCATGTTAGTTCTTATTCCTGTGTCTTTGAGATTTGGATGATCAGCTGAAAGCTCTAAAATGTCACACACATCCAGTAAGCTCTTCCTCAACATTTTCATACAAGTAACTCTTTCTCTCCAGGATTTGATTCAACCATCTTATGTGAATGTTTATGCCCTTGTTTCTGGTTGAACAAGGCAGTCCTTTGGTTTTACATGTATTGTTGTAGCAAGTTCTTGTAACACTGTTGTGTTACAACATGAAACTTCCCTGGCTTAGTTAGGGCAACTTTGGTAGAATTGAGGATGTGTTAATTTACTTCCAGTGCTCTAATTGTGTAGCCTTTTGCCGGCTTTTGATGTGCATGGTTTGTTATGTCACAAACAGGAATGGTGGGTAGAACAGGGTTTGGTCACATGGCTTATTTCCTTGTTCAGACTGGATGAATGACTTGGATGTTTTAGGACTGCTTAACACTTTATTCTGAGACTAAATTCTGTGAAAAGGCATAAATGATTGAATTTCACATGTGGTTTGCAACTGTTACTAATACTATCCTCTCAGTATCTTCAATCCAAAACTAAAACTCCATTAATTTGAACCTCAATCAAAACAATATTCTCCTTTCATTGCAATGTAGTCTTGTCTGATTTTTGCATCAACTAACTCTCCACAGTTATTTTGAGGGAAGGACAGAGAAATGATGTGAATCATGCTCCCCAGAGCACAGAAAGAATGAAAATGATAATTTTCGTAACCATTGCCTGCTTCCTGGCAGGGGTACCTACCTCAGTCAAAGGTCAATCAAATCCTGCCTTTAATGACCCTGACACAATTAATGCTCAAAACCAGATTTGTAAGTTACATTTTTATATATATTAAGTACTCATAGCCTTAGCTTCTTAGTGCTAAGTCAAGTCTTTCTGTAAATTGGAAAATGAGGCTGATTGATTGGTCTGATCAAAATATTAACAAAAAGAAATAAGAGCAAACGTATTTAGTTATAAGCTCACTGTAAATTAAGGGTGCTATTAAGTGTAAAAAAAACATTTGAAATATTTGATGTTTTTTTGTGGCTCATACATCAACACACAAACAGGGCTTAGGCTTATGAGGTATAAGAAATCAGAAAAAAAGCTGTTTAATTTTTTTGTTTTTCTACTTTTTCCAGAGATTGGGTTTGTCCAGATCTTTCTGCATTTACATTTTTAAAAATTATTTGTAGACAATCAACTGTGTTTAAAAGGAATTTATCAAAAGTCAAACCAATATCAATTTAATTATGCCTGCCAAAATGTGGAAAGGTCATTTGCAGTGAAGATTAGCCATTATTTTTTCAAGAGAAGTTTCTGTTCTTGTTTTTTATCAAGTCTCCTTTGTTTTATCTATGTCATTAGTCTATTTTGACAAGAACAGTGACTGCAATGGTTTAAAGAAAACGCTGTACAATGCTGAGGCGATAATCCGAGGCTCAGACATCTCATCTGTCCAGGCAGGACCAAAAACATGCACCATAATTTTGGTTGCAGAGGGTCAGTTTGGGGGAGCACAACTTGAAATACAGGTCATTTCCATGAACATCCAGGATTGCGACACCAAAGTCTCTATCTATGAGGGTGATGGACCACAAATTATTCTGGTATGCTCATTTTAGAGAAGAGGAGGCATGAGGAAAAGGGCAAGGGGGAAGAAAAGAAGAAATGAGGTTTGAAAAGTATCAACATAGTTGTATGCTTTACTTGCCAAAAAAATAAAAAGAAACACTGAAATTCGGTTTTTGGGAGGGGAAAAAGGTCTATAAAATGAACTATTTTGTATCATTTAATAAGTGATTAGAAAAAAAAGACGTATTGCAATCTATGTGATCTTTATTTAAGTAATGGCAACAGAAAAAATAGTCAACATTGGATGACTTGAATCACTACTCTAGTGGAATATGTCTTTAAGTTAGAGCTCTTTGCTAAAAGAGCATAAAAAATTTTTTCTAAAATTTGTTCATGACATGTGATGCTTGAATATTTATATATTATGTAATGCCATCTCACAATAATATCTTGGGTGCCATGAGAGCCATATAAATTTGTTCATTTAGAATAACTAAAATTTTCTCTCATACAAGTTGACAGTGTGATAACACTTGACCTATTGACAAACCCAAAAGAGAAAAAAATAGAAAGGAGATTGGGGGGAATGTGCTGCATCAAAACGAAACCTTACATGGCAAGCACAGTTTTAATCAATAAAGATATATATGTCAATATTCGCATTTTTTTTCCACAATGATTTTTACACTATCTTTAGGGGATTCTTGCGGTGTTTCATACTACCTAAAATCTTTGATTCATGCTCCCGAGGAAGAGCAGTCTATTCTTCCATGGCAGATATTTAACAAATTGAAAATGTAATGCCAAAAACAATTTTTTCCAGTCTTTTTCTTTTTGGGGGGAGGCCACAAAACATTTCATTTTATAGACATTATTTTGCATTAACAAATTATGATTGAGGTGCATTTATTTAGTGTATTTTTAACAATTTTATCACTAAATTCTTTGTATGATTTCATAAAAGCAGATAGTGATGGCAAGAGCTTATCTTGACCAAAACTTGAGAATACAGTTTTAAGATGAGTTTTAAGGTGGGCAAATATTTTAATATTTTTTGGTATTGTTTTTTCCAATCTTTTTATGGTTGATACAGTCGACTTATGACTGCAACTCAAACCAGTTGCGGAATATGAAAAGAATGGTTACAAGTGGAAATACAGCCACTTTTGTCATGACTCGAAGAAATGTGGAACGAGTTTCATATGATGTTGAAATCAGAGTGAGGCCTATTAGAGGTAAGTTTGAGGATTTAGTGAAAAAAAACCTACCAAAATTTCAATATTTAAAAGAAGGGCTGAGAAGATTGATTATTAAAAAAAACAAGCTAAAATCATCTATTTATCTGCTTAATATATGCTGAGCTCTAACAGATGAACAGTCCTCATCATTCACAATTTTTTTTTTTTTTCATACAAGCCATTAATGGATTTTCTTTTCCCAAACCAGCCCATTTTTATGCAACTGATCCTCTAAACGCAATTGAAACAATAGGATTAGGGAGTCCAACTGTTAACTTACTAGTAGTACTTCATCTTAAGAGAAAACAACTGTTTGCAATAACTTGATTTCAAGCTGTCTTCAAAGTCAATAACTTATTTAACTTAAGAGAAAGAATCTATAAGAATTACCTTTGTAATTACAGACAAGTGTAGCAGCCATATTAAATTGATTAAGCTTCAGGTAAGCTTACTGAGCTTGAAAGAGGAGAATGGGTAGGGAGTTTAATCTAATTGAAAAAAAACTAAGGTATAGTGGCTTTTGGAAATGCTTTTTTTTTTAATCTTTAGAAATAACAGGCTTAATTTGTAGGCCTACATAGCAAAATATGTAGGCTTGAGACTTAGTCAAAGCTGCATTAAAACATAGCTGAAGCACACTTAAAAGTCATCACCTCATTTGTCTTGCCTTAGCCTCATTGGAGTCTCAGGAGTAGAGAGCAAAATCCCTTGACAGAGATAGGAATACTCTTACTAGTCTTAATTGATTTGTTCTTTCAAGTATTTTTGCTATGTTTCGCATTAAAGTACATGGGCTGCTTGAGATGTCTCAAGACTAGCCTGAATGGGTTGGAAATTGCATTATAAACATCTGTGGTGAGAGTTGCAGTAGTGATAAGTGAATAGGGCTTTGTTGGCTATGAGCCAAGATATGGGATTTACAAAAAAATTTTTTTTTAAAGGAGACTTTTCTCAAGATTTTGGTATGCAATGTCAAACTATATATGTTCTGAGATAATGTTTAAAATTATGTTTAATGGTAAAATAATATATTTTTGGATTCATGGAAGGTGGAAACAGGCCTGGCTATGAAAATGATTACAACAGAGACAACCCATTTGCTTTTGACAAATTTGATCAAGAGGCTATAGTTGGAATCGTTGGTGGCTTCTATGCTCTAGTTTTTCTCATCTGCGTCGCAGTTGTTATCTACTGGTACCGCACTTTCAATGGCATGAACAAAGAGTGGGAAACCCATCAACTGGCTGCTCTTAAAACAGGTTTGTATTGCAAGCTTTAACTGAAAAAATTGTGGTCTTCGCTGTATGCATCTTAATCGTTTGTGTAGTTTTGAACATTAAGGAATGGCATAAAGGTGGTGATGGAATCTGATTATGATGTTGCAGTATAAGTTTAGAATAATTGTTATATTAGTAAAAAGAAATATGTTTTTAAACTTTTCTTAGATGTTTAGAGTGAAAATTGTTGAAAGCACCTGATTTTGATAGTAGATTTATATAAAAGAAAAGTAAAGTGAGTTCCACACTCAGAGTAAGGGGACAATAAATAGGATTGGAGTTATTATTAATTTTGACTAGGCTTAGGTTACAGCATATTGAGATTATTTGCTGTGGCTTTGCTTCCCATTTTTATTTTACTGAGTTCTAAAAAGCCATGCAGCAAGTTCTGCAAGGTAGCCAAGTGCTATATCGACTGATCTAGCTGTCATTTTAACTGACATATCCAATGAAAGAGACAAAATAAAAGTGATTCATTGAAAAAAGTAGATTTGTATCAAAATGAATTTTTTTTTAAAATGTAGAATGCTTCATATGAATCTTTTTTTTTTCTTTTTTTTCTTTGTTCTGAAAAAAATCGATTTTTTTTCCCTTATTTTAAAAATTAATTCCCTCTTTGTTGCATGAAAAATTGAATGACTTTCAAAGCATCTTTAAGGGTGGTCATCTGATGCACAAAAAAAATTGTAAAAGCTATAAAAAAGTGACTCTCACGGAAATAATATCACAGATGTTTGCATCGCATGGAATAAGTACATAATTTACAGCACAGTATTTTTATATATTATTTGTCTCTTGCCTTCTGTTTGAATTTTTCTCAATTTTTTTGAAATGTCAAAATGATGTGCAAATAGAGAAAAAAAAAAGAGGATGATTGAGTTATTTAAATAGTCTTTGAAAAATGCTTAAATCGAGGCATGAATTTTTTTTTTTTGCGTCAAGAAAATGCTTTAGAATTTTTTTATTTAATATAAGATCTACAGGCATGTCCATTAAATGAAATGCTTCTCATTTGTTTAGCACGCTTTTCAACATTTATTTGGCCAGTATGTGACCCCAACTTATCAATTTCATAAGTTTGGTTTTTTTTTTTCTTCAACAAAATTGAAGCTGTGTTCATTTCATCTTGTCAGATCTGCAGTGATAGTTTACCATTTGTAATTTTTATTCTCTTCTGTGATTAAACACAGAAAGGTTTTTTGAAAATCTGTTATGATCAGATGCAAGAAAATCTCTCATTATTCATACCTCTGCGTAACAAAATGTTGGAAAAAATTATCATTTGTCACGTCATAATTTATCTCCTAATTTTTTAAAATATATTCGGCTTTAAAATAGGATATTTCATGATTTAAGGGGATTTAAAATTAATTGAAAGTGAGGTGTTTTTTTCCTAGTAGCCTTTCGCCATTCTACATCAGCTCAAGCTTTTGAGAGTCAATGTTTTCTAGAAGTGATTATATCAAATAGCTTTGTTTGGTCACTTACAAATAATCATGTTGAAAATAAATTCAATAATGTAGACCCAATATTCAAAATTATATATCCTATGTCAAAGTCATGTGTAGAACTAGAAGGCTCTCGTTAGAAATCAGTATCTTGAAGTTTGGGATTTGGCATCAGGCCTATACCTGGGTACAGGCAGAAGGGGCATGGATGGCCATGGTCCATCTTGATGTTTCTGACATGTTGCCAAAAAGCACAGTATTCAGGTAAAAGTCCTTAACTGGCAGTTTATGCAACTCAACACTTTCGGGTCGATATCCTTGTCAAGAATATTATAAGCTTTGCCTTCCTTGGTGTGGCACTAAAGATATACAATTAATAAAAAAGAGAATTCCAAAGACAGCTTAAAATGCACAACTTCTCCTCATTGTTTAGACGTTTTCAAAAAGCAATAATGGCTCGTAAAACTATTGGTGTAGATGAGACCAACACTAACAGCGTTAGAGAGCTTATGTTAATGCTGGACCCCAGACCAAAGGTCTTAATTATTATAGAATGCTTGATTGTAAAGTAGTAGTTTTGTTATGGCATAGGCTTAGGGTTGTCTTTGCCCAAACACTACGATTGATCTTGATATATTGATGATAGTCCTCAAACATTTGAAATAGAGCAAAGGAACACGTTTAAACCGAAATTCTAGGGAGTATTATTTCTATTTTGGTTTAAACATATTTTGGTTTAAGCATAGTGCATTAAATAGGTAAGATTAATAACGGAGAGTAACCAACTTCCGAAATATTAAATTAAACCAATCGCACCCATCGTCACACCACAATGTGAACGAACATGCCTGTCCACGAATCTTTCTCTCTTTTTTATCCATTTCTCTATCCCCCTCTCTTTCCTTTTCAGTTAAGAGGTTATTGCACCTCTTATAATAGAGTTTTCAGAATTTCAGCATCGCCTAAGTAAGTTTTCCGATCCTAGTCTCTACTTGTACACTTTAATCATCGCCTAAGTTTCCAGTACTGAAGTTCTCCACAAGAGAGATGGCTTTATTACCGGCTGTGATGCAACAGTGTTTGCTTAGCTTAGCACTGACGGGACCTAGACATGTAGGGAGTGTCTGACACGTCCCGCTGCGTAACTGAGTGGTGAAAGAAAAGAAAAGGGATGGGCAAGTGTGTGCAGTAGACCTAGACCTAGCCAGACATCGGGCCTGGCCGTCTGTAGTGTCTGGTAGTCTGTAAGTGTAACTAACACTGTTGGGTTTGCATGAAGAAATGCGCGCAAGAAAGGGATGGCCAAGGAGTGTAAGAAAAAAAAAATGTATGTGCCGGTCGAACAGTGACTGGGTTTTCCCGGTAATTTTTATTTCGCTTTAGCGATAGTAAGGCAGCCAACGCTTTCGGTTTACCGCATGTTTAATAAGAAAAAATAAGAGGAAACACGGAAAACTCTTCAATTTCTTTTTGGTTTAGCCGTTTTTTCAATTCAGCCGTTTTCGGTTTAGGTGTGGTCTACTGTATATTGCTAATAGTAAAGGAGCCCAAACACTACCATTGATCTTGATGTACTGATGATGGTCCTCAAACATTTGAAATAGAGCAAAGGATCTATATTGCTAATAGTAAAGGAGACCTTTTGTTCCTCAATAGAAAAATAGTTTGCCAACTCTCATATCCAAAGATGTTGAGTATTTGTATATTTTTTTTGTCATTACATAGAAATGTTGATTTTTTTTGTTTTAGCTGCTCCTCGTTAGTTTGTTTGTTTTTATCTGTCAGTGGTTTTAAGTACATGCAGATTCTAGTTTGAATCATAAGCTGGTTAAAACTTCATGACGATAATGGTACCAAACAAAATATGTCGAGCAAATTACAAAACTGAAAAGATATTATGCAAGTGAAAAAGTTATTCTGCTTGCATTATTGTTGAAATGCTTCTGGATGCAGAACCAATAATCATTAGTCACTGCCAAATCCATTTATGTAGAGAGTTGAATAGGTAGGATCATAGTTTTGAAAAAACTGATTAACTCCAGAACCGTTTGCTTAGTGCAAATTGCTTGTTATACTTGTCATGCTTGTGTGCTCTCAGTCTCTGCGCTGCATGCCCAATGTCTCTTCCCATTCCATTCCTTCTCCAACTGTATTTATAGGCTCAGTATTTGGCACAACCAACCAGACAGCAGCGCCCTCTCGGGCCTGGTCAGTAGATATGCCACCTCCTCACAGCCGTGCAGGATTCTCCAGCCATCCATCAAGGAAGACGGGTCCACCGAGTGAAGATTTTGACAGTCCTGAAGTCTACAATGGCGAGTTCTTCCTCTGTTCCTTTTCTATCTCAATCTAGATGTTGTCCTAAACTTTGCACTCTATGCTGACGTTTGTTTGGTTACCTTTATTTCATTTTTGCTTGCGTTTCTAAACCTGTTGACAGGTACATGACCGAAGCTCTGCTGATTTATGTTTAAGACGGCTATATCTAATTCACAGCAAGAGGAAAGAAATTTTCTTATGTATCAAGCACACATTGATTTTTTTCACTCAAGTATGAAAATGTGGGCGCAGAAAAGATTAGTAACTATAAATCAGTATAGAACATGAGTTGGATGGATTGGAAAAAAACATTCTTTATTTTTTAAAGTATGTAGCTGAATGAGACCTTGAAATCTACAGTAAAAATACCCTATAGATGCAGACCTTCTTATAAATTAAAGATTGTCAAATTACTCAGGTCAAGTTTCGCCTTTTTAACAATTATTAATTAATCAAATTCCAATTTAAAAAACAAAACAAAAAATTTCATTGCTTTAAATAATCCAGTGTCATTCCAAATGAGTTAAAATTTTTAGGCAACAAAGAAATGGTGAGTAGTTTTCAATGAACTGAATTTCTGGCAGCAGCAATGAAGTTTTAATGTATATTAATTTTATTTAATTTTTTTTCGGCCAATATTATATTTGGCACTGTTAGTTAGTGTTACAAACAGATTTTGATAAAATGCTACACAGGTTTAGAAATCTTTGGCCTAAGCTTCAATTCATTCATCTTGCATCAATTTTGAACTGTCTGGCTGGCTTTCTTCCTCAAAATCTCCTACTTTGTCCATTAATGTTAAATGGAATTAACATTTATATGTAATTGTTATGGGCTTCATGAACAATTTTCTCTATCAGCAGAATTTTCAGACCAGTGCAAATTAGTTGGATGTAGAAAGTCGATTTTCATCAATATTCTTTTCAATTTTTTAAAAATGTAATTAATGTTTCTTAGAATTAACAAAAAAGTATCTTTAAAAAATATTCATATTGTAAAGAATGGCCGCAAGGATACATTATGAGGATATGAATAATAATTTCTAACTTGGAATAGATAAATTAAATTCACATTTACAGTACCAAGCACTCAGAAAGTGCTGCCTTAAAGTTCCAATAAATATTTATCTACAGTATCTATAAACCTCTTCGTTTGGATTGTTCTCAAAACATTTTTAATTTGGACTGCTTCTATATTTCTAAGCACATGGAAAGTGCTGACCTAAAAATCTTTAAACTCGTACCAAATAATGAAATCGGCCTTTCTGTAAAACTCTTCATAGACAGTTGCAGTGCTATTCTTTTGTTACTAACCAGTGTCACTGTAACATGGTTTGATTCTTTGTGTTTCCAATAACAATAGAACCTAGCCAGCTTTTGAATGTGTCAGTAGTAGATTGCTAAGTAAAAGTTTAGATTTTATTCTTTATCACAATGCAATACTGCTTGATAATTTCTGTGATGTTGATCCTTTTTTATTGAGCGCCAGTTGTGCGTAACTTCCAACTCTCTTTGCTGGCCTGATATTTTCCCTAGTTTTGGACCTGATCCCAAGGCTTCCCAGTTCTGGAATTTAAAAAAAAATCCCATTTTAAGATCTGAAAATACAGACACCTATCCCCTTTAAACCTGTTCAATATTATTAACCCCAACCCCCTCTTCTCCTTTTAATTCACATTGCACATATTATCTGACGCAAATAATTTATGAGGGCGGCAAATAATTTTCTTACAAATCATATTATTTCTCTGCATATTTATTATACCAAACGAAACATTATGATTATTTGCATTGTATTCCAATACTAAATAATCATTCCAGTGTTGGATTTAAGTTCCTTGTCTTTAATATCAATTGTAAATTCCAGGTTCTATCATTAGAGAGGTTGGCAGCTATGCATATAATTTGTGTAAATTGATATTCAGGATCAGAAAATAACTCTCACTGAAATATTACCCAAAGCATGCTGTGAACTCTCAATACAAATTGACATGAATGAGTCTCATAACTGTTAAGCAAGTAGTTTAACATGTTTCATCTTAGATCAGTTATTAGGCAAAAATTCTGTGATGTTTATTTGCACTTGCATGCTTGCTGGATCATTTTTTAATTTGGTTGCAAACATCTGTGATTTTAGTTTGAAAATTTTTGGTTGCAATGTTTCTTTTTCTTTTTTTTTTTTAAATTTATGAAATCTATTAATTTTGTTTTAAACTTTTATCCATCATGGTATCCTCAGTTTTGTTAACTTGATTATTTGTCACATTATCAATAATAATTGAGATATATATATCCACATATTCCAGGTAGTACCTGTAAAGAATTCAATTGTTGTTAAATAAAACAAAATAAGTTTTCTTGTCTTTCTTTTTATGGGAACTCTCTTTCTGTTGTTAAAATAACTTAAAAATATTTTTTCTTAATAAGAAAAAAATAAATTATATATTTAAGTTTTACATAAAGATGTAACAATATTTATTTGTATTAATTTTCGTCTCTTGCTAAATGAAATGTGCTTTTGTTACTATCCCTACAGAGGAGCGGTTTGAAGCAAGACGCTTGACCTCAGAGAAGGATGGTGTCCGTCCTCGCTATGCCACCACCAACTTCTCTTACTCAGACAGAGAAGAAGATGATCCAGATCATTTTCAGGAGAAGGTTATCACACCAAGAGCTAGGGCCATCAACAGACGTCGTGGCAATCGCAGCAACAGACCTCCTTCCTATGAAGAGGCTGTGAGTGATAATGTCTCTGAGCATTCATCAGAGGAGTATAGCAGCAATGCCTCTGTGGGCAAGAAATCCTTGTCTTCTGAGGAGGCAAGTTCCAGGAGAACAAGGTCCTCCAGATCTGATTCTGAGACACCCACGCAAAGTGAGTCTGAAGACAGCAGAAGTGGGAGTGAAAGCTCCGTCTCCTCGTCTGATAGAAGGCGAAGAAAAGGCAGAGCACGAGGGGCGAGGGCAAAAAGACCACCAGTCACAAAATCTCGCAAGTCGAGAGCTGGAAGAGACTCAAGCAATGCCAGTGATGGGGGCAGTGGCACGACAAGATCTTCACGTCAACAGCATGCAACACAGCCAATGGCAGCCCAGCCTATGCCATATGGCGCCCCAGGCCAATTTGTTCCTGTAATGGCAGCACCTTTCCCTATGGTTCCTGGTTACCCACCCCCTCATTATCCACAAGATAGGCAGCAGGCCTCCCAGCATCCGTCTCAGCCTCAGGTCCAGCCCACAGATCCACCAGTGTATTCTTATTTGGTTCAGAGAGGCTATACTCCTTTAGACCAGCTTAGTGGTGCATCACAGCCAAGTTCACAGGGGGTGAGAAGACCAAAAGAACCAGACACTAGACTCTCAAGCGGTGTGGACTACATGAGGCGATAAATCTTATGACTAGGCTCACATCTCAGCTTTTATAAACAATGATAATCTACTCTCATTAATTGTTTCATGCGGATGAAATTATACAGTCTATCTTTCATTTTTTCCACATGAAAAAATATTAAATTTTGTTGCTAAAGCTTGAAAATATTCCTGCCTTTTGAAACTGCTCACTGACAGTGCACAGAATCCAAGCACTCTTGTTGCTAAAAAAATTTTCAGCCGAAATATTTTGCCTGTCCTAGATGTAAACATGGACTTAGTTTATAACTTTTACCCAGCAACATTACATAACAGCGAAACCTGTTTCAGATGGCTCAACATCATGAGCTTTTTCTTTTGAACATAAAATGAATGTATGCAATTAATTTTTTCTCCCCTTTCTTTAAAGTATGATATAGCTGACATGTATAAAAGTTGTAAAAAAGAAACAATGTCTGAGCTGCAAAGACTGGCTGCTGCACCCTATTTTTGTAGCCTTTCAAACAATGTTTTTTTATCAGGAAGTGAATGGTAAAATGTAAGGGAACACTAAATCACACAATCATAGAGAAAGAGACAGACAGACACACTCACCAACACGCCACACACACACCTCCATAACACAACACACAAATATAGCATATTATTTAATGTTGCATCCCAGTTATTTGAAAAAATAGAAACATGAATTCTGCCAAACTAAAATTATTTTGAGATGGCTCATATAAAATAAGGTAATCATTCTTTCTCTTCACTATATAGATTGAAAAGATCAGGAGACATTATATATTTCTGCCTCACACCTCTTTTGATGGATTTGAAATCACAAAGTTCTCCTTCAATTCTTACAGATGCATATTCCAAAAAATTTCTAATTACACTCTGGTTTTTCCTATCAATCTCTTAATTTTTTTAGCATACAATTAAACAGTTCTACATGTTTTACTTTGTCAGAGGCCTAAGAAATGGGATAACTAACTTGTTGTTATCAGCTGTTTTAAGAAAAATGCTGGTTTCAAAAGGAATACTTTTTTTTAAGGTCCGTTTTAGTGGATAGTTTGTTTGTGTTGAAAAAGAAAATTACGGATACGTTTAGTGTTGTGTCCTATCAAACTAAAAAAAAAATCTTGTTCATAGATAGTCTGATTCTATTTTTTTTTTTTTTCAAAAATTCTTTTGTTCTGTATCTCTTTAAATTTTTTTCATCACTTGTCTGTGTAAAATATTGAACCAAGAGAGTTTCCTTGTGCCTGCCACTGTAGCTGTGCCTAAAAGGGGCCTAACAGCTTGGGATCATCTTGTATTGGATAAGCCATTTCCACAAAAAACAAGGAAACTAGCATTACATTCAAAAGCAACTCTCACTATGTAACCTGACAACTTTGCATCCTAAGATTATCAAATTCTTGCTTATTCCATATCAACTTGCTTTGTATAAAGCTGTTTTGACTAAAAGAAATTATTAAAATAACACTTTCCACCATTTTGAAAGCAAGTTGTCAGCATTACAGTTTGAACGAATGGGAAATTTTATTGGTAGTACCATTGCATTATTTTTTGTGACAATATCATGTAACAAAATTGCTTCATGTTCAGTCCATTTGCTTTATAAATTTGTATAACTTCCAGATTTTGATTTCTATAAATTATACAATTTCTGTAATTGTGCTTTATATTTTCTATAACTATTTGTACCCTTTACACAATTTGACTTACATTTCATTATAATTTCAACATTCCAAATGTACATGTGACTATGTATTATTTTTAAATTTAAATATTTGAAAGTGTCGATATTAATAATTTTTTAATAATTTAAATTAAAAGAAAAAAAAGATTGACAAATGGCAGAGATATACATGTATACACAAACAATTTTCTATTTCCTGAATAAAATAAAATGCAAGGAAAAGCAAGACCA
This sequence comes from Plakobranchus ocellatus, assembly GCA_019648995.1. Taxonomy (NCBI): domain Eukaryota; kingdom Metazoa; phylum Mollusca; class Gastropoda; family Plakobranchidae; genus Plakobranchus; species Plakobranchus ocellatus. The sequence continues at coordinate 1,233,933 of BLXT01001319.1, forward strand.
TGTAGGAAACCTCTCTGCAATCATTATTCTTTAGTTTTAAAAAGTGGGTGCAGGAAATTTAATTCAGCGCTAAGTTTAAACAAACTGTTTGGTGCTGAGGAAATCAGTGTTGAAGTTTTATTCATGATTTAAAGTCTAGCCTGTTTTAGGCTTTATAAATTTGAAAACTTGGCTGTACTCTTACGTGATAATTATAATTATTTGCTTAAGTGACTGCAAAAGAGCCTACCACAAAGATCCCTTTTTGCATAATTACAAACAAGTACATTATCAGTTTATGCCTCAGCATTGAGATATTACACAAGCAAAGTGTGAATTGGTCACAAAGCTCAAAACCAAGTAAATCTCAAGTGTCTTTGGAATGTTTTATTTCATTGTTGTTTTCATAGAACAAGAGCAGCTTTATCTTCATTCCTGACAAATATCAATGTATATAATAATATATACTTTTATCATTGTACATTTTACTTTTTAATGACCTTTACTTAAAATTGTACACCTTTTGTTTCCGAACTAACTTCATGAATGCAACTTTTAAAAAGAAAATATTAAAATGTATATCTTTGTCTTAAAGATGTGTTTTTCAACATTTGTATTATATATATATATTACATAATGTGTGCAGAGTTTCACAAAATGACTCTAGTTATAGTCCTGACTGTCCAAAGTAAAATAACATTTAAGGCCATAGGAGACCAATTTCTTTATGTTTAAACCTTTCAGCAGACATTCTTCAGTAGTTCAAGTCTATTATCCCTAAATAAATGATAAAAATTAAACCTTTAAAATATACTGGAAATCTCAAAAACCGAAGTCCCATTATTCGAATTTCTCATAAACCAAAGTAGTCGCAATCTGAGGTTTTTTTCTCTTCTTTGGCTTTGTTGAGTTCAAACTCATTATTCGAGGTCAAAGAAAGTTGATTCTCATAATTCAAAAGTCCACATTGCCACAAAACACAATTATAAAAAAAAATTTGCTTTCCTTTCCTCTCGTCACTCCCTCGATCACTGTTAACAAACTCTTTAACCAGTTATTTTTTAACTCATTTTTTGGGGGTTTTTCTCCCTTGTCAACAAGGGTGTATTTTTAAAATGCCCGTAAATCACTCAATTTTTGTTTCAGCTTATTGTCCAATACACCAAATGAAAGGGAAAAGAACATAGTAAACTGTGAAAGCAAAATTATATAACTTTTTCTCGTAATGCTGTGTTCTTGTGTGAGTGCAAAAAGTGGTAATAAGTGGTCATGTACGGTGAGAGCGTTTTTGACTGGATAAGCGGTTGGTTTGAGAAACGCTCTGAGCGTTTCTGACTGGTTAAAGAGTTAACAAAGCTGGCATACTCCAGGAGTGTCATTAATAACAATGTGAGAGAGAGGAGGGGTCAAACTAGAGTGAGGGGAGGAAAGTGGGATGCGTAATGTATGTTTAATATTTAGTTGAGATCTTCGACCTCTACTTTTGCCCCTTTTAATAATTCAAAGTCTCATATTTCAAAGTTTTGGTCTATTCCCTGGCACTTCGAATTATGGGGTTTTTCCACTGTAAGTTATCCAGTTTACACAAGGCTTTAAGGATTATAACTAGACTCTCCTGATGAGATACGTTGGGAGCAAAGCTGCAATAAATCATTCATGTGGGTTGAAATCAAATTTTTTAGATGCCCCAGTGGCGACTTAATGTTTTTTAAAACCTCTTCTAAACAACCTTTTATTTATATTTGGAGGTTCTAACTTTCATAAGACTGAGACATATGGCCATTGTTATCATGAAGCAAGAGGAAACTTAAAATGAAAAAACTAATGTCAACTCCCCTTAATTACTTCATGATTAAAGAGCAACCAGCACAGAAGCAACAAAACTATTTGAAGAGACTTTACAGGGAAAATTCTGCATTCCTGTTCACACCCCCTAAAGTTACGGTGAATGTATCAGTCATGGGGTGTTTTTGGTTAGAAAGCCCTAGGGCAAAATATCAGCCATAAAGTTTTCAAAGGATCAAAATTGGACTAAGATATTTTTACTTAAAAATGATACCAGACAGGCTGCAGACTTAAGCAGCTACTCAGGCTTGAGACTTCTGCTGTAAAGTTACAACAATCCATATCAATTTTTCTCTTTTTCAATCAATATTTCATGAGTAAATGAAAAAAAAAATTACATAATATATGTACAAATTTCAGATTTTGATCCCCAACTTAATACATGTATCTGGATGCTTGAAAAAGTCTTAGATTAGATCTTGTCTTGATCACAATTTAAAGATCACTAGATTTAGACTTCATTCTAGACTGTAGATTTTGTTCAAAAATATTTAACACCTGAACAATGGACCAAATTTTGTGGTGTTTGTGTTCTTGTAAGTTTTTGTGATATCCCTATAGAGTATATAGGGGCAGTGAGAAAACAATCAATATTAAAATGTTGCTTATGTGAAATGGGTTTTCATGTTTGCTGAGCAAAAAAGAATGCAAAGTCATTTGTGTAAAAATCTCATAATTTGCCAAGCTCACCACACATATCATATTTGATATAAAAATATGCTTTATTTACTATAGAAACACTTGAACTGAAAAAAAGGGGGGGAAAAGAACAAAATCCGCCAACTATCATTTTAGTACTAAGCATCATTATCACATAGAAACATTTGTAACATTCATTTCCACTCCCATGTTAGTCATTATTCATTCCCTAATGGTTTCCTCATGTGAATCTGTTTCAACTACTCCTCTTTATCAAAGTAACGATCTACCGCTAGACCACCAAACTAGAAGCATAATTTTCGGGCAGAGAATTCTCACCCGTTGAGAGGAAATCTGATGTTGTTTAAATACCGGTTTCAGGGAAGAAACTCTTTTAGTGTCATTTGTTTTTCTCAGGTCCTTAGGTGCTTTCGCGGCACGTCTAAATACTCTAATCAGTCAGGGGTAACGTTACTCATTGCTGGTACCTTCTCGGGCCCAGCTTGTCGAAATAAAACACCACAATCTATTCAGTCGATTTTTAGTGTCTTTGTATGTGTCTTCTTAGGGAAACAATACAGTTTCCGCCCTAGACCCCACCTTGACTTTCTCTGAGCCTATATGTATAATGCTCATTCAGTTTAGTGCAGGATTCGCTCTCCAACTTTACGCTGGTTCAGATGTAGAGGTAGAGGTAGAGGTAATTGTTTGGGAGAGCAGCAAGATAGGTGTAAAGACATGTAGCCACGAGCAAAGCTTGAATAGTTGTCAGTTCTGGAGTTTTTCTATAGTCTTTTTTTTTAAGTCTGGAAACCTAATCATGTAGTTTTTTAACTCCTCGCCCGGTATGGGGAGGGAGGGGGAGGGGGGGG
>BLXT01001319.1:1251403-1263363 GCA_019648995.1 Plakobranchus ocellatus
AGCGATACACACACACACATACACACCATGTCAATGACCGGTGACGCAAAGGCCAATAGTACTAGTAAAAGTTATAGGCCTACACGTAATACTGTTGTAAACAAAAGGATACTTTATTACTTGAAAACTTAGGAGACGTTTTACAATTGACTTGGTACATTTAGTTCAATAATGCAAGTCAGTGACCCTGACTTGAGAGTGGGTCTAGCCTTGGCTTGTTTGAGAATAAGAAGGATAACAAATTAGTATTGCGCTGTGGTGTACATGTATTGTTTTCTCATCCTAGTATTAGAATTAAAATTTTGCTTATTATTTTGTGCTGATTTTAATTCTAAAATAGATTGAGTATAAATTGTTACTAAAAGGAAATGCTGCAAAATGCAAGGAAGCTTTTGGCCTTGAGGAGAGCCAGTTAGTACAGCCCCCGATCTCTTTACACCCCATCCTTTTACATATATCTAATAAATAAAATTGTTCTTTTGAAGAAAAAAAAATAAAATGATAAAGCAATGAACTATTTAGCATTCAAAAAGTGTATGGTTTTAATAGTTTTTACAACAAGCAACGTCATAGATAAGTAGTTTCAATGCACACGACAAATCGCCCAAACCCTCTCTGCCACACTCCATTTTTTTCACAGTCTCAACTTCGCCAGCCTAGCACTCAGGCTCTAGCTAAAGTTGTCTCCGAATGTGCGCCAGGAGGGTTAAATCATAAAAAAAAAGACATATCGAAGTAGTAGTAGTTTGTACACCCATTGGCGTTAAATAATCGAAATGGCCATCCAATTTAGGAGGAAAACTGATAGGGACCGCAATCCTCCACCAGTGCCTTTTAATCTCTTCTTTACATTAATTCAAGAGGATCTAGATCTCAATTTTGAACATACATTTAGAGAGTCTCTACCAATCTCAACCCTTTCATATTAAAAACAAATATTTTAAAAGTGCTCTCCAGTCTTGCCAACTTTCGTTTTCTAGGCGGTTTTGTTTTGTTTTTACAATCATAGGTTTCAGAGTGATCTCCCTTATAAATTTGTGCCGGCTTAGGAGATTTTGTTTATTAGACTTTTAGTCTCTCTCTGTGTCTTTCTCTAGTTTACAAGTGCTTAGTCTGCTACAATTCAACAAAATGGCTGACGTCGAACTAGCGCCGCTTCGCTCAATGGGCGATTTTCTTCTTGACTCCGCTAGATTTCAAATTCCCCAAATCAATGATCCAGAAAAATGGTCAAATAGAGTATTGAACAATCTTTTATATTATCAGAGCAATTACTTCTTAGCGGCTCTTTTGATCTTCTTATTAATTGGGTAATTTGCATTTTGTTGGATCTTATCAGGATTATGTTATCTCAAGATTTTTAGATCTAGACTCTAGATCTAGATTTCTAGACCTAGAATTTTTATCGGTAATACCGCAGTAGTGCGGTCCCTTCGCCTTTGTTTACCGTTCTGCCATGTTGGATATAGGGACCGCACTTCTGCGGTTTTACCTTTTTATCTGTGTTTAGGATCTTGAATGCGATTTTTTTTTAAAAACTTGAACAACTGTGTTACTTTTTTTATGAAATGGTGTTTTTCTTTTGTTTTGGTGTGTTATAATATAATTTATTTAAAGCCTTTCCTGCACAAATCAAAAGATTGAAAAATTGTGAAGATAGGCCTACTGAATGAAAAGGCTAGTATTGACATCATAATTTATCTAACAACTGCTAGGCTTCATCTATATTTAGTGGTGGCTGAAGTAGACGGGTGCCTAAGTTGGGTAAAAATTTGTCCACACCAAAATTTCAATGCAGTTAAGATACAGATTTAGGCCTAGATGTGGAAAGATTATTTATATGCACTCAGTAATGATTTATTTTAATTAATAAATATTAATTACTTATTACTGTAATGAAAGCAATGAATCATCAATGTTCAACTGTAAACAATAATTGAAATTGACCACAAAACATTAATTCTAACCTTTTATTACTTTGATTTCATGTAAAAAAAGCACAAATTTATATCTTTTGAAATTTTTAAGAAAAATGAACCCTTCAATTTTTTTGCACTTTTGGGTAATGGTGGCAGTTTGAGTTGATCAGCTTTAGTTCAGCAATTACTAAAGTTGATTTTAAAAGAGCTTGAACTAGCCCTTATTCAAAAAGATTTTAAAAATGTCAAAAAAACTTCAATTGAGATTGTTGTTGTCTATCTCTAAAGAAATCTCCCTGAAGATCAAATTACCAATTATACATTTTGTCAAAACAGTTTCCCTCTAAGAAATGGCCTATAACTGATGCGTCTGACACTATCCAGCTTTTAAGACTAGTTTTGACAATATGTATCGTAAAGTTTCGTTTATAATTATATTACAGTATTTGATTGGAGTCATATTAACCTGTGTCAGATTGATATGTACTTGAGCTTCATGTTTTTTCCTGCATTTTGAAAAAAAGATTCTCCAGTTACACAAGGGAAAAGCCCAATTGAGTATCCGTGAAGTAATATTCATGCAGAGTTGGATAGTAGGAGTAGATCGATGTAAAAAAAATGATCTGTGTCTCTTCACTTGGTTGTGAATTAGCTTAATTGGTTGATGGGTGACCACTTTTTTTGGCAATTTTGTCATCATAGTTATGTTCAAAACTTCTTTGGTTAATTTACATAGCAAGGATGCATCCAAAACTGATTTTTTAAACATAAAGCAGTACTTCTTATGCCATCACACTCACTAAATCAAAATTTATGTATTGATGAGTTAAATTTTTCAAATAGGACTCGTAGAAAATGGTTCGCACATAACTATGATGACAGCCCACGTTTTGGCAAACCCTCACTTACAAATTTCTCTTCCTTCCCCAGCATAATTCATCCTGTTCAGATCTTGTTTGGATTTACAGCTTTGGCAATTTGTTTTGGCTTGTTTGTTTACTGCACCAACAACCAATACAAAGCGCGCAGGTTCAAACATGATCACCCTGTTTTTTGTGTGGCAGCTATCATTGCTGCAGGATATTTTGTGGTCTACATGTTTGGAGCAGTTCTTGTATTTTTGTTTGGAATAGCTTTTCCCTTACTGTGTGAGTACAGCCTTGATTCTTAGCTACTTATAATGTTCAGGCCATTAAAATGTTTTCGATTCAGAAGAAACATTCAAATGTTTAGTATGCAGCGGTGTGGGAAGAGAATTCAAAAGCACCGTAAAGGAAAGGCAGAGGCATTGAATTTTAAGTTAAGTGATAAAATTTATTTTTTAAAAAAATAAGATGATTAGAAACTGCTCATGTTTATATTTTTTTTTTAAGTATAGTCATTTGCCTATAGCACACAGAGCACTTTTTATAAGTGAATTCATTTATTTTAAAGTAGCTGCAACTTGATTTAAAATTTTAAATCTTCAGGCAATTTGAATTTTGACTTGGAAAGGAATTTTTTTTCTATAGGTGCTTCTGAATAATCTGACTTTGCTAAGAAGTTTGGCGGCTAATTTGTATCAATATACTTGATAAAATAACTTTTTCTACAGGCAATTGAGTTTTGTGCTCTAAATATTAATTTGATAGCTTCTTGATTTGAAAGACTCTTCAAACAGTAGACAATCCTTTCATCAAAAAATCGTCCCAGGCAAAAGTTGTGACAATGGATGGTCGATCTTCCTCAGTGTCATCCTACTCAAGTCAAGAATCCTAGAAAAAAAATTTCTAAAACTGATTTTCAGTGAAACTAAATTGAGTCTTTTTTCAAGAGTTCCATCTGAAGTAAACTGTAAAGAATTGTCAAATTTATGCTGAAATTTATTTATTAAATTTTTTTTTCTTTGGTCTGTAGCCTTGAAGCATATTATTTCCTTCCCCATATTTCACTATGTCTTATAAAAAAATTTACCATAAACGCTCAATACAATTTTAGATGCATGTTAAATTACTAGGTATACATACAAATTTTTTGGAGGATTTTAGAATTTTTTAAATGGATTACTTGGTATATAATTGTGCTGATAAAAAAAAAATTAATGATGAAATCTCAAATAATGAAATTAGATGAGGTAATCATAACACCAAGGCTTTAAATGTAACTTTGGAACAAACATTTTTAAAAGAATTTAAGAAGAATGGTGAAGTTGTTATAAAAAGAGAAACATTGATTGATCTTTGATTTTATTTATTTTTTTCTTCATTCACTTCCTCAGTGATTTTAATCCATGCATCCTTGAGACTTCGCAATCTGAAGAACAAATTTGCCAACAAACTGGAATATGTTGGTCTGAAGAGAACACCAATGGGTCTCATCTTGGAGGGATTGGGTCAGGAACAAGAGGCTGGGTCTTAGATTCTCGCCTTAATATGTGATACGATGATCATGAATGACATTTACTCCCAGAAGGCAAGATCAATAAGCCCTTAAAAGTTGTGTTGTGGACGCAAATATTATATCCCTTTAGTTTTTCCATGAAATTTCTTTAAAAATTTGATTTGCAACCCTGCTTTACCTATCAGAATGGGCTAAAACTTTTTTTTTTTTTAATTCCTTAGAGTAAAGAGATTTTGTTTTCTTTTGGGTACTTGGTCAAACATTTTTATCTTGCACTTAAAACTACACATAACTTGAAAAAACAGACAGTTCTGCTGAAGTCTTCAGTTAAAAATAAAGCTGCCGAGAACAGAACATGTGCTTGACTCTAGGCACCTCTATTATGTGTTTCATACATTTTTGGCATTCTTTTTGTGATAAAGATAAGCTCATGTTTATATCATCATTCAATATGCAAAAAATATGCATTTTAAAATGCATGTTTCAATAATGATATTATTCACAACACTGTAATTCTGCAAAATACTGATATTCTTGATTAAAAGAGTTCCCTATATGCTTCTCATGAATTTCTCATTTGAATTTTTTTGGAAAGGTCTTCATTTGTGCCGAGTGTTGGTTCATATGCAACTTCTCAACATAGACTGCTTTACAAAATGTACTTGTTGGCTTTGGATGTACAACAAGGCACAATTTTTTTTTATTGGGATGTATGAACACAAATATTTCTAGGTGAAAACTAAGCATTCAGTACATCACAGAATGTGGTGGAGGCATGAGTGTATTCATTCGCATCAAATCTGTTTCACACATGAGATTATTTTGTAATTATAATGCAGTTGTATTATTTCTTGTACATAACTTTGCCTTTATATTGAACAAAGCAAGAAAGGCAAAGATAAATATTTCTTGTTAGTTTTATTTCCAAGTTTTCTAACACAAATCCATTTAGCATGGCAATGAGCTGTGTTTTGCCACACAGTTGTGAGGATACAGCATCTCGGAGATTTATTTTGTTATAGAAAACCACAGAACGAAGCCTAGCATTATTCTAAAGACCTTGAATGGGTGTAAATTCTAGATCATCACTGATTTTTTGGAAATTCCCAATTTTTTTAAAAAAATAATTTGTGAAACTACATCCAGATTGAAAAGTTTGCAAATGGAATTTGTGAGGGGGCTGCTGAAAAATTTTGCAGTAAAAACAATAATTATATATATTTATTCCATGAAGAAAAAATTCATTTTATGGTGCTTTTGGGGGCAAAGTAATGTGTTTTTTTTTATTTTGTTTGTTTGTTGTTCTGGTTATTATTACTACAATTCTTAATGATTTGACTCCCAGTCTGAAAAAAAAAAGATAAAGAATCATAAAGCTATGCTTAAAACGAAAACCCTCATTGTACTTTTAGCTTTCAATCAATTTCAATGGTCTTTGAGGTATCTAATTTGCAAAACTTGTGTAATTCACCTCAAAATTTTGTCTCCTTATTGTGTGAATTTCTTGGCTTGCAGTAACATAACTTTTAAAATGTTTCAATAGCATATCATAACGATACCTCTGGTGAGCTGTATTTTGGGACCTGCTCTGAGTGCTTGCTTGGCTTTGGATATAAATGAAGTTAAACTTGCTTGATAAGTTTCAGATTTGTTGACCAATTTGTTCGTTTCGCAATGCTTTAACTCCTTATGCTTGAATTTGATATTTGATCCTTTTTTCTTTTCTTTGCTTTAAAAAAATTTGAGTTAAAAGTACTTATATTTGAATTTGTTCACTTTTTTCCTTCTCTTTTCTTAAAAAAAAAATGGGGAGAGTCAAAAACTCTCTAAAAGGTTCTTTAAACCAGTAAGGTAACAATACTAAACAAATTATGAATAACAAAATGTTACACAATGGAACTTCAAATTATTTGAATTAAAAGGTTCCAGTCTATTCTGTACAGAGGATGTATAGTAAATTGAAAAAGTATTGCATTATGATGTGAGCATTTATGTCATGCTGTACTTTATAGAGAATTCGTTGCAAAAAAAAAAGTTTCTGTTTGTCTCTTAAATTGCAATTTTTTTTCCTTATTTACTATTTTTAAGAAGAAACATTTAGTATTACTGTCTATTCTTTTGCAATAATCACGAACCAAAATCAAACTTACTTAGTCTCAAGTACTAAAAAATTTGTTTTTCCTTATAGAAAGATTACAATTGATAGATGGATATTTAAACAAAAAAAGGTTTATCTCCAGGATAACTCTACTGTGGCTAGACTAAATGAAGAACATTGTCATCCATAGACTTAGCACTACCAAAATTGCTGTCTGTATAGCTATGGCAGTACTGTGTAAGTATGGCTAATGATCAGAGTGATTTTCCTAAATTGTCAAAAATTTTAAATCCTGGTATTGTTTTTTGTTTTTTTTTTGTTTACCAATTCTTGTGGAAACGACATCTTTATTTCATTTATTTATTTATTTTTATATAGCATGCTACAAAGATATGTTTATCAATCTTGCTAACAATCTTGTTTGTAATTATTATAAACTTTAACCTTAACCTGTATTTTAAGATTTTGTGTGACTAATGTTTACCTTTTTTTTTATGGTCTTTGTCATGGTGCTGTTGATTAAATAGCAACTTTTTAACCATCACATGAGGTCTTGTGCAAGTAAATGGTATTTTCCAAGCATAGCCTCTTTCAACCTGTTATTGTTTATGTAAGTTGTGCTATAATTCCATTTTCATAACAGATTATATATATTGATTACAGCTGCATAAAATGCCTTACCTATTTTTTCAGCTGTGCATATGCCCCATACAATAATACTTTAAATGGGAAGGGATTTTTTTTCTTTTGTTTGCGTTTCAGCTTTAATCCCACTTGTGTATCTTTACATTATTGTGAACTTAATGTAGTACATGTATAATATATATGATAGATGTGTAAGAAGTTATGTGAAATATGGGGATATTATATAAAACTTGAGCTATAGTTCAATTATGTACATGTGCACCACTGTTTAATACAAATCATGCATTTTGATTGCTTTATAGCAGGTTTTTTTTTTTGTTTGTTTTTTGTTCAAGTCTTTGTTAGACTGGCTTTCAAAATTATTTTAACATGAACAAGCTGAATTTTTCCCCTAAGTCATTTTGAACAAACCAAATTACATTGTAAAAACAATGCATTGTACACTGTATGAAGTTCTTTTAAAATGAGTTTTTAAAATGTCCTTTCACCAGTGATTATAACTTTACCCTATGTAAGTATGTAATACACAAGTAAACCTGTTACATGAAGAAAGTATTTCTCTGGTTTATTTTTTCATCCTTGCTTGTGGATGTATATGTGCACAAATAATTTTTTTTTAATTCCTCCTGGTGATTAAGTAATTATTAAAATCTGAAAAGTCATCACAAAAAATCTTTATCCATTCATGAATTTATAATTTTTCAATTTGGGGGGTGGGGGGTCTTAGAGAATTTCTGCATCAAAGGCCTAGTCTACCACTAGCCTTTATTCAACCTAACAGTAGGCTTTCATAATTTGAAAATACACATGCACAATCACTGGCCTGCAATGCAGACATAGACTTATGAAGGATAAAGATTTCAAGACGAGTGAGGGAAAGATTTAGGGATGGGAGAGACCAAGTAGTGAAGGCTGAAGGAGAGAAGAAGAGTGAACAAGTATCGATTGAGACCATATGCCTGGGCAATAGGTATCCTTTTAAGAAATGTTTAGACCTTGGTCACTACAGTACTAGTACTCAGAAATGTGATCATGAAAAGGGGAAGGGGTGGACTGGAGAGGAGGCCATGGAAAGTAACACGGTGCACTGCTGCCATTGATTAGAGGTTGAGGCAACAAATGAAGCTGATTTGTAGTGAATTAATAAAGTGTTTAGCCTTCCATTGTTGTTTTTTTTTTGTTTTGTTTTGTTTTTTTTTTTTGTTGCAAATACTCTTTTTAAAATTACATTGTGATATATATATATATATATATATATATATATATACATGTAAATGTATATTGTAATATGGCAGTTTGTGAAAGAGAGCCAAACCAAAGACACTGAAGGGTTCATGGGAAGTAGGGATCTTAAATTGTATGTGTATAAACTAGCTGTTTCGTAATGATTAGATTTCCTATAAATATTCTGTGTATTTGCACAAAGTACAGTCCATTTACATTAACATTGCATACATCAATATACTCAATATAATTAAATTTAGAACCTTTTATTTTTAAAGTTGTGTTCTTTTGTCATTTGATTTACTAATAAGGAGCCCTTACAACTGACTAACAAGTAATTTACCAAATGTGTCTCCAATTTTAACATTTGTTTTTGGTTTTATACTTCCTTTATAAATGATTAGCTACAACTGGAGTAACCTGCATGAGATCTGTTCGTGTGCATTTACTCTCCTTACCATTATTCTATTTGGTATTTGCGGAAAAATGTGAAGCAGTGTAAGCCTGCTAACTTTTAGTGTATATTGGATACAGAGGCATTAAAATGATATGATAGGAGTTAGAAAGAACCTGTATAGGGATACATGTATAACTATTAGGAAGCATTTTTCTAGTCTTCGACTTTGTCCTTGGGTATTTAATATCAATAGTCCTTTGCTAGATAAACCTATAATGTATTCTAATAATAGCTAAAAATTATTTGGTTTGTTGGAATGGAACTGTTTTTTGTTTGTTTGATTTCATGATGTATCTGAATATGATAGTCTTTCATCTTGCTTAGGAAGTGTATGATGTAATAGTAATAGCTCAGAAACAATAATAAAATGGAAACAAAAGCTCAAAGCCAAGATCTGCTGATGTCTCTGAAACAATGTGATTCTAATATGGCATTGCAAATCAGTACATTTATTATGTGTGTTCTGAATGAGTCCGATGTCCTAAGTACCACTTATAAAAAAAAATTTGTCTCTTCCTTCTTTTCACGGTTTATTTCATAGAGTTGAAAAGCTAAAATCTAACAATAGAATCACTTCGTCTTTATTCAGTAACCACTTTCATAGAGCTTACGGAATGCATTTTCTGGCTGAATTAGTTTAAAGTTTAAAATATTCAAAACATTACTTCTGACTCACTTGGACTACTAGTCTCAAAGTGCATAGAAATATCAAAATATTTAATATGGAAACCAGCGCTTTTGAATTTGAAATCACATGGAACAGTTTAGAAAAAGAAAAAAGCAAGGCTGACATTTCTTAGTAATATAAATTGAAGTAAATCCTATTTAATAGATGTCTAAAACTTTCAGAATTTGGCAACCAATTTGTGATTTGTTTAGACTGGATTCAAGATATAAATGATAAATGTTTTGTTTGTAATTAAAGTCCTTGTTTAAGATTATTTGTAAGGGAAAAGCCTTCAAGTTTGTTATTTTTTTCTCCGTTTCATGACTGTATGGGTTTTAAATTTTCAAAGTCTGAAAATACTTTTGTCTAGATTCAAGTCACTATGAAGGTCATTAAAAAAAAAAAAAAACAATTATGAAAGAAAAGAGCTATGGTGATAAAAGAAAAAAAAACTATGCTAAAATTTTTTTTTTTCAAGGTATGTGACTAACAATCGTACAGTTGAAAAGAAAAAGGAAAACAAAAACCTGTCACAATATGATTTAATGTTAAAAGTGAAATGCTGGATTGTTTGTATCCTGCTTTGTTTTCTTGCATTTTATGGGCAATAAAATACATTGTAATTGTGCACATGTTCTTTGGATAAATTTGATTATCTTCAGTTGTATTTTTGCAGTTGTTTTTTTCTTTAATGGCTTACTTCTTCAACAAATGAGAGAATTCTGAAAAAAAAGTATATATCAATATCATCTTTTCAAATCTTAGACCAGTTTCACTCATGATAAGAGGCCAAACATGACACACTTATTAAGGAGAAAGAGAGAGAGAAAATGAATTAAAAAAAAAAAAAAAAAAACAGCAATTTTGTTACATGGGTTGTTTGTTCGCTATTGCCTACAAAGATATGAAGCAAAATATTTGAAATATAGATAGAGTACATTTTTTGGGTGTAATCCACCCAAATCATTGTATGCCCTGGTCTAATTTTATAGACTACATTGTAATACATAAAATAAAAGATCGATTCAAATGGTATGATTGTCACGGTTAGAAAGCAAAAGAAAGTTTGTGCAAATTAGACAGTAAAGCTAAAAAGTTTCCAACCAAGTAAGAGAAGGGTGCAGACAAGGCACCTAAACAAGAAAGATTCATTTCAACAATTACATGTAATTCTATCGACGAGAGTTTTTTAGTCATTACATAGGGACATCCTTTAGACATCCACAAATAAATTATTCACCTTCATTTCTAAACTTTATGTTCAAGTTTACAATGAAGATAGTAAATTCAACACCAAGGGTACCAAGGGAGAAGTATGAAACGAAGTGGAAGAGAAAGAAGAGAGAAGAAAGAACACGTTACGTAAAAAAAATGAATTTAAAAAAAAAAAAAAGGGAAGAAGCAGAGCTTAAGGTACGACCAAACAGTTCATCATGTAAAAAAAAAGTTAAGTAAAAAAATTGTATTTTGACTCTAAATGCAATTTATAGAAGCAAACCTAAGCCTCAAATTTCATCACATTCGAGTAGGCGAACATAGATCTATATCATATGGAGCAAGTACTTTGCTGTGCTCTTTGGTCAAATTATTAACAATAGAAAAAAAAAGAAGAAGGAAGATGTCACGAATGGTTTAGTGATGTTTAGTTATAGATTTAGCTTATAACTGCCTGTGACAATGAGCTCTTTTAAATAGACTTAAGAACAAAAATAACTACTAAGACCTCCCGAAAATTGAACTTAAATATTAATTTGAGTAAGGAAAAGTTTTAGAAAAGCAATTTAATTTCTACAGTTCTTTAGATTTGAAAGCTCTCAAGCATCAGCTGTTTATTTCTCATCGGTCTCCACAAGCTCTCTTCATTTATCTCACAACCATTCTTTATATACCCTTCGCCCGCAGATTCTAGAAAATACTAGCTTGGGCTAATTAAACAATAAAATAAAAAGCAACACATTCTAGAATATCTAGTACAAAGAAGATACTACCAAATTATGTCTTCAAGGTTAACTTAAAATATCCGTCAATCAAACTTACCCACTTGACACCTACATCCACTATGCATACTACCTAATGATTTCTTATAAACAAAGTTCCCACTCCTTCGAGACTTTCTAGAAATCCCTAAATCTAAAAGGGTAAACAAAGCTGAAACTAAAATAGTACTACTAAACTAAAAATAGATGTAATCTAGGCCTACTCAAAATCTGACCAAGCATTACAAATAAGCAAGGCCATAACACAATGTAGCCTAAACTACTCTGAGTCTAGATCTAATCGATAATAGTTTCGTAACACACGATAATGAGCCCTTCATGACATTGTATTAAAAAAAATAATAATAAAAAACATCACAAACCCAAAGCAGCTAGTTAATAAGTCATCATCATCATCAAGTACCTTGTGTGGAACAGGCATTGGCGATCATGTTCCTCCACTCATACCTATTCTTAGTTAACCTTATAAAGCTGTTATTGCTTCTCTTGTTCATTGCCCATGACTGAAGATTTTCAATAAAAGCTATTCTCTGTCTACCTCTACTTTGTACTACGTTTGCCTTCAATCTTTCCA
>BLXT01001319.1:1273369-1289444 GCA_019648995.1 Plakobranchus ocellatus
CTGTCAGCAATCCCAAGAACATTTGGTAAAGTAGCCACACTTACATTTTCCTCCTTGCACAATCTGATACTTATTTGAAGGTTTTTGTATAAAATTGTGAGAAACTGAGGAGTGGATCTTCTTGTTAAGAGGATCTGCAAACACAGAGCCTAAACATTGGAAATCATTTCTCAGCTGCAACGAAAGCAAAAACTTCCTGACAAGATTTCTCCTCAAAGAATGGGAAAGTGATAACTATGCAAAGAAACTGAGAAACAGGGAAGTGATCTTTGTGTGTGACGAGAGATGCTGCTTACTTAGCAGTGACTCTGGTGAATCCACAACAGCTTTACTTTTTCTCTACACATCCCAGGAAGAGGCAGACTGAGACACATGGATCATCCTACTCTATCACTATGCTTCCCGCCAACCAAACTGTGAAATTATTGTCAGATCACTAGACACTGATGTCCTCTTACTGCTCCTTTCATTCTTTGAGACTACTAGAAAGACCCTGATTTTTTATACTAGCTATGGCAACAACAGGCGACTAATTGATATCTCTCAGATAGCAAAGACTTCATCCAAACAGATGTTTGATGCATTACTTGTTGTCATTGCATTCACAGGCTGTGACACAAGTTGCTTTGCTGGGCAAGGAAACCTCAAAGGTTTAAGGCTTGTTCAAAAGGTGGAAAATCTTAAACTTTTGTTCTTTAGATATGGAACATCACCAATTGTCTCATGTTAGAGGCATTTGTACAAGCTGTGTGGCAAAACCTCACACACAAGTGTCAACAAAGTGAGGTATGACATAGTTTGCTACTGTTTCAAAGTTGAGAAAGGTACCATCTCATGCAATGGTGGAATGGATCTTTGCTAGTTGTCTCCTTGTAATCAAGTGTTGTCATTGAACGTTTAAAGAGCCAGCTTTCAAACCCTGATTTGGAGAAATTTAGTTTTCCAGATTCCCAAGTATTCCAAAATCAGAAGAAAATGGATGGCAGAGAAATTCTGCAAATGAACTGGAAGTACAATAGTTTAAGACTGCTTTCATTCCTCATGAGCTGAATGAAATTACTTTGAGGAAATCTGCACCAGAACTCATGAAAAAACATGTGATGAGGATGAGAGCTGTGACAGAGATTTCCTTGATTACACCTCGGAGTTGGAGGACGAAGAGAACAGTACCACTGATGATGAGGATGTAGTAGAATAACTTTGGTGAGCAGTGCAAATTGTCAAGTCAGAGAGAAAAAAGTTTTGTAAAACAAACAGGGGCTGAAAACCTTTGCTTAAACTGCATCTATCCCACTTTTGAACCATTAATCCCCTTTTGTTTTGATGGAGTTCAATTTAATAATCATATGTTACAAAATCATTTCATAAAAAAGTCCTCTCTAATGATGCGTCACTTGGATTGTTTACTAATGAGGCTTTTTATGTTAATTATTGTTACCTAATCAATGCAATGCTTACTCAAATGTAAGAAATAGTCTTATATCGATATTTGCATAATGAATGCTATGATGGATTTGCCAAACATCCCATGTAGCGAAGGGAGATTTAAGATTTTTTTACACTTTTGTTTTTGCTCGGATATAAATTCAAAATGTGAAGGTTTTTGCCATTTGGACTTAGAGCATAGCTTCTTTTAGTGCTACATTTACACTGTACATGCTATTTTTGGCCATTTTTTATCATTGTTGTGTGCATGACTCAAAGAGCCCAAAAGTGCAGATACAACACTTCATGAGTGAAAATTTGATCAATCAATCAATCAAATTGTTCAACTCTTTGTCAGCATATATATAATTCAAGTTAATTGAAAACTAATTCATGCATTTTGACCGTGTATTCAATTTCCTTCAATTTCATACCCAATTCGTTTATATTTAAATTAATATTGAAGACTTTAGAACCTTTGAAATAAATGTCTCTATTTTTCAAGGGAACTTATTTTTTTTCTAAGGGCCATAACTCACCTAATTGACACTTATTTTTATGTAATACGTAAAATGAAATGGCAAATATGTTCTGATATTTGAAAAATATAGTGGCATAAGCTCCCAAGAGTGAGGGAGGAGGAGTTCCACTGGTCTAAGCACTAAAAGATTTGCAGTATATTTGAGAGGAGTCTTCATGCTCTTATCACTATCAGAGCTGCTTGTGAACAAAATGTCCTGATTATTGAAGGGTTTAATTCATAAAACACAATGGAGAAGGAAAAATTGTTCATTAGGACATTTTTTAATAATCTCTACCATAGGTGAGCAGAATCAAAGGTTATTTCTATGGTTTTTACTTTTTTAAGGCACCTGACATTGTGTAGGCCTACAATATTTCTACTGCTCTTCATGCTCAATTTATTTTTGTGTTAAAAAAGGCCAGCCTCCCATTCTGGCTTGAGAAGTAAAGTGTCTTAAGCCTTAACACTGTGGGTTGATTCAGGAGCATTGATGTATTGTATCATCATTAGTTTGTTCTTGGGTATTTTATTTTTTTAAGCAGCTAAGCTTTAACCTATTGTGTATGGCCATCATGATACAAGTTAAAAAATAAAAGAGATCTGCTTTGTAGATGAATCATAATAAAGAGAGCAAGTTAAAAGTTCTTAATGAATATAAATTTATACTTGTGTGTGTATGTGTGTGTGTCCATGCATACGTGCATCTGTCTGTCTGTCTCTCGCTCTCTCTAGCATTTTAAAAATTCTTTTTTTTTTTTTTTTTTTGTAGAAATTGGTTCGGTTAAAGGCTCTCATAAAACAGAAAAAGATTAGAGTGCAGACCCCAAATCTGGTAGGTTTTTTTCCTGTTTTCTTTGTGAGTTTAGTTTATTTTTTTTTTCAATGTTCATTGTAAGTTAAATAGATGGGAGAAATTTTGGCTTTTTTATTTATTTATTTTTTCTTGGTGAGATTCCTCAAATTGTTTCAGTGCTGTTTTTATCATAACTCAGGTTATATATGTGAGGGTTTGCCAAAACGTGGGCTACCATCATATGTTATGAGCAAAAGATTTTCTACAAGCCCTATTTGAAAAAAATTAACTTATCATTACATAAATTTTGATTTTGTGAGTGTAATTGCATACAAACTATTGCTTTATCTTTAAAAAATAACTTTTTGGATGTATCCTTGCAGCCTAAATTGACCAAATAAATTTCAAACATGATGTCAAAATCACCAAAAAAGTGGTCACCCATCAACAAATGAAGCTCATTCACCACCAAGTGAAGAGACACAGACCAATTATTTTTACATAGATCTACTCATGTCGTGCAACTCTGCATGAATATTGCCTCACTAATACTCAATTGGGCTTTTCCATTCTGTAATTGAAGATTCTTTTTTTTCAAAATGTAGTTAAAAATGTGATCCAATTCTGGGGTCCACCTTTTGGCAATATATGATTTATCCAAAAAGTGTCAACAGCTCATTAAATTGCCCGATATTCCTGAATTCCTCTTTCTGTGCTGTAAAAACGAAAGAAAAATTTTCTTTTAAAATTAATACATGTAATGGCAACTGTATGTGGTTTTCTTGCATCTCAACACTTCTATAGTGAGGCTCAACTATCTCTTCATTCTCCATCTACTATCTCTACAGCCTCAGGCAAAGGATGCTGAAAACTGGTGTCGCTTGTGCTTTGGTCGCATTAAACTGAAACCCTTAGAACCCAACACGGAAGAGGCCATCCCTATACCTGACAATCTGGATAATGGGATGCAAGAAGGAACTCCACCTCTCCTTCACATTGTAGCACATATGAACCAAGTAAGTTTTCAGATTTGTACCTCTACTTTATTCATCTCCCTAGATAAACAAACTGTCCATCACAGCTATGTATTTTACTTGGGTTGGTGCGCGTTTTTTTTGTTGTTTTTATTTTAAAGATTTTTTTTTAGTGTTTGAGATAATCAAAATTAAAAAAAAAAAAAAGATCATTTTTGACACATTCACATAAATCAATATTTTCTTATTTAAGTTTTTGCACTCATGCCCTATCAACTACAGGGCAATATGTAATGAACAGGCAAAGGCATAAAATAGACTTAAATTCAAACCTGCGGCAGAAATGTTTCAAGTAGATTTTAGAGTTGATTTGCTAGCCATTGTGCCACCAATGGCTAATTAATGATTGTACTGATAACATTTTTACATGTGCTCTTTAGTCACTGGTAAAGAAATCAAGGACCAGAGGTATTTTTTTTTGGCCGACATTATTTTCTCGAATACTTTTATTTTATAAAGAAAAAGAGAGAGATAGTTCAGTAACACCAGCATACTCGTATTCATACTCAGCTGATGAAGTTAGATCTAGAAGAACAGATCCTCGAAAAGTAAATACAGTAAAGCTCACCTACAACGGGACCTTGCATGCAACGGGACGTTTACACAAGCCTGTTATTTTCCTTATATATCCTTTATATTTTATTTTCGCTAGAACGGCATCTACTACATGATAAACTTGCCTACAGCGGCACCCAGCTTCGTACTAAGGCCTAAGCCTAGGCCTATACATAGATTCGTGAAACGGACTGTAGCTCCAGAATGAATCTAAATTAACATCAGTATTGATACAAAGAAGATAAAGCCATAGTCTGTTTCGGTACTTTCATTCAAAATATTAGCCAATGAACACCTTGCGCATCGGGGGGTGAAAGAGATGCAACGCCAGCGACTTGGATTGGCAAAAAAGGCATGGGACTGAGTGGTGAATGGTCCGTCACCCGTAGGCTAGCAAGAGGCATGTGTGACTGTGACTGTAAGTGTGTGTGATTGGTAGTGTAAGAGACTGGGGGTATTCAACTTTTCAAGTCCTCGGGGTGCGTCTATTTTGTTCAATGCCTAGAGATCGCAATTAGGCGTACACCGTTGTGGTTGTCACTCACTGATTCAATGAACAAAGAAAGCATCGATCTAGGCTTAGTGTTGCGAAATTGCCTCTTATCTTATCTCTCAGTCTCACTCCGACGCTCGCAGATTGCATTAACGAATTGATAGATCTATTCGTTAATGTTAGATCTAAATTTCTAAGCCTATGTTTGATTGCGATCTTAGCCTGTGTTCATCCAGCATGGAATCAAGAATATGGAAATGGTTTCTTTTGGAAAGGCCAATATCATTGTGGGGGTGGACAAGAAAGTAAAGTCAAAAGCCCAGATCTGTCGAGATTATGAGATTTATACATTCTTGAAAGACAAGGATACTATCATGTCAGCCCTCACCAAAGGCGACTTGAAACGTGATCGGAAGCGACTGAAAACAACAGGCTTCAGGAATTAGATCGCTGTTTGCATACTTGGTACGAGCATTGTAAACACCAATTTCTGGACCCACTTCAATACATAATGTAGCCTACCACTCCTACTAAAAAAATTTTTAAAAGGGAAGAAAAACACCACACAAAAGAAATACAAGAGGAAAAAACCCACAAACCAATAAATACAGACAGACAAAAACAAATCACACACACACAATGCAATGAAATAGTATAATACAATGTACGCAATGGTCACGTTTAATACTAGCCGCTTATTAAAGGGAGATAATTTTAGTAAGGTGCCGTTTTCAAGGATTATCTTTTTTTTATTTTTACAACAGGCCTTGCTTATAACAGGACTGTGCACCACGTCCTTATGGGTCCCCTTGTAGCCAAGTTCCACTGTAGTACCATTGCGTTCGGGAAAATAATGACTGGGCCTGTTTTCCTGAGTGTTTGGAAAAATAGTCACTTTTGTTTTTTTTCAAAGATAAAGAAGAAAAAGCATGTTTACATTTTTATCTGGTGTAGGCAAAGCAGCTATTGAAAACTAATGATTTCTTCTTTCCAACCAGCACCAGGTGACAAAGGTTCTCGAATATCATGTCAACTGGCTTGAAGCAACAGGATTTACAAGGAAACAGGTAGCTTAAAAAAATTTTAAGTGAATAAAAAGTAAGTGTTTAAGATTGATATTGAGGACAAATAAAGTTTATTGACTACTCTGAGTCCATCCTTCACCAGGGTATCTAAGTCTCTTAAAACAAAACTGAAGCAGCAAGAAAAGCAAAGGCAAGTTACCTCACAATGACGAGAGCCAAAAAATAAAAGAAAAATGTCCAGCTATGCACACAAATTGATATTGATAAATATGAAGACAATTTTAATCTGCCAAAGTTTGCCAAAAAATTGGTCGTACAAAGTTATATAATTTCATTCAAATGCAAAGATGTTTCAAACATTTTGTAAAAATAATGAACACCCAATGCTTTTGGACTATACAAGCAGCTAAGCTTTAGTTGATCAGTTCCAATTCAGCGAAGACTTGAAATGTAAGACAAGTGATGCAAAGAAAATATGTTTCCTTTCACATGATTTAATAGTTATTTTGTGATATGGCAAGTTAAAAAGCAGTCTAGCATCCATAAATTTTTATTTTCTCTAGCCCATATCTAATCAGAATCCTATCCCTCCCTATCAAATCTTTTTTCTAAGAGTGGGACTCATTTTATTTCTTTTTTTAATTTCTTATTACAGTTCCAAAAGCAGCTGTTAACCGTGAAGTTTTTTTAAAGTATTATTGGCCAAAAACAGATGAACTCTTCCAATTAGAAAAAACATGTTTTTACATGATAGAATATGTTGTGTACATACTTGATTGGGTATGACAGAATGAGTGTAATTAACTAGAACAAATATATATAAAAGATGTGAATTATAAACTCATTCACCATGCCCAAGATTCATTACATCCAAATGTGACTAGGGAGTGATATAACCAGCTTGCCTCACATTTTGTCAAGATTTTGTGCAGATGAATTGTGCCAAAAAGTTAATTCACTCTTTTTTTTCTTCTTACTCTTAGAGGTGTGATAAGGCTTTGTAGAAATATTTGTTTCAAATATATATGTGTGGGTGCAAGGGAAACCCGTCGGATGTTGCAAGTTAACAAAATTGAGAAAGACACAATTTTGGATTTTCTAAACATTCCTGAGCATTTTGCTCTTTATTTGAAGGCTCTATCTTATTTAGTTCCAAAATTATGATGTTTTAAAGTCGCCCGGTTGAGGAAACATAGTTTTAAGAAAATGGCTTCTAAAGTTTTGCATGTATGTTTTTTGTTGTTTTCAGCTGATAGAATAGATGATCAAATTAGTTTGACAGTCACACGGCACATATACACCTCATCATTGTTCATTCTAACCCACAAATGAGAATCATAACAAATATGTTTTGGTGAAAATGAATACATAAGCAAGGAATTTACCATTTTGAGCCCATCTTATGTCATTGCTCATCACTGAGTGTTACACCTCAACAACGACACTGTCCAGTTCTGTAATAAATCTATCACATTTAACTTCTATCTCTAGATCTAAAGTAGATCTATAAATTTAATCACTTGTAGACTGTCAAAACTATGATTTTAAGTTAAATCTAGCGTTTAAACATTAATAACAAACGAAAACAGAGGTAAACAAGATCTAGACCTAGGCCAGAAAGAGAAAAGGAGGTAGAGAAGGAGATACTGAATGAAAGAAAATGGGATACACTGGTAGTCGTTGTCTATAGATTTATATCAAATCATCAAGACAGAATGATTTATTCATTAATTTTGCTTTGTTCATCATCTGCCTCATGTTTTTCATGAAATAAAATCGACATCATCATAGGCCTATGAATTGGCTAGATTTAGGTTTAAAAATTTTGCAATTTTTGAGTCATTCATTGAGGCTGCAATTGTGGGCTGGTTAAGTATTGATCGAAAGGTGAAGGACCGACCTTTGTAAACATTATTTTAATTGATATAAACTTAAAATTAATGCTTTCAAGGTAAAAGCCCAATTATATGTATAATAATATCAATGTTTTGAAGATCTTTATAAGACAAGAAACGTAAAATTTTTGTTTGATTGTTTATTGGATTGTGGCGTTTTTTCAGTCAGCAGATCTGTAAGGCTATCTCAATAAAACAGCTCACACTCAACCAGGTTGATTTATATTCATGTGTACTAGTTGGAATCTAACGGTCAAGAAACTGACGTTTAGTTTGGTGTATAATACTTGTAGGTTTGCTGTAATATAGATCAAGCAATGGTGATATGAATCAGGCATTAAGTTTTGGAAATTGGCCTCCGTTTTTTTGGCTTTCGTTGCCACAAACCTATCAAGATGCCATAATAAAATGTATAATTAAATAGATTACAGGTTATAGAAATTAATAAATATGAAGATGAATAAATGGAGATTTTGTTGTAACCAAAATCTTGATTCGGCCATGAAAGAGGTTATAGACTTTAAATGGCTCTAGTTCAAAACAAGCCTTTGCGACATCCGATGGGTTTTCCTGTGCGCCCACTCATATGTTATTGATACTTTTTTATGTGCATGCACACAGAAGCATCAATAACACACGCACACTCACACATCTTAAAAAAAAAAAAGAACAAATATAAGAATTTATTATTGGCTATTAAAGATGTGTTTAAGAACCTTCAGCTTAAAATAATTCAGCTTTTAATTTTTTTTATTAAGTCAGAATTTTTTCTGATATTTAGACAGAAATGTTGTATTATTCTTCTTTTCGTATTAAGGGCCGTTGGTTCTACGCACTTCTGGCCAACCTACAGAAACCTTTGACCCCTGAGGACTGTTCCTGGCTGAGGAGATTAGCACGACTCTGTTCTAACATAAGAGCTTCTTTGGTTTGTCTCAGCACTTCCTTTTTCATTTGCCCTGTTTCTGCTGTTCTGAAAAAACTAACCTGGGAAATATAGTATTAGCATTATTAAACATTGACTTCATTTGTCTTGGCATTCGAAACCATTTCGATCACAAGACTCTTTTTACACATTTCAAACCATTTTCATATAATGTTCAATTCCTTTGTATAAACTCTGGCCTGATGAGGGCCTTAAAGCCTGAGATCACCTGGTTGTGGAGCAGGAAGTGCAAAACAACCTACACAAAAAGGCGAGCAGTGTTAAAAATTGGATGCTCCTATCTTTCTCATGTGACCAGTTATTGATAGTGTCCCACAAATTTCTTTTTAGATTTTAAAGAGTGCAGAACTTACTTTAATTCTTTATGTTCTTGAAATTTCTTATTTGCAACATGTGTGATTCTCTTATTCAGATCAGAGTCAGGATTGAGTCGATGTTCTTAGGAGATTAAATACAGCATCTTCTTATTGATCACATTTTGCTTACAATAAAGAAACAGTAGTTTGAAATATC
This sequence comes from Plakobranchus ocellatus, assembly GCA_019648995.1. Classification (NCBI taxonomy): domain Eukaryota; kingdom Metazoa; phylum Mollusca; class Gastropoda; family Plakobranchidae; genus Plakobranchus; species Plakobranchus ocellatus. Next base: position 1,282,572 of record BLXT01001319.1, read on the forward strand.
CCATAAATATACCATCTACTTAAATAAGATTGACTGATGCAAGTTTGATGTCAGTGAATTCTTTTGTAACAGTATTCTTATGGCCACAGCTTAGTGTTAATTCCATTCTGTGGCTGAAGAACTCCAGCAATGTGACCAACACTCCATATGTTCTGGAAGTTATTGATTTAATGTAACAACGCTTAAAATCTTTGTTCAAATACTGTTTGACTTTGTTGTTGGCATGGTTTTATCCTTTTCTGCAGGAGTCACCAGAAGATCCACAACTCAATGAGCTCAACCTCCTCATCTGTTTGGTCTCAAGATATTTTGATCAGAGGGACTTGGCAGATTCCTAGTATTGTTGGCTTCGTAATTGTTTTAATTCATTGCCTTAATAATAATAAAATGTTTGATATCCTGCGACTTTACAACACTTTCTTGACATGATTATTCTACATAATTATTTTGTGTATGGGAAATGTCACTACAAAAATGTGTTTTGTGTCAGTGAAAAAACAAAACTTCAAGAGTTTTATACATGAGCTTGAGGATTCATAGTAGACAGTTAAATTATACCATATACTGCCTAATGTCCAAACTATCTGAGTGAATTTTATTGTTGATTATAAAAGCATTATCACAAATGCATCTATTTTTCTGCAATAATCTCTCATTTTGTGGTAGCTTGAGATATGGTTGTTATTTACTGTCTCTGGTGATTTCCTTTCTATGTGCACTTGTATGTGTATGTGTGTTAGGGTTATATTGTTTGATGTTATTTTCTCTTTTTGAATAACTGTCCTAAGACTACTTTAGATGAGCCAGAAGCAATCCTTTGAACATTTTTAATCACTGAAACTTTCTAAATGTCTTTTCTGCTACAGTGATAATTGAATGGAACTATTTTGATTCTGAGCCAAGAAATGGGACTTCAAATTTTTTGAAAAAGATATTTTAATTTTAAGGAAAGGAGAAACATCTTAAATTTTTTTTCTCTCAAAAGTTCTGTATGCAACATTGATTGATTAGTACTGGTCTTCACGCAATTACTTGATACATTTTGGTAATCAAAGTAAAAGTATTTTACATTTAAGGAATCCTAACATTAACTTAACAAAGAATTAGCTGTTAAGGGTAAACAAATTTTATTGAAAGAAAATACATTCAAAATTAAATTATTTGAGAAAGCTGTAAGAAGTGATGAAGAAAGAGCTTCATAGGAACAGATACAAGGCAAGGATGCCCAGCAGATTATCATCATTGTGATGAGTGAGAAGTCATGTCTAGAAGAAACACTTCATTAATGCTGATAGTCAGACAAGTGAAGAAGACCTAAAATTTCAAAAATAGAAGACAGATTCTAAAAGCAGAGAAGTAACTGGAATTTTTGCAACTGAAGGCTCTTTTTTCCTTTGTGCCTGCCATGCAAGTAAATCTCAGTTGGAGATTCCTAAAGAATTTAAGAAAAGATAATACGTTCATATATGATATATACTTAAAATTTTTGCATTGAATTGAGAAGTATGCAATGATATGACAAAATCAATTAGATGCATACGTTTTTTTTTTCACAAACCATCATTTGGTATACATGTAGCAGCTTTTGCTCACATGACATGGTTGTTTGGTGACACTCTCAATTTTTGCTTTGTATCACTTGTACCACAAAATGATCTTTTGAAAAAGTGCCAAATTCAGTCCCCCAAAAATTTTCTTATTCATATTAAAACTTAACAAGTTCAAAACAAAGTCAATAAATTCATTGTCATTTATATACGAAACAAACATTCAATTTCTATTTCATTCATGGTGTTTATGCTTAATCTGAGATCAGAGAGGAAAAGCTGTGGCCTATCTGGTAAGGCAGTTGGCTTCCAAGTGAGAGGTACGAGGTTCGAGTCCTAGAGCAGGTTAAATCAATTTTTCATTATTCCTCAGTGTCCACTATGCACCGAATGGGTAGGAAGGTCTGCCAAGACCTGGTGAAGGAAAGAATAGGCAAACTTCCTCATATATGCCATATGCCAAGAACAATCAGAATCCTACTCCTGGTTCTATGGCTGACTGATGCTTGCACCGTGCATTGCAATTGCATGGGGCTCATTTTTTTTTTTAAGATAAGAGAAACTGTAGAAAAGAAAGGAAATACCAAGAAATGGAGCTATCTTGGTTGACACAACTCAGCTATCTCCTTGTAAGTCATTGTGTTGAGCAGTGAAGCCATATTATGTGTATGCGTCAAATTAGAACTAGGACAACAGCGACAGCCAGTATTTCCTTTCTTGAGAGATGCTGTATTTTATTAATAAAGTGGATTTATACTAGGTTCTATAGTGCCTCCCTATTTCTGGTGGATTCATTAGCACCATGTCTTCATGCATTAGTTAGATCAAGGTAGGGTGGCTCCCTACTCCCTGCAGATTCATAGGCATCGTATTATCATCATCGCTCATGCAGTGAAACTAGGAAGGGTGCCATCCCAATTTCTAGTGGATTCATAGACACCACATTGACAAACCTTCCAGGGCTGGTTTTAGTATTAGTTTTTTGATTGTCACAACTTGGATCATAAACTTTACAATCCAGGCATAGGCACCATATTGTCACATTTTCTAATTCTATTGAGTTCTAAAGGGGCCTCCAAAAGTATGGCAGATTCATAGGTATTTTATCATGCCTTTTAGAGTTAAAGTTTTTAGATGCTTACAACAAGGGTCATAAACTGGAAAATTGAGAGTGAAAATCCTGAAGAGCATCCAATGTTTTTAGAAAATCTCTTAAAATAGACGGCCACATGTTTAGATGGATCTCTAGATTTCTACAACTTCATTAAGACAATACTATAGTGCCTCTCTATCCCTGGAGGATTTGTAGAAACTTTTTGTCTGAGAATGAGTATGGCTTTAAGAATAACAAAGGCAAAGGCACATTACTCATCATACAAGACAAGACTTTATTTTCAAATCTCACTTGGTGTGCATTATAATTTAGAAAAGAAGGAAAAAAAAAGAAGCAATAAAATGATAATCACTTGGAATTTACCAAGTATAAATAAACTCATAATTGTGTACACTTATTAAGTGCCTTCACCAAAATCAGAGAAAGAAAAATGATAAGAGACAGGATAATAAATTTTAACCCTCAAAGTTATGCAGGATAACTTAAGATTGGTTAGTATGCATGTATCATTATCTTAACAAGGACAACACATCATAAAATACATTTTTATATTAACTTGTTACAGAATGAAATAAGGATCTGGCTTTCAATAAATTATTATATCACAATAATTTGCTCCCCTTTAGAAGTAATGCCACATTTGTTTTTCAGTTGTTCAATTTTCAAGTTTGAATGAAATAATTACAGCAAACTATCAAATCTTTGGGTTAGATGTGAAGATATGCACAAAAGATTTGCAGGTAACATTCTTTCATCAGTGACTTTGAGTTACAAGTACAAGTTACATGTATATAATATAACAGGAAAATGTACTAATTCTGTTCAGCAACTATAACGACTATTTTAACTGAATACGAATTCTCAAATCGTGAGGTTTTTTTTCCCCATATAAATATCTATAGACTTAGCATATATTCTTTTCCTAAAAATATGGTGCAATCTGGAATCTGTCAACATGAAAGACTCTCTCATGTCCATGTAAAACATAAGTTCATCTGTCAAAATTTAAAGTCAAGGAGTGAAAAACATTCCCATTCAATCTTACCCAAACGTATTCATTTCTCTATGCTTGACTGAGCAGTCTCTCTGCTTCTTCGGAGGCACAGTGGCCTGTGAGTCCGCCCTGAAATCAGTAGGGACTTTTCTGTCACTGGTTCGAGCTCCGCCATCGGCACCCCAGCCTGATGGAGGGCCTTAAAGCCTGAGATCGCCATGTTGTAGACTGGCTATATACAATAACCCAACCCACCCTCTCTGCTTCTTCTGAACAATATATCGATAGACCTACCACTACACTTCTTTCCACTATGGAAAAAATTAATGCCAAGAAAAGTACAAAGGAAACGATTTAAAAAAAAAAAACATTTTGAGAAATCATAGCTAGGAAACAAAAAAAATGTTGATTCAAGACAATTAAAATATAAGGATTGAAATTAATAGGTAAAATGGAAAGAACTGGGGCCTGAAATGAATGTGATGCAGAATATTAACTATTTCAATATATAAAAATAAGAAGAGCGCAGAGTATTTCTACCCCAATAATTAAAAACTTGATCTTCACACCCATTGAGGGCTGCAGTTCTCAACTATGAGTGTTCTCTTGAGAAACTGCTTCACTTTCTAACCTTGAAACATTGCTAGTAAAACGACAGTTTTTCTTGCTGTCGCCTTCAAACTTATACAATGTCAGTCAATAAAGCTATATCACTAACATAGTAACAAACTTAACACAAAATTTGATTGCATATTGGTCTGGGTTTTCAGGATAATTTAATAAAAACATCTCCAATTGTGTCTAACTTCTACTGGTAAAAGATTTAAATTCATTTAGAATTTGTTGCTACTCGATAAATCTTGAATATGTTTGCAGTCATGAAATAGTTTGCTATGGATAATAATATGAAAATCTACCAGTTTCTTTCTGGTAGCAATGTCATCACAACTTTTAAACTGTACATGGCAAGTTGTCAAGTGGGTTAAGACAAAAATTCATCATCTCTAACAATCTTTTTATATATATTGCACATGATTTCACAACCATGAAGAACAGACAAATCTTTTAACTTTGATCAACAAATCATCATGCAAGCTATACAATCAAGGAGCTTGGGACCACAACAACACTTCAAAATATTACGAAGACATCAACATCATCAGGATATGCTGTCATTGTTTACATGAGAACATCTTGAAATAACAGGTTATTTCATCAAACAGATATGAAATTAAAATGGAGTCCACTATCAGCTACAGATCACTGGATTTTAATATGAAAGGATTCTTAGACAAGGGCAATACATTTAATGAATTCAATAGGTTGTAGGCTATAATAAAGCTTGTCATTTGCAATTTTAATGCAAAGGGTAGTAAATAACACCAAAGTATTCAAAGTCTTCATATCTTGCTGAAGCATGGAGCCTATGAATTTTTTCAACCTCTGGAAACTGGGAGTTTTTCAGTATCTTAAAAAAAAAAACCTCGGCATGAGTTCCAATTTAAATATTCCAATCTAATTTATACATGTAATGAATAAAAAATGCCGTCCACATTACAACAGGAATGTTTTTGGTAGATTTTGTGGTCTTAAATCTAGCAACTGGTTGAGGACAGCCAGCCTAGTTGAGGAATGGTCTTACTTGACCTAGATCTAGATCTATTTTTTTTTTTTTTGCCCTCAACACATCCTCAAGGTATAGGTCAAGATCTATATAAAGACATAGTAAATTGATTTTTGGATCCGTTTCAATGGAATATGTTACAATTCATTTTCTCACTCATCGGTCTTGCATTCATCACAAACTGAAGGTGAAATGGATTTGGTAGTGATTTTAGGAAAAAAAAATGCCACACTCTTAAAACTATCTGTCCGAAAATGCGAAACAAACTACAATTGGTCGTTAAATGATCGTGCCATTCCCAGGGAAATATCATAAAAGAAAAAAAATCACTAAGTTGACCTTGCAGGGCATAATGGGCTCCATATCCTTTAGAAAAAATGCAATGAAACAGACCCTGCAAAAAAGCTTTAGCGATTTAATTTGAAATTTTGTAAAACTAATATCCTGTCTCAATGCATTTTGTGTTATCTCCCTTGATTTTATTTAAAATGCCTCAGTTATGCGAAGACACTCTTTAATTAAATATAGTTTATAGCTATAAACAAACTTGGGTTGTGTACTTTCATGTGCACCCATCCAACAAATTGCAATGCTAGTTTGACCTACTTTTTGCATCTGAGACATGGCAATGTAACCTCTGTAAAGCACTTTTAAGAAAAATGTTTTTAAAAAAATTTTTTCCCCTCAATTCACTTACTTTTTAAAAATTCATCTTTCACTTTCAGTATATTTTGGGCCAACACCAACATCTGCATCCCGTTTTTAGTTTACAAAGCTTACAGAATGCATTGTTAGGCTGCATTGAATATATTCCAAATGCAACTTCTGACCCATCATGACTGTTCTGGACGTATTTTTACCTCACTTCTAAAAATTTCATACACATTTATTTATTTTAGAGAAAAGAATTAACTGTCAGAATATATTTGATAAAATTTATTTCTCAAATTTTACGGAGACTCTGAAATTAGATTTTCTTAGGCATCCCTTAATTTATGAGAATGACATTTTTCTGCTTTAAAAAAGAAAATCATAATGAGATAACTGTTTTAAATAGGCAACTCTCAAATTAAAGAGCATTTACATGCTAATCAGCAATTTCCTCTCAATCTCATGAAGATTCAAAGACAAGGGTTCTTAATTCTTTCACAAAATCCACTAGAAAAAACAAGAAAACCTTGAAGATGAGAAGTATAATATGGTTTAACATAAGAGTACAGTACAACAATACTTTTGTAACAATTTTTCCTAATGTCCTGTACAAATTATTGCTTACAATTATTTTGTATGAGTAATATGAGGCACACATGAACGAGTAAAGTTGCAACAACAACAAAAAGTATGTAAATGCTAAACAATATTTTATGAAGAGTAGCAATATATTTTCCATCATAGTCATTGCACATTAACTCTAATTCAAGTCCCTAAATATTTATATTGATCTATAATGGCCTGTTTCTTTTCATTCCATGTATTATTATTATTACTATTATTATTACCATCATCATTATCATTATTATTTTTATTGTTGTTATTATTATTATTATTATTATTATTATTATTATTATTATTATTATTATTATTATTATTATTA
>BLXT01001319.1:1384773-1396426 GCA_019648995.1 Plakobranchus ocellatus
CAAAAAAAAAAAAAACATTACATGTACAATGAGCTGGTATAATCATTATTAGTATTATGTACGGATTAAAACAAGTTTTGCCTAGAACAGTAGAGCCGTAAAGCAACTAAAAACATAAACCAAAGACATGACAAATATAATGGACACCATAAATAAAGTAATACCATTTTTATTCACCTTGTAACGCCTACCATCCTGCACTCCATTGATCCATCTCTCCTGTATCTCTGTCATACACGGCTTAATTGTAATAAACTTGTTGTCTATGTCTGCCTTTGACCCGCTATAGATACTCAATAAAAAATAGATCATGTTTAAATCATGCAGGAAATAAAGAGCTCATGAGTCGTTTTTAAAATTTTTAAAAATAATTATAAGTGCGATTCACCTTGTGATTTGTAGAATAGTAAGCATTTCTTTCCTCTATTACATTAAATTTCGATTGGCGTAGAAGGAAACTACAGACTCGATTTCAGTGTGGAAAACTGCGTCACTATCGCAATGTAGCCCACTTAACACTGAATAGCGGGTGAGGAGAAAGGAGAGTGGGCAAGAGTGGGGCATTGTCGAATAAATTAAAAGAAAACAGAAAGGTGGTGATTATATTGGTAAGTACAATGGAAACCTGATATAACAGGGGTGGTGAGACCAGAGCAATAGTCGTGTTATACCAGATCCCTCTCGAATAGAAATGCAAGGGACTAATTAGAATATTTTGTCAAAAGCCTGGATAATTTCTTACTTTTCGAAAATTGAAAGGCATTTGCTCGCGCGTTCGACATTATTGGTGGTCAAAATGAAAAAAGTATCCGTCGCCGACAGCGTGCAATACTGCGTGCATGCATGTCTGATGTGAAGGCCTCAAGCAGGCTGTACCGCGTGACATGTTACATGTATGTATAGCTAGACTTAGCGTAGGCCCACACCGGAGGCGAAGCGACTTGTCATGGCTAACTTGAAGGACTGATGTCGCAGTTACTGTGCGCTACCCACCGACAAATTAGCTTGATAATTTGCGTAACAAGACTGGCCTCGTGATTCGTGCGGCAACTGTCAGTAGAATTATTCGTGGTCACGTAATGGCACGCCCCTTTCCCTTATCCAATAAAGCCACTGACGCAAGACCAGGCTGTAAAACACAAAGGATAGCTCCGACGCTTCGACAAGTTGCCAATTTGGTGTGCGCTTGCACCAAAGAGAGTATTTCAAAACATGTATTGTTGGACATGTGAACTGCTGCCTCCAGTGTGAGCCTACGCTTAGTGCTAGATCAGGGTCTGCAGCTCTCTTCTTGCTCACCTGCTGTTAAGCATGAAGTTGACTCAGCCTTGCATGGGCTCGTTCCATCACTATGCTCTTTCTTATTTGAGCGAGTCTAGGTCCCTGTTGTAACAGATCGGATTTCGATGAAGCCTAGTTATTGCCGATAAATTTTTCTACAGATAAAGAGTACGTAAAAACGGGGATTTAAAAAATCCCTGTTATTACATGATGCCCGTTTAATCAGGCCTGTTATATATGGTTTCCACTGTACATAACTGCAAAGCGGCCTTGAAAATTCGCCATGAAACAGCACAAAAACTATCAAAAAATCCAACTAGACCAGTGGTTTTAACTGCGTTTCTTATCCATACATGGTGTGTAAGGTTCTGACGCTTCATAAACGCCACCTCTATGTTATGCCGTTTTCAGCGGAGATTGGCTGGTTGTTGTGCAACAAGCACTGAAAAACCATAGTGCCAGACCTGTATACTATTTAATTAGTTTTCATCATCAAACACTACTACTACTACTACGAGTACAAATCTAACCACCGATTTCCACAGTTCGTTAACTCGCCTACGTTTTGACTGTTGACTTCCAGAGGAATATTCACATTACTTGAGAAGACTTGGACACTTTTTAGATAAATATTTAGGCCCGTCCTTAGGAACAGAAAATCGTATATAAAGCTTTCAGGGAAAAAGATTTTCAAATTGTTTTCCCCTTTTCAAAAAGTTTATTTAAAAAATCCTTTTTTTTTTCTTCTTTAAAACATAGCCCAGCCCAACTGTTGCAAAATTCGAAAGGACTTGTTTAAAACATTTCGATGATGAAAATGTTTCAAATTACTACTTCGACTCATTTGGACTGGTCTTGAGACAAAATGTAGTGAACGTGTTGTGCTTAGCGCTAAGCAGGCAGGCATTACATGATGGTATTAATTAAAAAAAAAAGACATAAACGTGAATATGATTCATCAATATGAGACATTAATAATAGAGGAACTCCCACTTAAGTAATCTATACCTTATTTTAATGTTGTTGTTTTTTTTCTGTTGGCTTGTTCAATAATTTTTAATTTAACAGCTGCTGTACTTCGCTACTAATACTACTATATATAATGTACACCATGAGCCGTTTGCGCCCCACACTTTGTATGGTAAAAATCTGGTGCCTGCAATAACGCATATTCCATTTATAAGCCTATCGGCAAATCCATCCCTACTGTTTCACCCGTAAAGGAACTGCTCAAAATTAAATAGTGAAAATAGATCTCTTTCGATAAGCCATTGAGGTGCAAAAACGCTTTCAATTCACTACATCAAGTGCATCCAATGTCTTTTTATATTACCGCATCTAGTAGGCCTAGCGTAACGTATACATCATTCTGTGAACTGGTAGTCCTATAACTACATTGCTGTATATTTATGAAAACCTAGCCACAAAAATGTAAATTTTGCATCCGTACCTTTTGCATATATATGACTATTGTCTGCTGGAAGAAAAAAAACCAACACATTTTTTAACATAACTTTTAAAAAAATGTTCGATAACCTTCCATGCCCGGCACAGTACTTAATGCTATGGAAGTTTTGTAGGACTGAGAATCATTGTGTTGTATCTTGAGTACATGATTACAGTGAGATGATGACATGACAATCATTATCACATTCACAAGGATAAAATACTAATGAAGGTGATGATGATATAGATGATAATAATGATGCTTATGATGATGCTTTAGTGATGATGATATAGATAATAATAATAATGATGCTTATGATGATGATGGAGATTGTGATGACGATGATATTGATTCTAAAGTGGTGATGATGATGATGATGATGATGATGGAGCTTTTTGAATTCGATGATGATAATGGTGATGAAGGTTATGATGACGGTTTTGAAGATGATGGTGGTAGTAGTAACGGGTGGTGCTTAAAGTTATTTCCGATGAAGTGGGAAAACAATTGATAATGAAATAATGCAGATTCATCTTACTGTTAAGCGTACTTTGTGCTACTTACTACTCAATTTATGGTCCGTTCCATAGCAGATCTATAAGCTTCAAGTATTGCATTATCAGTAAACAAACAAGAGTAGACTCTCAGAGTAGCTAGTGAGCAAGAATGAGAATCTTAGAGCATGGAAACAGTAACACAGAAGGTCGATAAACAACGTGAGCACATAAATTATCTATCGATAAAAACCAAGCTTACGGGCTTGACAAACAAGCCAAGCCTTTGATCTATTCATACACCATATAGATATAGGTAGCTACACTGCTATTCTTGCACAGTGCCATTTTCGGCTACGATGCACGGGGAGAGATATTACTTTTCAAATAAAATTTTCGCAAAATATTTTAATTTTTATATTTTTTGGAAGAGCTAATTTGTATGTTAAAATAAATAAAAAAAGTGAAGCATTGTGAGAATCTCAACATCTGGAGATCATTTGAAAAATAATTAAAAATTAGAAGTCACTGTGCTGTTTCAGGGATGGTTATGCAAGAGTTGAATTTAAGCAAGTTGACTTCTTCCGGACTCCACTGTATATGTGGGCAGAATGCTGGCATCATTCAAATTATTCCATGCATGGGGAATAGGTGGTATTATTTCAGCAGAATGCTTATGAAAATTTGTATTCTTTATCAGAAAATATTCTACTGTTCACAATGAAACATTCCATATGCAGGAAATGTCTAGTTAATATCAATTATCATTTCAGTGAAATGCTCATCAGAAGGTCTAACCAAGTTTTAAAAAAGTTTTCTCAGCAATGTATGGCATAAAGACAAACAGAATTTTTTTGTGTTTTTAATTCTTTTGTGCTTGCAAACCATTTTTTCTTTTTTCATAAATGAAGTGTTATGTGCAGCTCTAATGAATTATAATATTACACATGCAACACATAAATATATGTGTATGTGTATTCTTAGATATCTGACATAGATGTAAAAAAAGAACAAAAAAAACAACCATGAATTTTATTAATAAAGATTTAATAAATACATGTATCAATAAAGCACTTGTACAAGTTTTTATGAAGAATTGCAATAATGAAGAACAAAAAACAGTTTATGAAAGATATTTTTTTATTGTGATTACTTGCATATTTAACTTAAAATGTGTTGTAAAGCATCAAACAAGAAAGATATTTTACAATGAAAGTGTTAAACTCAAATTTCACTTATAAAAGAATTATTTACAAAATATTATTACGATATAAAACTCACATCAATCACTATAATCATATTCTGCTTAGGTAAATCATCATAATACAGTGACATTATTTTACAGTCTGTAAATTACATTAAAAAGGCCAAATAAAGACATCAACTGTATTGCTAATCATAGTGACAGATAAAGAGTGAGATGGTTCCAGCAGCCTTTCACCTTGTCTGCATGTTCAGCATGACTTCAATTTTAAAAATTTTTTTAAATCACTGTAGATTTTATTTTGAAAGTTACTGAATATATCATATCAAATTCAGTTTACAAGTAGGCCCATTATTTGCAAAAACATCCTGATATTTTACTTTACGAAGCGATTTTTCAAGCTGGATTTAGATCTACTTCCCAATAAAAGTTACCACTTTAAGTTTCAGCAATGGTGGTGTCTAGGAGCACTAGGACCACACAATCACAAAAGCTCCAGACAACACACAAAGAGGCTGGTTTTATCAATAATAGAGGTTCATGTGACAAAGATTATAATCCAAATGCTTTAGCTCTAGATTTACAACCAAGCTAGAGTGACCATTTATTCAATAATGTACCATGATCTCCAAATTTAGAACTAACATAGGCTGCAATTTGAGAGTCTAGTTTTAGTTGGACTGCGACACGCAGAAGGTATCCTCCCATTTTTCCAATGATACTTTCTATGTAGCAGTCCCCACAAAATGGGTCCACTTGCTTTTTGTATGGAAAGGCTTTAGCATGTCTGAAAAGTTCATAAAGAGGAGTGAGTATTTTTCACCCCTCTAGTTAATGGTTTTCATTTAAAGTCAAACTAAAAACATGCAGGACCTCAACTCACTCAATTTGTGGGACTGTTACACACACATATCGATCTAGGCCATTAAGACTTTACATGATTTTTCAAAAATACACCAAATCAGTGCTTTTGCAGGGAATAATGAGGCAATGAACATCTTCTTGAAACTTTACAATTTTGCAAAAAGCAACAATTGCTGTCAAGAAGTACTTGCATTCACGCAGATGTGATTGGATGTTATCTCATAGTTACAGAGAAGCCACAGAAATAAATGAAAATATAACAAAACTACAAAACAGTTGGTTAGAATAGAACGAGTCAATGGTTCTGGAGCAGAGGGAGATAAGTACTGTTTGACAATCATCAACAAAGAAAATTAACAGAAATAACAAGGGGCTACAGTTCCAGGCAGATCACTTCAACATGCACTCAATAATAATGGAGGCGATTTTAGATCTGTTAAGGAATGGGGTGAGTCAGCAAGAGAGAGATGGAAGTGGCAAGATAATGATTCACAGCATAAAAATATGGCAGTAAAAAAAATTATGATAGTAAAGAAATAGATAGTGAGTGGAAGAAATTCCATTCATCATATGAAGTTAATAGAATTTCTTTGGAACTGATGCTGTTCATAATTGTTTAAATTAAAAAGATGAGCTAATTGTCCTGCCTTTTTTTCTCTTCAGTTTTAACAGAGAATCCTGTCTAGGTTGAAGGACAAAAAGCTACAAGAAGATTAAGGCTAAGATATTATGGTTTCTGTGAAATGAGTAGCAAATATGATGAACCGAGATTGAATATCTTGTTAAGTTGTACCTGAACTGGCATAGACTGAATTACTTCTGATGTGTCATGGACAGTACACCCTATTAATGACTGTTACTATAAGAAGTTGGCCAGCCTTGTAATAATGTACCCAGGTACAAATTAATCAATATCTATGACTTTTATTATAGACCTTGTGCTATGCTAATGCAGTCACTAAATCATACAATGTCAGTGGAAGGCTACCCAAAAAAAGAGGGCACTTTGATGTAATGCTTGATTAAATTAGAAGTGATTAAATTCATAGATTGATCCAAACTTGAGTAGTATTAAATGACCCAAAAAACATTCTTGTCCTTCAAAAACAACTATCTTGTTAGTGTATACTCTAACAGTGATTCTTTGATTTATTTTGTAATTTCAGCATCAGGATATCGATATCTAGTCTAAAGTAGGGACCTCCATCAATCTTGTTTAGGTGGGCAAGCAAGTGCGCTACTAAGCTTCAAGGGGGGGAGGAAGACAGAGAGAAATAGTGAGAGTCAATTGCTATTGCCGAATCCTCTTATTGTGGTAATTTTCAGGTAGTACTTGAGCATGAAAAGCTAGACTTTACACAGAAAACAGGTGTCAATCCAATAAGATACAAGATTAACCCAATCAGGCCGGATCTCACAATAGGTGTAAGAGATTAGCACCATTGCCATGCATCTCTCTAGCCTTACGAGATCAACTTTAAACATCCGCAACTCGTTTATTTCTCAGCCTATCCTGTAATTATCACTACCCATGTATGGCCACACTATGAAACAAATTCCAGGAAAGAAAATTATGTTTGACACTTGTGTTTGTACTTTTACAGATAATTGGCAAACTTTGTGACTCACTCTCAACACATTGTCTTTCATTTGGATGTAAACAATGTTTCACAGTGTTGAAACGGCAAGCTGCTAGCAACATTTTTTAAAGTTTTGCTGTAGACATTAATTTAAAAGCAGTATACGATGATAGTGATAGCAATGCTGAATATTCTTTACCTACTAAACAAAGAAAAAATGGATGCTCCATCTCTCCTAGTTTTACAATCACTACATCTAGACCTACGTTGCAAACCAGAAGCAGAAAATCTGTATCAAAAGCCAGCAATACTGCCTCTTCTGTAGATATGGATTTAAATGAAGAGTCCCTAGACTTACATGTAGATTCTGCTGAAGTAGACAGTGACATAAATGTCTAGAGGATGTTACAGTTTGAAAATTTTCATACTAAACAAAACTATGTTGAGAATAAGTTAATAAATAACAAACAGGTTTTTGTGATTTTCGACATAGTATTTATCTGTCAGGTGTATGTTTTTAACATGCATTGTGCATTTTTTAGATATATAAGTCTTTACATACATCTTATTTTGTTACAGAATTGTTTTACGCAAAATCAAAATGTTAAAAATTAGGGCCGTTTTTGCGAACGAAAAACTCCTTTTTAAAAAACATTATAAATAAAACTGCATAACTTGAATTGGTTGAAGAGTAAATATAATAACAAGTAGAGGTGCACATAAACAATAAATATGATCATATCAAAATCGCCAAAAACTGCTAGGACACAGTGATGGCTGCTAAATATGTGGGTAGACCTGAGTGAGTTAAACTTCCAGACTGTAACAAGTCCCTCAGACAATTCCCGCAATATTGTGCTGTATGTCCTCAAGTATTCATAATTTAAAAAAAAAAAAAAATAGGCTTAGATGTTTGTATACTAAAAATGCGAATGGACAGTAAAATTCCCTAATTATGTTTCTTTGCCAGAATCCAGCATTTTTATGATAATATTAGAAAAAAATTATCTAAACCAAATATAAGGGTAATCAAATTAACAGTCTTTTTTTAAGACTGCCTGTACTGCTGCGGGTCACAATACTAGAACTCTCTACATCTTTTACTCGGGTTGTGGGAGAGGCAAGCAGAGACAACCCTCCTGTGTCAGAACTTTGATGTTGTAACTGAGGCGATAACCCCCAGGATTTGTCTGCATTTCTTGGCACTACGCCACTGACGTTACACTGCTGATATGCTCGGATCAGGCGGCTGTTTTTCTCTGAAATTTCCTGCATTTGACGCACAGTTTTGCTGAAACTTTTCACAGATTCTACTTGAGATGCAGGACTTATGTTGGGGCTATCTCTTGACCCTCTTGGCCGCAGATTGTATGGAGAACCCTTTAAAAAAAGTTTATTAATTAAGAATATTTTTTTATAATGTACATTTTGTATGGGGCATACGAAGACAATATAAAATCATCATATATTGTAGAACGAGACAGTAGATGGAGAGGTTAAAAAAAATTTAAAGATAGTTACTCAAATGGTATTTGAATATGGAAAGGTTTCAAATTTTGTGATGACTAAATCTGTTTGTTTTTTCCCTGTTGGAATGGATTTTTTTTTTTTTTGTATGTTTGTTTTCTGGGACTTTTTTTTGGTGCAAACCTTTTTTACACTTTAAAAATTAGCCCAGTTTAAACCTTAACTGAAAACTAAACATTATATCATCTTTTTTTATCCTGCTATCTATAAAATTAAATATCATGCACAAATTTCACCTACAAAAAATTTGTCAAAGGCAAGTTAAGTGCATAATTAAAAAAAAACCCAAAAACAACAAAACTAATAATAACAATTGTCATAAGATGAAGATATAAGGAACAATAACTCCTCTGAGATTTCATTATTATTAATCTTATTCGGTCTCATTTTCATTTGAGCTTTCAAAACAGGAGATTTTCACAAAGCAATAAGCTAGGATAACATTATCAGTGTTAAAAAGTTGGGTGTAAGCTTTTTCTCAGATTCTACAAAGCAAAAAAAAAAAAAACATTACCTGATTGGGTGTAGGACTTGTGGGTGTTCTGAAATTGCTGCCAGCTGAAAAACATAAACATATTGATACTTAAAAAATTAAGACCACCTAATGTGAATCTAAATGAATCAAAACCCCTGCCACTTTGAGGGTTTCATTTCCAGACCCTAAATTTATTTTTTCAAAAACTTACAGCTAAAAATCTTTATGGACCCAATGTTTAATCCCAAGCATATATGTGAGGGGTGAGAATACTTATGTGGAAGAAAAGAGTACTTGGTGGCCACCACAGCGGCTTTTTTTTTTTTTAATTATTTTATATTCTTAGAATGGAGAATATTGATTAAAATTTTCAGTATTCCTGAATCATTTTATTTTAAAACTCACTATACAGGTATTTCATTTATAATCAACAACTTTGTATCATACTGACCAGTGATCATTACTTTACATCCACTATTTTCAGGCCATTGGGGTGTTTTTGACACCTTTCAAAAATAGATCTTGTTCTACACCAAGAATGTTAAATAAAAGAAAAAAAATAATAAAAGAATTAAAACAATACTTTAAGCTGGGTCCCCACCAAATCCTTGAATTTTTTTTCAAGACCCCTATTCATAAGTTCAAAAAAGGTCACCACGCATAAAAAAAAACAGGCTGTATACATAAGTACCCATACTTTTAGACATATTTTGTCTATTATTCTTCAATCGACACTTAAGGTAACATAAAAGATATTACTATTTATTTTAGTTTGATATCTAAACTCTTGAAATTCTTGATACCTGTCGATTAAAACAGTCTCTCTTGATAAATATTCTTATATATGATTTATATTCTTGATATATAACTTCTTCATCCAGAAGGGCCTTGTTTATACATGTCACTAATAGGAAAATGCAATACAGATACCCCCTACAAACCTCATACCTCATGTCCAATATAGTATGTGTGTGTATGTGGGGGGGGGGCTAGATGGATTTGTTTTTCTCCTCTCTTATGTTCCAATCCTATAATTGTATTTCTAATCACAACATTTAAAGCACTTTATACACTTTATACAAATGACTATTTACAGGATGCCCTTTCGAATCCTACAGTAACTTTAAAGCAGCCTCCTTCTCCCCAATCTTCTTAGAAATCAAGGCAATCTCTTCCTTTTTCTCATAGGCTGCTTTTCTGAGGGCACTAGCTGATGACAATGTGGACTTCAGATGTAGCTCGAATCGGGCTTGGTTATAAATGTGTATCTAGATCTAATATCCAGACCTAACAATAATTTGTGTGTAGATCTAGACTCAAGCAGGAAGCAACAGAGAGAGAGAGGTTCAGAAAGACTTAATGACAGATAGAATGAGAGAAAGAGCGACAGAAAGTCAGTCAGACTCAGAGAGAGAGGGATGCAGAGAAAGACACAGAGCGACTGCAATAAGAAAATATGGAAAAGTTCATGAAAAGAGACATTCATATCTTTGTTGTTAACAAATAAATATAATGAGAAGGATAGATTTCATTAGGATGATAAAAGCGGGCTCGAGAGAGAGACAGAGGGGGGGATAGTTAGTTTGGTTGACTTTATTGCACTGCTGGCTTAACATACCAATATTGTAGAGCTATTTAAAAAAAAAAAAAAAACAATATTAGCAGACCCAGGCACTTGGTTGGTATTATGAAAAGTATATATATATATATATATTTTTTTTTTTTTCAAATGTTAAGCAGTTTGTATAGACAATCAGTTTAACTGTTTCATCCTACTTATAGTGTATTAAAAGCATACACAGTCGGCACCTCAAGTTTCTTTGATAATAGTTCAAAGGCTGACTAGAGGATTGGGGAACAACCTTTGATTTCTTTGATCTTTTGCCGACATGGTGGACTTCTTACACTAGGCCTAGTACTGCATCGTGCAAATACTACCACAGTTTGCTTATTTGCTTTAATACATTGTATTTTTTTAAACACTTCTCTGTTCAAGGGGGGGTGGGGAGGAGTGGATAAAAGGTGTTTTTTTTTTCTTCTTCTAAACATTGGTTAGGATCGGGCGTAGAGTTACAAGTTGCGAGAGCTGTGAATAAGTATGGCAAGAAAGGTAGTAGACTAAAACAAACAAATTAGACTGAATATAGGATTATTGGGTAAAATAAAGCGTAAGGTTGATAGGTCTGTTAGGAGCAAGACCAGTCTTCCCGACAGGGATTACACACTCAAACACGAACGACACTTGCACGCCACAATAATAAAGTTAAATACTTTTAAACAATTATCGACTGCAACACACGAGAGGTAAGACGCGACGCAACTAAAGAAAGTCGAACGCAGGGTATAGGCGACCAATAAATATATATATATATTCTTAAAAATAGAAAGAAGTAGGAAGACTTACACGAAGAAGTAGACTGATAGAAATAAGAGGTAATTCACTTAATAACTCAGCTCAAGTCAACGCACGCAGGCGAGACTTGGGAATTAATAGGAAATTAATCTAGTAACACTAAGAAACTACTGAGTCTACGCGACTCGTCAATACTATTCTAACGCCACCAGGGGAAGAAGAAATACAGTGGCACTAACTATAATAACACACTAAGAATAATCCTGTCTACAGAGTCACCAGCACGCTAAATAAATTAGAGAGTCAAGTTCTTGATCACACGTCTCACAGTTCCTGAAAGTACATGTAGATAGATCTAGCCAAATAGTGGCGTATCAAACAATAGATCTAGATAAGTTCACACAGTGCAATAATGCAGGCTCAAGGAG
>BLXT01001319.1:1396452-1408559 GCA_019648995.1 Plakobranchus ocellatus
TACAGATGCAAAGCTTTCAGCCAGCCAACACAAAGGTAGAGTGGAGAGTCAAATCGTATCAAAACGTACGCCTGCATTGTCTCCTAAGCTAGCCCAATGGTATGCACAGACTACTCAAGGCGAATGATAAAATTGATAGCACTTGGCAGTGGCTGCATAGGAGTCGAAAGTTATAGGTATTGTAGGATCGGCTCCGAAAACTCGTCAATAGGCCCAAGGTCTATCAAAGGGAGAAAAAACTAACGCACGCGACCATAAAAATAAAAAAAAAGATCAAATGAAAATCGGATTTTGGGGGGTTAATTTTGTTTTTTCCTGACTTTTTCCCGAGTTCCCGACCCATCACAAAATTCCCGACTTTTTTCCGATTTCCCGACCCCGCGGGGACCTTGTTTAAGTAGAAAAGAACTTGATGAAGGCTTGAAATCACCAATTGTCAAATGCTAATACAACAACTCCAAATGGCTTCAAAACTAATCCCTTTGCCAACATGAAGCTTTTTTCCTAATAAAAGTGTGGAATAGGTTTATTCATAAATATCTCGTTTGTAAATAACTAGCCATGGAAAAAAAAAAAAGGAAAAGAACATTTTGTTGCGTTGGGCTCAAGATAAATGAACATCAGATCCCAAAAACAAGCAGAACACATATCAATTGTTTTTAGGTCTATAGAAAATATATATATATATATATATATTTGACAGATGAGCAGACCCTTAAAAACATTGAGTTCAAAACTAGCCTTCCATTTACAATTTATAACCTTTGGAAAACAAGAAGGAAAAAATCTGAGCTTCTCAACACACACACCTGAAATAGTCTTTTCTAGCCAGGAATCCACTTTACTACTGAAGTCTTGATCCTGAGGGGATTTTTGTAGGTCGTAGAGCTCACAAAGCAAAGATGTTTGGTCAGCTGTGCTATCTGCATCCTGTAAAAGTTTACAATAATGTTTTTATCTAGCATAAAATAAGAAAAAATTTACAAATTTCAAGAATACATAGGCCTATATAGATTTAGATCTATGATTCACAAGCTCTTGAGTAATATGAAATCTAAATTTAAGTAAATAACACCTTCTTTAAAAAATCGGTAAGCAAAGAGAAAGGAGTTGAAGTTGAGATAGACATAATATGAAAAAGAAAAAGGCTAAAAAGAAAGTATGCAATAATAAAGGCCTAAGCTAGGCATATAATCCCAAGGAACCTCAAATAAATAACAACCGCCAAAGCAATCTCTATAAAAAAAGCTACACTTCAGAAACGACCAATTATAGCTCTAGAATGGACGTGCACCATTCACTGAATTTACACTAGGTTTTGTCTATCATTTTCAGGCAGGTTTCTTAGTTTTCGCCTTGGCCAGCGATCAAATAGGCAAAATTAACACTTTTGATATCATTTTAATACCCACAAGTCAGCACAAGCTCAAAAAGGTTTTATATGATGCTCATGAAAACGAAATGTGAAAACTGAAAAATATCACAAAGATTCAAAATATCCTTTGTCCATTAAAAAAAAATAAAGGGTTTCTCCTCATGTCTTAAAATGCCCAATTTAACTAATTATTGTAGATCAGTGATAGTAAATTTTCTCTTGGCTTTAACTCACAAAGTCTACTATAATTGCAAAGACGTAATTTTGTTTCATGCATAATACAATAGTTTCAAAAAGTGTTATTTTTATATGATAAAAGCAGTTTTATATGATATTCATATCTCTAAAACTATCCCAAAAATGTATTTGGGTGGTTTCCATTTAATAGATCTACCTTTCCACTTTCTTGTGTAAGAAAATAGAAGTCAATTGGTGGAAGTTTGTTTTTTTTTCAAGTAGCGAAAGCCATCTGCACTTAAAAGACACAAAACCGTAAGATCAATATTCTTGGACATTCATCGATTCAAAAGGGCTGCACAAAACACTTAGGAATAAAAAATCTTTTTTTCACAAAATTTTTTCATCTCAGAAAGTAAAAACAAAGAAATTGGTGAAAGAAATAAGGAAGAATGATACCTAAAATAAAGGCTTAAAGCCAGAAACCAGTGTTTGAAACAAGTGCAAACTCTAGATCTAAATTGGCCCCTGCTTTAAAGCATCCTGATGTGATCAAAAGAAATTAATCTAACTCCATGCTTAGATCAAGGTCTAAGTCTAGTCCAAGCACTAGTTCTGAGACAACAGAAGATGACAGAAATATATCTGAGGAAGAAATAAGATTCAGATCTAGAGCCAGAGGAAGGTTTCAAAGGTGAAGTCAATGTAGAATAGGCCAAGCCAGCATTAAATCCAAAAGAGATTGAATTGTTTTAGGACAAGCTGATGGACACTCTAAAAACTTAGAATCCTATCTGGACAGTCTAGAATTCAAATCGCACTTCAGGTCTGCCTTTAGAAGTAATTTTCAATCTTTCATTACAAATTTTCTTTTACTTTGAAGCCCATTTATCTTTATTCTTTTTTTTTTATACCAGATTTCCTAATAAAAATTTTGCAAGATATGCCACAAACAAACAAAAATTTTTTTTTTGCATCAGTTTTTGTACTAAATCTCATCCTCAGTCACATCAAGTTATGGGAGGCCAAGTGCTTCTCTGGGTTTCATTACAAAGTTTGCTATCTCTTACAAATTTTGTTACAATTCACCCACATAGGTCTATCTTAATGAAATGAAAAAAGTCATGTAAGATTATTACAAACATCTGAAAAATAAGAGATATTCATACCCTAGTCATAGTCATTACCTCGGTAATCAGTGGGTTAATGCTTTAAAATAGATTAAAAATCAATTCGACAAAATGTTTTACTGATAGAAAGGGTGCCTTAATAGCCCTTTAAAAAGAAACATTACACATAGCAAGTTATCCCCTAGACTTACCCCTTGCAAAGTCATGTAGCTCTCTGCATCACTCTCCACTGCATTTTCAGGCAGTATATAGGTTTTGTCTGAGCCATCATTACTCTCGGCATCACTTTCTCCGCTGGTGTAGTCGCTGTCTGACATTATGGAAAGGAAAAGAAATGGAAGTCAATAAACTGATATGTTTTTACACCAGGAGAAAGTGTCATACATATATGCATAGTTGTCATAAAGTGTTATAGATATATGCGAAGTTG
This sequence comes from Plakobranchus ocellatus, assembly GCA_019648995.1. Taxonomy (NCBI): domain Eukaryota; kingdom Metazoa; phylum Mollusca; class Gastropoda; family Plakobranchidae; genus Plakobranchus; species Plakobranchus ocellatus. Next base: position 1,399,565 of record BLXT01001319.1, read on the forward strand.
TCATATTCACTAACGTTCTCATTAAAATTCTCCAATTACAAAATTAGGGGAGTTTAGCAGTGTTGGATAACATTTTACATTTGAAAGAGTGCTCTTTTATGAGCATAAATTCCATTAAAAAATTATTTTTCCACAAAAATTTCATGTTATCAAATTACTAAAGTAATGATTCATAAGTTGCATTTGTCCAATTTTTTAGATAATCTCATATCCTAAAACTGTTTTCAGTGAATTATGCAAGAGAGGTCTACTGATTCTGTGTCAGATAAAAGCACTGTTTTCATTTTCAATAAAAAAATGACGAGATTTTAAGTTGGGAAAAAAGCATTCACAACCTGTTTCTCTGACATTATTATTTGTGACATTCAAATTATTAGAATAAGTAAAACAAATAAATGCACATAGTTTTATTGTATCTTGACACTCCTGGCGTTAAAAAAAGACCTCAAGATATATTGCAAGAATTTTTACTGAAATTAAAATAAGGACAGAGCGTGACAAACCTGAGTTCATTGATTGAGAGGGTTCCAACTCTACAGGCAGTGCTTGTTGCTTTTGGACTGTAGATTGATGAACAGGGATGAATAATGAGTATAAAAAAACAATGAGAAACATTAGATGACATAAAATCTTTAGATAAATACTTTGCATATTTCTTATATTCATCTGATCACTATCATTACAAGAATGTAAACACTTTCCTGTTCCCATTGTAAGTATTTGGTCAACAAGCTGTTGATAGGCATATTGTTATGGACATACAGGGTTTATTGAAAAATTTAACTTTTGCAAAGAAAGGAAAGGAAAACAGACCTCCATCACCACAAAACTTAGAAACTTCTTTGATGATCCCCCAACTGTGAGTAGATCTTTTTATTTTATATCAGCATTAGCAATGAGGCCTTCATTTAAATAGAGACTTGTTTTCCATCTACTAGAGCTATACCCTGAGATTTCTAATACTTCCAATTTTCCTTTCCTTTTTTTATTTTTTCCCTTCTTCTAACCTGTCAAAGATCTCCTTATGTCTGAATTCTGTTTCTTTATTTCTAGCAACAGCTGGTTATTGATGGCATTGATATCTTTGTACATGAACACACACAATGCGAGGATTGTAAGCGCTATGAGGATAAAGAGTCTGCGACATATCTTTTGTAACCAGTAGATTTGCTCCTGTGAAGATAGAAACAATGAAATGGAAAAGGTTTACCAAAAAGAAAAATTAAAAAGACACTGTAATTAAAATTAATCAAAACATAACAATTTTTTTGAGACTTGCACTTTGTGCATTGAGCTAAGCTTTCTTTTTCTTCAAGTTACAAAGCGAATTGGAAACTAGAAATAAATTTATGGAGTCTAAAATTATATCAGGAATAACTTGTGAGTCAGAAAGTAGTGATTGAACCATAAAAACAATGTGAGTGGCTGATAAACTTTCCATATTTAAAGGAACTTCTGACTTACATAATGATGTGCTTAAAAGCAATGGCATTTATAAACCCCTTCACTGCTGAACAATATGTAGGCAACATAAGGTAGGTTTTTGGAAAGAGATTATAATGCTTTGGACAATTTTCATAGCTTGAGCAGTAAAAAATGTAATTTTTTCAATAATTATTTCTTTAATGCTCAAGCTATGAAAATTGAAACCAAGGGGAAAGAAATCTTACATTTCCATCAGGCTGACTGCCAAAGACTGTAAGCACTTGAGACAGCCATGGCAGCAGCGTTTGCTCTGCGACAAAGCTGATGGTCATCACTAGGAAAAGCCACACTCTTGCACCTAATGGTATAGAAGGGAATGATTGTAAAGCAAAATAATTTACACTAACATCGAAAAGTAGGAATATTTTTGAGCATACACTGCTAAAAAGAGGCCAATTCAGTTAATTTGCTTAACCAGAAAAGACTCTGAATTCCTCAATTGAAACATGAGATGCTCATATTTCTACTATAATTTTTGTATAAAGATAAAAAATCCCAAAACCTACCAATGATTTGTCATCTAATAAAATCCAATTATCCAGATTTTATTTTTATGACACTTTAAAAAAAACTCTCTTCTTAATTTATGCAGAAATTTATTATAAAAATATAGGGTTTGATTAAAACCCAGCAGGTCCAAATTAAAGGTGGTGTGGGGGATATTTAAATTTTAGCTTTTATAAAAATTTGTGTTAATTTCATTTGTTTTCCCATTGTAACTACAAAGAATATAATGCAAATCCACAGGACTTTGAGAAAGAAATCTAATGAAGTAAGTCATCATCTCTAGAGTAATCTTCTGCATTCTAGTGGACAAAATTTTCAGGTCTTGATTTACATACTTCACTTTTGGTATACAGATATGTAAAAGTATTACTTAAATGAATATTCATCCCAATCTGTGCTTTCCTGAAGATCTTCTTTAGCAAAGAAATTGCTAGCAATGTCTGCATGAGCAGCTCTTTCTTCCTCAGGTTTTAATGAGAAGCAATCAGGGTATCATGTTTGTTTATCTTGGTTATTCTAGGTTAATGGTCTTAAAAACACTTTTTTCTCAATTTTTAATTTATTAAACATAATCTTAGACTGATTTCCAAAAAGAGATTGAAGGCTCTATTGTGCAAAGCCAGTAACTGCAACATCTCAATTCAATATGGTCCAAATATAGCTATTTGAAGGTGCATCTATCTTTAAAAGCAAGAACTGAAAATACAAAAAAAACCAAAAAACACTAAAAAAACCCTACCACATACACAGTGCTTGAAGGATATCAGTAAGATCATATATTATAGCTTACAAAATTTGCTTTCTATTGATAGTATTACAGTATACTACATTATAAGGCTACACAGTGTTTGCAAAACCATCATTTTATTTGTATTATGCAACTTTCATATTTACAGTAATTTTTCACCATCCATGCATATTTTTGAGGATGATTCATAAAAAGATAAAGATAACAAAAACACTCATATCTCAATTTATGACCCATGACTCATATTAACTTTATAGCTTTATGTCTCAAAAAAAAAATCTTGAATGTCAGTACCATGATTTTCTCATTACTTTTATACTTTAGGTCATATCAATATCCAATGGTTGAAACAGAAAAAAAAAACCTGGCGTCAAGCCAGAACCAAGTTTAAGAGCAATGGTATGCAAGCATGCCAAGACTGAGAAGAAATAATAATTATAAATACTAACATTACTTATCTGCATTATTTTCAAAATACCTGCGGTCCTTGGTGTGGATGTTAACAAATAACACACAATGATGGAAAGAACATAAAAAAACAAAGAGTAGAAGCTGGAGACCTCTCCTAGAATTGTGCTCTGGAGTTTGGACAGCTGACCAAATAAGTCTTGGATGACTTCTCGCTGTTCTTGAGTTGATTTCTGGAGTAAAAAATATAAACTGATAAACAAATCTGTTCTTGAGTTGACCCTCTGAAAGAAAAAAAATGTAGAGAGCAAAAAACAAATATGTTCTTGTGTCCGTGTCTGAAAGAACAATGTCAAGCAATTAACAAATCTGTTCTTGTGAAAATGTCTGAAAGAAAAATATAGAGCAACTGAAAAATCTATTCCTGTGTTAGTCTGCTACATATGCAATTTCAATAATTAATTGTGATCTACTTTGCAAGACAAAATTAAGAATAAATCTATTCTAGTGTTGATCTCGGACTTTGACGATTGAAAATCTGCCTAAAAAAAATAACAAAATAGGCTCAGCGATAAAATGCATGTTAAAGTTATAAGTGCCTAACTTTAAAAATTGTTTTAAGTAGCAGATTTATATAGATAAAGTGTTTTGATTTAAGGTTAGGATAAGGCAGATTTGGTTTCAATTAGCTTGGGCATGTATAATGTAGCAAGAAGATGAGATGTTAACAAGGAAGAAATATTATAAGTGTGGATGCATCTGTGCTAATTCTCATTATCACACAGAAAATTCTCCCATTCAAGAAAGCCTAGCAAAGCTTGATGTTGTTTCAGATCTATGGACAATATTTTCGAGGGTGTATTATATCAGTTAACCCAAGAACATTTTTTTTTTCTACAAATCAACTCATTATGTGCTGTTACCACAAATTTGATTGGCTTGGGAAATATTAAATGACCTTATAAACAGATGAGTCTTCTACCTATTTACTGATAGCTAAAAAGTGCATTTTTTTTTGTCTCTTTCATCAAATCAGTTACTTTGATGTTTGCATACAATGATGAACTCAATATTTGAACAACTCAAAAAAACTAAATCATGTGGGCTAAATTATTCTTTTTTTTTTTTAATAAATCAAAGGCAATGAGGTGGCAATGAGAAGTAAGCAAAGTATCAAAAAAATTAAAATTTTCACTTTAAATATGCAGATTATAAGTGCACCATGCTGCTATTCCTCAATCATACAGATTGATTTCAAATTAATTCCTCCTGTGCAAAAAAAAAAATTAAGCTTGAGGATTTTGTGTAATGAATTAAGTGATGTTCTGTCCATGAAATCTACCTTGAGATCTTCAAATAGTACTTGTACAGTTTTTGAAGATGAATTGATGATGCTGTTGAGATTGACTGTCTGGTTCATGAGCCTCTCCTGGTTCTCTAAACTTTGGCTCTGTGTCAACAGCATGCCTTTTTGAAGCTCCTGGGCAGTCTCCAGCTGTTCAGCAACCTGCAATTTTGAGAATATATATATGGGCAAAATCACCACTTGGTTAGCACTAAAAAACCATATAAATTCTAAGATTCAAAGGATGCAAGGGATCTGAATCATAATATAAAGTTAAGTTGAAGATATAGAAATTACATTATTACAAAAGAGATTGCCAACAAAAAAAAATACCATTGAAAAGTTTCATCTTTATGCTTTATGAAAAAAAAAATGATGATAATAATTTCAGGACCAAGGTATAAGCCAGTGAACATGAAATACGTTCATGAATAATTGCTGCAATAACCCAAGTATTTGCAAGGAGTGTATGTGAGGTGTGTGCAAAATCGAATACTGCAAATCAGATGAGAAATGGATAAAAAACCTTAAATGTTAAGACTATGTGTACCTTACAAAGTCCTCTCTTCTTTCAATAATTCCCAGGCAGTTATTTAAAATGCTACACAGATTGCAAAGTATACAATATATATCTAAAACCTTGAAAACTGGCACCTGTCAATAAACTGAATGAAAGTATGGCATAATGCACCTAATACTAGAGATCTTTTCCTCTTTCCACAATCTTCAAAAAAAAAAAAACATTGAAGGCATCCAAATCAAAACAATTAATGTAAGCAGATCAAAATTGTTGGAGACTTCAAAGCATATGTAGCTAAAATAAATCCAGTGATTTAGCTAAAGTAAATAACTCATCATGTATTTAGAATTTGTGTATCAAACCTGAGAACTACTGTCTGACAGCCTTGATATGGTTTGCTCTGTGTGCTCATGCCAAACTTGAGCTTGAAGAAAGTAGCAAATATTTTGAGTATGGGTGAAAAATGTGGTGAAAGAACTACGGTCAGCCTCTTCCATGTCTTTGACACAATGTTTCACTTCATCCTCCTCAGAACAATAGTAGCTGGATCTACCTTGAAGCTTGGGACATGGGAGGAAAAAAATTACAAAGTGGTTAAAGATCATTTTTGATTTTGTTAATACTTGAAATTTTTGTATTAAACTTGACACAGATTGTTAAAAGCTTAAATTATTTATAAGTATCCTTTTTTAAAATTAGTTTAGATTTAAAATCTATTCAACAGCTTTTAAAGAAATTAATAAGAATATAAAATAAATAAAGTCTCTGAGCCACACTCCACCATAGTGCACTCCTGTCTTTTCTAAAGTTTATCTACACTAAGGCTTTTTTTCAACTATTATGGAAAAACTTCTTTTACCCGGAAAGAAAAAAAGATTCATAATAAAAAGAGAAATTAAAATATAAAAGTCAATTTGTAATCTATTATAAATAACTCTTTTATCATACTATCAAGATAGCCTGCAATCAAACTTAGCCATAGATGCTACACTTACAATCAGAAAACAGTTGAGATAAGCAAGTGCCAGGCGGGTTTGAGAGTCATCTGTCAAGTGTTTACACCCTGATCGGATAATGGCCATGGCTTTGATCCAACACTGACCATATTTGGGCATCTCTGACTGTTTCTGCATCAGTTCAAACTGTCTCCTGCCTTCGTCATACCTAGACTGATCAATGTCAGTGACTAAAGACATGACCAGGCTACCACAGCCTAGAAATAAGATCAACTGTAAGCCCATTGCTGAGGAAAGGAAGGTTATGAAAATGTTTTTGAATTATAATTGTATCATAAAAAGAAAAAAAAATCTTTTAAATAATTTCAGCATTGCGACAACACTGCAAGTGGGCATAGATATTGTTCTAGACATTTAAACAATCTGGACATTCCCTGAGATATACTCTAGGCCAAGGTCTGTTGCAATCACATACCAATAGTGGTATCATCTACCTATATTACTCTATCTAAATTTGCATTCTAGTAAAAGTAAAAACCTAAGCTTAAATCTAAAATTCCATCATTTACGACTAGATATCATCATTGAAATTTTCTAAACGTAAGCTCAGACATTTTTTTCTAATAAATAGACCTTGTTTAACATGAGCTGTTTCAATCCCAGGTTGAGACAATTCGACCAAAGGAAAGACCTTTTTCTATAATTTTTTTTTTCGAAGCGACTACCTTGGCTGGCTTCAAAACTGCAAAAATCTAATGAAGATTTTTTAGCATCCATAGCACATGTATAATTTGCGCACATTTCAATCAAAATCAAATGTCTCTTGAACTGTGCTAAAAATGGAAAGAAAACATAGTGCGCTTTTAATATTACAAGACAAATAGCATTTTATAAAAGAAATAATCTGAGAAATTTGGGAAAAAGATTAAAAATTGGGAAAGATGAGTGTTAATTGCATATATGGAAATTAAGAGAGCATGTGGATAGAAAGTAAGAAAGAGATAATTGGACACTTGAGAAAAGGAGGAAAAAGAAAGTCAGTTTCTCATGGATTTTCTGAAAATGTCAAATTATCATAAATAGCGGCAGCAATGCAGTTGAAGCCAGTCGTTTAGGTAGCCTCTAGGTAGTCCCCAAGCTGTAAGACTGATGAAAAGAACAAGCACTTTCATCTGACTTTATTTCTTCACTGAAGGATGTAACAGCTACATACCTTAAATCCTTGAAGAGAGGAATTTAGGAGAGAAAGAGCAAGCTTAGGGCCCCAAAGAGCTGAAGTGGATGAATCCTACCAGATTGAAGTTATATAATGTATTTATAATCAATTCCAGTGGTATCCTCAATGATTGAATGTTCCCATTAGGGTCTTCGGCATCTTATTTGGCAACTATAACTGTCAAACATGTTTTCGCGGTTTTCTCGGTTTTAAAATGGCAAACTTTTTTAGCTTTTCCTCCCTTGATGCAAGAGAATCAAGCATTTCTAGTGCCACCCCCTGGCAGACATTTCTTCTTTTTTTTCATCTTCAGCTTGGTTCTAATGATACTTTGCCTAGTGCTCCTAAGTTATAGTGAAGAATGGCTCATTATTCTTAAAACTATGGACAAGTCTTGTTACTGCCTGGGTGAGCCTGCAACAATTGATGCAATGAAAGTCAGGCTTACTGTCAAGTTCAACATAACTACCTTGCTGCAAGTAATGAACACAGAGGTACACCTCTGCAATATGTAAGCTTAGTGGTGCTGATATTTGGAGCAATTCATGATCAGGCTGATGTGTTGAGCCAGAGTGGAGCCATTTATTTCCTCTTTGATCTCCTCCAAGCAACATCTTACATAGATATAGGATGTGCAACAAGCCATTGCAAGAGCTGACGGTCAAAAAAAGATCCAATAACATTGCAACAGTCCAAATGAAAGAACTTTCTGTTTTCTCACAACTCCTACCCAACCATCAGGTCACCATTTCCAAGTTTTTAAACGACACTGACTGTTTTTGGCCCCAAAATCTTTGGACCACCTTTACACTTTATAGATCTTTTGGATCTGATCACCATCAACAAATAAGCGGCGCCATGCTCTTGAAAGGTAATTCATCTAAATATCATTTAGGTTTTCCAACTCTTGGACAAGGCTTAAATTTGGCCCTAAGGTGCACACTCCTCAATCTTCATTCATAACATCAGTTGGGCCTAGATCTTGACAGCTCTTCATCAGAATCTTCCTCACTTTTGTCACTAGACTCGACTACCATCTTTTTATTATTTTTTCATCCTCTTGACCGTGTATGTAATATTCAAGAATTTTTGAACTGATAATTTAGAATATAGATCTATATATGTCCTCAAACGAAAATGAGGTTCGCATGTCATGATGTCATTTACAAGATTTTTGCGTTATAAAAAAAAAACAAAAGAAAAAAAACTAAAGTAAGCACAACAAAAGTGAAAATTTCAAGCAATTTAGGTACACTAGATCTAGATCTAAGCATGTATTGCTTTTGCCAAAAAATGGCATTTTTCGTAGAGGCCAGTCTAGATCTAAATCTTGATCTAGAAATCTAGATCTAAATTTAGATCTATTCTTTAAACCTGTCTTAGCCTGAATTATCAACATATATATCTAGATTAGGAAGGTCAGAAACGTAGAAAAATTTCTGGAGGAACCATAGAATGTAATATCTTTTAGATGCATGTTGAATTATAATAATATACTGATATTGGGCATAGGCTTACCTGTGTAATACATTTTGTTCGGTGAGACGTTCGTGCTTCGTTTCTTTCAAAATACGTTCGCAAACATTCAAATTTAAGTACAGTCTTGTATTGTAGATTTTAACAGCTAAAAAGATGATTGTGAATGGCAGCAGTTATGCACCTTTTGGCACCGAAAAAAAATACTTGACAGTAAAATTGTAAGCAGACTTTTCCAACCAGCCATTCCTTTGTTTCAGAATAGCGTACAGAAATCCTGTTTGTGTTAAAACTGGTTAATTTTTGCCCGATCTCTCTCTCTCGGGGGGGGGGG
>BLXT01001319.1:1419121-1437026 GCA_019648995.1 Plakobranchus ocellatus
TTTTTTTTTAAAGAAATTTGGTTCTGTAAGAACCTCTACAATTTTTTTTTGTCATCATTTGATGCCACAAAACATAATTATGTGCTTTTGAAAAAGTACCAGTGCTTTGGACTAAAGTGGAAAGGGCTGGATTGTGCAGCTGTAAATTTGAAAACTATTTTTACATTTCAGATTGCATAGTTTCTTATTTCATACAAAGTAGCTAGCTTCCAAATTGCTATACAGTTAGAAATTTGCTGCCTTTACCTTCAGATGTCATACTTCCAGATAATGCATGAAAATCTATACAATATGATGTCAAAATTCTTTAAATTGTTAATGTTAATGTTAGTAATTCTTAATGATACATGAAGTGTCACTACAAAACATGGTGTTTTGAGCGGATGGGATGTTATTTAAATATTAAAACCTCATAATTCCTTTTACATACTGCATATTGAAATTATCCTATTACCTTGTAGAAACTCAGTTTCTATTTTTTCATAACTGTAAATAATGTTCTGTATGGTAAATTTTCTCCACACGTCTGTATCAGTATTCAGTTCAACCATTGAGCAAGCAAGAAAAAAAATCATTGGTTATTTGTTTTGCTGATTTGTAAAAAAAAATATCAAACTCATTCCAAGCTGCAAACTGTTCATTTTGATGGTTTTCAAAATTATCCGTCACACTCATGACTTAAGAAATTAGCCATTTCTCAGCAATTGCTCAAAAAATTATAGAATAATCTAGACAAAAGTGGCTGAAGACATTCAAAACATTTTGCCAAAAAAATTACTTTTTTCTATATATTTTCACCTATATCTTTACACACTTGGTAAGGGATTTCACATTTATATGGACTGGTCAAATATTGATTTTTTGTTGAAGCTTGTTTTATAATGATATTCATTATTTTTATTGCTATGTGCATACCGTTCATGACATTTCTTGACAAATTTTCTTTGTAAGCAGTTTCTAATTGTTTATATTCAACAAATTTTTTTATTTTTTGGGGGGGGGGAGGGTTTACAAAATTTAACGTATCAATTTAACCCTATTGGATGGATACTTTATTTTTTCATATTCATTCTTTTCTTTCCTTCTTTTATTTTTGAAAAAGGAGATCCTGTCTCAAGCCTGGGCCGTGTTGTAATCTTGTGGCAAGGTTTTCTGCAACGAATAAAATTGTACACTAAAAATCAGTGACTCACAGAAGCATTGCATTTGAATAGAGTGTATATATTTAAATAAACATAAGTGCAATAATAAAGTTTTAGGCATATAATTTCATAATGTAACCACAAGACCAGACATTTTGTAGCCAGAGCATTGAATTAATTGAAATCTTGAGCATTGAAATATTTGTACACAATTTGACAGTGTTTTTACAGTGGACTACTCATAGATTGATGTCCCTGGAGGATAAAAATCACTGACTTATCCATACATTTATTCACCTATTGCATTTACAGTAAAGCATCAGTAGCTCGAAATATTCCAAAAGTATTTTATCGACATTGACTTATGCAAGTATTGTCAGCTGAATCTCACTGAACCAATAATTATGATTTACGTTTCAAGAGCATTCTCATGTACACCTTAAAAGTAAACTATTTGCAGACTTGCATGCTTGCAAACAATTTTACTTTGTATGAGTACATGTATATATATAATTAAAGAGATCATTTATGTATTTTTTTGATGTTGTGATGTTGTCAGCAAAAAATTTGTGATAATTATCATTAAAATGCGTCAAAAAATGTTTTGAGATGGATGGGAATTTTTTGTGAATACATTAATTATAATTGATAAATTAGATGAGTTTTACCTGTAAAATGAAGTATAATTGTAGTTCTGTCGTCCTGCAATATTCTGAGGGTAGCCTGTAGATCCAGCCTGTGCGATGCATTAGCAAGTAGTGCCACACCATCTGACAGTTACTCTACCACTTCATCTTCCCTTGGAGTTTTAGCAAGCTTATCAAAGACAAGGGCTACTGCTGTTAGTGTTAGGCCTTCAAGCAGTGATTTTTTAAGTCCTTGTAAAAAGGTTTCTCTGTATCTAGCTCTACTGCCAAAAAACTTTGGATTGCAGTCCACAACATTTAGGCATTCGTCTTAGGGTAAAAGTTATAGACTAATTAAAAATATACAGTGGATCTAGTATTTCACTGCTATAAAGAGGCATTGGTATCTTGCCCTGGTTTGGATGGGGAATTGGGTGCCTGAATGGTCGCCATCTTTAAAATACCCTTCGTCTTAGTGTAAAAGTTATAAACTAATTAAAAATATACAGTGGATCTAGTATTTCACTGCTATAAAGAGTAGTCCTGTAGAATGCACCGTTAAAGTTAGGTTACTACAGTAGTAATGTATATAGCCATATAAGAATTGACAATAAGCACTTCTAACAACTTGTGAGTCCAGTCCAAACGGCCAGGAGCACAATGGTTACAAATAAAACACCAATTTAAGTTGATATTGGATGGATAAGTCGTTAGCAAATAAAATCTCTTGATGCAGTACAACTTAAGCAATGTACTGAATCAAATGGAATAATAAATCTGATATAGAATGATTCCAGAACACAGAAATAAAAAGAAAACACAGAGCTCAATTTTTTGCATGGTTTCACAAGCAGAATGCTACAGCCAAGTGACTCACAAGCAAAGGTTCACGGCTCTCTCAGCTGAACCCCACGAATATTAAGCAGGACGACAGAATATTCATTTTTTAGCTGTGTATAACATTTTGGCAGGATTTTTACTTGTTTGGTCACATGGGGCCTTAAAAACTTATTTCATAACCATATTTTCCACAAAATGTTAAATTTTTGGGGGTATTAATTTATGTACATATTTCTATATATTCCATTTTCGTAAGATATTTAAGGAGTGTGACTGTTACATTAAATTTTGAAATCCATGTGATCAATAATTCATTATGTTTTAAAGTTTTCATTGGAGAGAAAGACAACCAAAACCTTTTGGAATACAGATGCAAAAAATTTTTACAGACAGTGACAGTTTTTGTAAAAACGTTTGAAAGGGAATGACATGGGCCCTAATTTCATTCTAGGGGATGTAAAAAGATATTACAAGAATGAAAAATAGTGTTTGTGTGAGGGCAACAAGTGGGGTACTCTTCGAAATGTCAACATAGAGTGACCCACCCGCTGTCCAAACACGTTGGTGACGAACAGTGGAACAATTATAATTGAAAACAAAATACCCATTTAGCCAATGGTCAAGATTTAATATATATATAAAAATTACGAGCGGTAATACTCTTTTAATTTTAATAGTTACCACTCAGTTAACAAGATTTCAAGCCTTAACTATAAATACCCCTACTCGCTACGCACACACACTCACACAACGATCAGCATACAAGAATGTCAAGTTCATAGGGCAACAACGACGATGATGAACTTCCATGATGACGACGATCTATGGCGACGATGATGATCTACACAGATAATGATGATTACGATCTACGATGGCGCAAGATGCAGCACAGCACGCCACAGGCCCACCGTACAAGTTCCGTAACAGTGGTATAAGAATAAAGACAGCATAGGCTGTCGCAATGTACAGCAAAGCTGCACACACTCGGTCTCCCATACAATTGGCGGCCTTCCAAGGCCAGGGATGAAGACATGAGCTGCTCTCCACAGCCACACACTCTCAAACTGTTGAGTGGCTTTTGACAGCTGCGCACACTCCAGATAATGACCCGAGTACTGTGCATTGACTCGGCACTGTCGTCCCGACAATCAGCTACCGGCGCTAGACCCAAAGAGCTCCTAATACTGTCTGCCTGACACTAGTGACAGTGGCAGGACTCTGCTGCAACGCCAGAATAGCAATCCGTGTGGCGGAGAGACAAGACCACTCTGTCCTTACTCCGTATCTACTAGTTTTGGCCCGATGTTCCACGTAGCAGCGTAACAACCTGTCTTGCATACGCCTCCAGTCTTCTCTGTCCCTAGTCCCTCTTTGCCCTAGGTTTTAAAGCCCTGCCAAATCTCACTCACCCTGCACTCATCTAAACTCACTAACACTGAACTCTAAGCAAAATCCCTTTCCTTGTTACAAGCAGACTCTGCTTGTTAACTACTCAGTTAAACATTGCACCAAATTTAATTTAAGCAACTAAACTAAAATAACAACCCATTGTTCTGTTTAAACGTTTGAACCCTAACATTGCTATTTCTAGTTTCATGTGTTGTGTGATTACCCAGTTTCAAAAAATACAAGATTTGTATCAATGTCATTCTTTGTTTAGGTCTCTAGTCAGTGAGTGCATTGAAATTTTGTAAACCTAGGTTAAAAGATGTGATTGAAATAAAGTAAAAAAAAATACCTCATTCAAAGAATGTCAACGATCCATATTTTACATCATAATGCCAGAGACTGTCATGTCCTGTAAAAAATGTGTAAAGGGACCGAGGTGTGGCTAGGAGATGTTAACAACAACGAAGTAACAAATTTTTTTGTTATTTTTAATGCACAATGGTATTTAGTCAAGTTGTTCAAATGAGAATGGCATTCGTCCCCTATGATTTTCTTATATTTGCCACCCTGGTTAGTTGTGGGGATGCATGTTGGTATGGTACAGAATTGTATTTTTTCCAAATGTGAACTTGTCTTCACTGTCCAAGATTATTACTAAAAATGTCAAATGTAAATTGGTAGAAAAGAACACCTCAAATTTTCCTGAAAATCTAAAAATTTCACAATGACTTGAGGCCTATTTAACCTAACACACTCTTTTTCTTTAGACATTCTTGCTTTGGTAGCAACATCTTTTTGCTCAAGATGTTGATTGACCTTAATAAAATGCTCTACCTTATTGACTAATTTGATTTTGATGCACTGTGTGGCCTGGCAAAACACAATGGGTCATCTAGTGTGAAGTTTGTTGGGTCTTCTCCTTTTAAGGCAGGCCTTGCCTTTTGAGGTTTTCACTGGACATGTATAAGAAGACAAATGATGTTAAAGAAGTAAAAAATAAAATCCAGAAGCAAGGAAAGTTAGGTCGTGCAATTAACTGTAGCTAGATCAACATGTATTTTGCATATTATATCTAGCCTATTTATGAGTATGTTTTGGCTAGTATTAGTATATTACACATGTATAACCTGTTGATGCTGATGGGCCTATAAACCCTTGTTTCACTCTGCGACCAAAAAAAAAAAAAAATATATATATATAAATAAATAAATAAAATGCAATAAACCACCTGCAATCATTTCGTTATCTTTTTAACTTGTTTTATTCTTTGTGAAATTCAACTCATATTTATTTTTGTCTTTGTTGCTACATGAAATCCTTTAAAAAATGATGGAAATAGAAGGTCTTAAAATGCCTATTTTAAACTATTGACCTATTGTAGGCAATTTACATGAAATTTTCTCATATCTCAATGAGTTTTAATTGAAATGTGTTTTCATCTAATGCAGATTAAAACTGAAGCTCTGTAAAATTTCTAAAAAAACATTGAAATGCTCCGACTTACCCTAGCCTTGATTCTAAGTTTACACTGGCTTAGTTACTTGGAGAACTGAGTTTTATTGGTGGAATAAGTTATTTTTAACTCTTTCTTAAACTTATCAATGATTTAATACACTGCAATCCATGTATAATGAAATGACGAAGGTGGGGGAGACGTATAAAAAAAAATCAGCAACATATAAATGTATGTTTAAAGCCATAAAAATGACACAACACTTAAAACTGAAAGGAAAAATGCAATATTGTTTTGAATGCTAACCTCCCTATCCCGTTTTTCTAAGTTACTTCACCATGCTTTTCTGCACCCTTAAAATGTAAACGTTGTATGGTTTTTTAGAAAATTTATCCTGTTCTGGGTTGGATATTGGCAAGGTAAAGTCCAAAGTAAATATATCCATGAAAAAAATTTTGTAGCACAGATAGTATTACACTGTACCTACAAAGGCTGATGTAGGAGAAATGCTAGAGAAAGCCAATGGATAAATTTTTATCAAATCATGACATTTTTGGTTCTTTTATGTAAATAAAAATTTTTGTACAGAAAGCTAGATTTCAACTTAATTGCATTCGACTGCATAGGATAACTACACCTACAAGTACAAATGTTATTTGATGTAGGCTTATGCAGGGGTGGGAGCAGAAAATGTGAGCTACATGTATTGAAAATTTGCTGGGTCTGGGGCTGGCAAGACATGGAAGTTAAAGGGAGAATTTAAAAATTGTGAAAAAGACATGTGGATTGCTAGCTACATGTAGATATCTATATGGAATTCGGTATCGATACGGGTACTAATTTACATTTAAAACGATCTTATAATTTTAACTACACTTGCAAAGGATAATTTTGGTCTCCTCAGTGCATTATGCAGCCTTTCTATGAACTAGCAGTATGTTTCATCACAATTGTTTTAAAGATCTTTTCCTGTAGATTTTCAACATTACTTAGCATAAAATGTTTTCTTAGCATAGGCTAATTATATCTTGAGAGTGCATTAATGCTCTTAGGAAGTTTGGCTCAAAGGATAGAGAGAAGGGCAATAAAAACTAACAATAGAAAGCATTTTCTCCCCTTTTCTTTTAATTTTATGTTGATGTACTGATAAAACATAAGACAAGTATTGAAGTAATGCATCTGGAGTATGGAAGACTTCATAAAGCTTCAAGAAGAATTCCTGTATTAGGTTGGAATTTAAAAGTCTTTTCACAAGTATCTTCAGCTCAGTCTTGCTAGTATTACTAGCAATAGTAACACCACCTGTTAAATAGAGGAGGTGCTTAAAACATTACGTCAGATGCTCATGTATTATACATTTTTGAAATACAATTATTTTACTTGTGTTTCAAAAAACAAAATCTGTGTAATTTGCCCGTGGAAATCTAATCAGTATTAGGTACAATGTAATTACAAATTTCTTTCTTAAAGTTCACCATTAGAAAACTTTAAAATGCAGTTCGTGAGCGTTATCAATGCTTAAAAAAAATATTCAAATTGTGACTTCATTTGGACTTATTTCAAGTCATAGGCTCCAATCTTCATCTTAATAAGTATGACTATGAGTATGACCCATTATTGCAAGCAAAATTAATTTCAAGATGTCATAATAAAAGCAAATTGCATAGACCAAAAAAATTTTCTTAAAGCCATAGATGATAAATCATGCAAATACTTGGTAAAAAAACACCACAAACGCAAATTTCAGTACAAACAGTTTACTTTATTATGTACATACCCCCACCTCGACTCAAATCCAAACAGTAACATAAGAATGAGTCAACCTGCACATCTTCTATTTTGAAAGAAAAAGAAATGTTTCTGCAAAACAAACTGAAATATAAATAATATATTATAACCTAGAATGTAACTGCTGCCAGCAGAAACCATTCATTGCAAGGAGCCACAGCCTAAAGTATCCTGGTGAGTCTTTTCAGACAGTCATGTAAATTTCACCTCTGCATGAAAATCATGAAACTCATCTAGCAGCAGTTAACAAGTTGAAGTAATATGCGTCGTAGAATAGGAAGGTCAGAAATGCTACAAAAAGCAATCAAAGAGTTTCTCATGGACTAACAGTTTATTGTTACAACCAAAAGTTTTTAACATATTTTGCTATAAAAAGACCTTTCTGTCCAATTGAAACAAATGGTAAGCCAGACATCCATATATTTTTAGTTCATATCAAAATACATGTCTTGATAGACAAAATCAAAATTTTCTTTTTATTTAGTTCGAATAGTGCCATCCACTGGCACCATTTGATAAAAAAAAAACCATTTTGATGATTACTCTAAAACATGGAGTCCAAAGGAGAATAAAAAGAAAAAGATGTCTGTAATTACATGATGGTTAGAAAAGTTTAAAAAATTAAACATTAATGGCCCCATATTCAATTTTTCAGATGGCAGCAAATGACACCACACCTATGCAACCTTGGTAACAGCTGCCTTTATGAACTTCACCTCTGAATTTCATTTCCACAACTCTCCTCCAAAAACAAATTTACACAACCTAAACCAGTGATTTACCTATGGATTATAATGGTCTTTCAACTTCAAATAATCTGAAAATAAAGCAAGGAATGAATGTGGTTTTTTTTGTTTATTATCACTTATTTCACAGAAACAAAACTGCAATGATATTCCAAACAATGCTTCACTGGACTCTTGTATTTGCCTCTTCTCCGACTTACCACTTAAATCATAGAAATTATTATGTTTTTTGTTTTTCTCAACTTCAGCATTGGTTTGCATTCAAGAGTGCTTAAAGATTATGAGCACAGTATTGTTAACATCAGGTTAATGAGGGAATAACTACTTCTCAAAAACATTGACATTTAAAAAAGAAGACATAACAACAAACAATTCAACAATACATAGAACTTAATGATCATGACAAAACAAATAAAAAAAAAATATTACTCATGAATGATATTAACAACTTTTTAAAAGCCAAATGAAATGGATTTATCAGTATTAGAGTGCATACATGCTATTGTGAAACCTTAACATAAACATTCTTCAAAATCAAAAGATATCCATTTCCAAATTAAGCATGGAGAGCGGAGGGAAAAAAGCAGCTCAAAAATTCTAAAATGATCTGTTTTTTTACATCAAAAACATAGTAAGCAAAAGATGACAGAGATCCCCTGATACCTTTCAATATTACGAAAACATGAACAAAAAAAGTGACTTAACGTACAAATACAAACCGAATCCATTTTTATTTGAAAATAGAAAAAGAAATAAAGACATCACATCTATACCATAATCATATAAATTTGTAAATTCTTTAATGTGAACTGCAGAGATGTTAAGTGAGGATGGATGATGTACTGAAAGAGGGATGAGCAACAGTAACATAAAAACCAGGCCTGCCCAGTTCATCACGCCACAGCAACTTGTGAAGCCTCAGAAGGACAATCGCGAGCTATGTGACCCATCTCATTGCAGTTGTAGCACTGTGTCCTACTCACATTATCTGGGCAATCCCGTGCCAGGTGATCACTGGCACCACATCTGTGGAAGGTAAAAAAACAGCAAAACATTTAAATCTTCAAGCTAGTCGAGTCTTCTTTTTACAGACTCTTAAAAGGGTTAAAAGAAAAAAGAGTTAGAGAGTATTAATACCTTCATTTTTCTACCATGTCTCAAAACCAGTCCACAAGAGTTGCAAAGTGGAAGTTGGAACATTTTTAAAGATGGAAAGAATCCAGAAATATCTTCTATGAGCTTTGTGATGGGGAAAATTTGACACAAATATACTGATTCTGAACTAAGATGTAAACATTTGAGATTTAAAATTGTCAGGCTGAAATTATTTTTCAGAATTTTTTTCCTGAAAAAAAAAATAGCATTCCCAGCCAGAATTGCATTTGAAAAAAAAAAAAAAAATTTGTTTTCTCTCAATACATGAAATTTGCCTCAGGATCAGTCTCTTCAGGCAAATGCAGTAAAATCCTTTGAAGAGAAAATGGTTAAGCGAAATTACTGGTCAAACCAAGGAAATTTTGGGCCAGACTGCTATTAGTCTATTTTTCACACCCTCTCCACAGAAAACCAAAGTAAAAATTCAATCACATTAAACACTATAGTCCCATAAAATTTGTTTTAAACAGAGTCCACTCGAGTTGAAAACAAACAATATGACATCAACTACACGGTCACTAAACATACGTGTAAACGTATTAAAAGATAAGGATGACAAAAAAACAGGATTTAAAGGCCCAAAAACATAACCAGTAAAAAAAAACCACTATCCATAGAGTTGAGAAAGTACATTTTATAGTTAAAAAATCTTTGACCATTGGTCAGATAGAATTTAACAAGGGTACCACTACTCAAACTGTTTGTTGAACTAATATTTCATAACTTTTTTAATTTCAATTTGAAAGGTTATACAATTAGCAGGCATAATTCATTTATCATGACAGTAAAATGATTAGAAGGATAGTTTTTAAGTTGGCAAGGTGACATCCGTACATTTACAAAAGGTACAGAAGGTATTCTAAAAAATGCAATAAAATAGGAGTTTCCTTAAAAGTCAGAATAAAAAAGTGTATTCATACAAAAATATCCAGTTAAAAGCACACCTCAGTAAAATTAAAACTTTAGCTGTACTGCCAATTTTTCCAATATAATCACTTTACTCTAAACACACACTACATTGCCTTAATGCACATCTTAAAATCTGAATAGATTAGCATTTAAGTGGAACACATTTGCTGAAAGAGGTCAATTCTAATAATTCAGCAGTGAGTTGCCAAAGCTTTTACAGCAATTCAACTTACATATCTAGGCTGTGTTGACACTGTTGGTTAAAAAAAAGGAAGGAGAGGTATGTGAGATTGAGAGACTCTTGCCTAGCAAACATGCTACTCAAATTCAACATGTATTTAACCGGATACTAATGTATTTAAAGCAGGGAGGTGGATAAGAGAGAACAAGAAAGAGTTAATTAAAGGATGTGAAAAAAAATCACAGCAAGATAGACATTCAATTGGGAGGCCTATATATTCCCAGAAACAAATGTTTCAGGCTTTTGAACGTGCTAAGGTTCCTAGAGAAGATAAATATGATATGAAGCAGTCTCAGTAAATGTCCTGAATGAAAAAAAAAAAGAGATCTCAAAAGACATAAGTTCAAATGACAATTTCTTAATGTTTAATACATTATTATGAGCCATATCCATACAGAATTGGTCACTTTGCCATAATAAAAATAAGTCTCTGGTTTAACTCAATCATGATTGTTATTTGACTTATATTGTAAGCCCACTTCACATACCAATAGAAAGTCACGCTCTATTTGAACCAGTAAAAGAGGACAAGCATTTTGCCTTCAGCTTTTCAAATGTCTTAGAATGAAATCTTGATATTGGTCCTTATCAAAAAACAACCCCACAACAGATTTATACATCACATCTTGCACCTTTAATAGAATTGTCAAGAAAGTAAAATGATAACAAAATTTTAGAAAAAAAAATTCCATCAATGTTTCAGACAACGCTCAAAAATCTACTTTTCAATTTTAATATTTTGGCATCCCACTTTTTTTCTTTTGTCACTAGTGGTTAAGAGATATTTAAAGATAAAAAAAACACCAAAGTGCTGTGTTGTGTGTGTGTAGGGGGGGAAAAAAGAGGGGGTTCTTTTTTTTTTTTTTTAAGCACCATTAGCATAGACATCACGGAACTGTAAGCAAAAATATTCAACTCACTGAATGTAACATGTCCAATAATTTCCTTGAGGAGTAAAGAAGGCCAATTATTTTTTTATCTCCTCCTAAATCAATCTTATCCTCAATCTGCCATCACTATGTACAACATAAAATAAAATTAGGACTTCACAAAGCGGCATGTTTCTTCTTTGCCTCAACAACATATCACATCACCAACCAGCAGGTCTCCATTTCTCACCTCTCCTTGCAGTTTTCCATTCTTCTCCCAACTCCAAATCAGTTCCACTTAACTTCTCTGGCACGTCCACTGTCTGCTGCTGACCATCGATACGGCCCACTTCTAAATGGTCTGTCTCTTGCTGCCCGGATGGGCCCTACACCTCCCCTGTACAAATGATGAAGTCCATTTCAAATCAGCCACCTCTTCTTTCCAAACACCACTTTTCTCTCCTTCCACTGACCAAATCAGCCACCTCTTCTTTCCAAACACCACTTTTCTCTCCTTCCACTGGCCAAATCAGCCACCTCTTCTTTCCAAACACCACTTTTCTCTCCTTCCACTGACCATATCTCCATTTCCTTAATACACCCTCTTATCCATCTCCTCTCTTTCTCATGTGTACAGCTCCATTGGACAGCCCATCTATCCTTTTACCTTTAACTATATGATGTCTCCTACTTAATATTTTTATTTACACTTATTTCCTTGGTTTTTCCTACAAATCTGCGTGCACTTTTTACCGTTTTGTTTGTACAGTTCCACCAATTTACATTTCATCTTTTACCAGATTGTGAAAAGGATAAAATCAAATTCTTTCAAATCAATCCCTTTTTTCCCTGACTCTTAGTATATTTATTACAGGCAAAAAATTAATAATCAAGGCAAAATAATAATAATAAGTTAAGGTGAAAAATTTTTTTGTTAAAGACATCTTCTGGTGTCACTTTTTTTTTCAAATAATATTTTCAGATTTGTCCAAATTCTCCTCATGAATGCTTAGGTGAGCATGGATCCGAAAAAAGGAAATTTGAACATAGGATGGGAATTCTATGATAAGACTTTAAGGCACATTACTATGTTTTTAAAATCATTGCCTTTATAGCCTTAAAGGCTGACAGATAATCGCTGTATACAACAAATTTGAAAATCATTTTAAAATTTGCTTAATTTCTCAGTCCCCTTTAGCATAGCATTGAAGACAAACGACCCATCTCCCTGCAGCTGCAACTTTTGTTTTTCCAAAGTGGAAAAACTTTCAAAAATGGTCCTTAATGTGAACAAAAATTCATATGCTTTAAACTCTTATACGAACACCATTTGGCAAGGAAATTTGGTGAGGGAACAAATAAGTTGCACAAGATTCTGCCCTTCTTGAAGGAATACTTCAACAAAAGGGTGACAAAACAAACAGAAAACAGGAAGCAGTGAAGTGCAGGCTCTGCCTGGACATGACTCAAAGGATGTCTTTTTGTATGCTTGTGACAGGACCTAAATTGTCTGGCATATTTTTGTTATAGTAGAGTGCCCAGATTTTCAAAACACGAGGAGTAAATACAACAAGGTAACTGAAAGAATGTTCTGACAGGTTGGTAACTCTTGCAGAAGTTACCTAAAGGAACTTGGTGGTAATGGAAATATCTGAGTGTAAGTACAGTATTACTTTTAACTTTCTGAATATTTATCCTGATTTTTCATCTATTTTAACTTTATTCTCCAACTCTTTTTTAGCAACTAATAAACAGTGTGAAAGTGAATAAATGACTAAAAACTAAGATCGCTGATAATGTATACTAAGGGTATTGATAATCAATCAAATATCTTCAGGGCCCTTCTGCTCAAAGATATGTAGGAAGCGCAACTTATCACTTCTTATTACATCTTCTTTGATTCCAAATTTTCCTGAACTATTATATTTTTGTGAGACAATTATTATAATACTCTTGTTGATCACTTCTTTCTTTGCAAGAGACTATCCCATAAAAAAGGAGGAGATGTAACACAGGTGGTAGGGCAGTCGGCTACCAAGTCAGAGGTCCGGGGTTTGAATCCCAGTCCCGGCCGAGTCAGTTGTCAATTTTTCAATGCTCCTCTGTGTCCACCCAGCACTAAATGGGTAGCTAGGTCTCTTAAGACTCAGCGAAAGTAAAGGAGGCGAGGAAAGCAATGGCAAACTACCTCATAATACCGTATGCCAAGAACAATCAGGACTCTACTCCTGGTTCCTTGATGCTAGGGCTAAGCGTTGGACCCACTTTACTTTTATCCCATAAAAATGAATCATTTAATTTGCCACGTTTACCATTGTTACTCTCCTTCAATTTTCCATTGTATCTTGGTTTTTCTCAACTTTCTTCTTTCAATTCCTCTTTAGTACTCTCTGCCTTTCCTTTCAAAACATTTCAATTGCTCTTTTTATGCTTGGTCTACCTCTATTTTCTCATCTGCATACACCATTCATCCTTTTATATCTTTCCTCTATTCGGTATCAATGTAGAAAAGCAAATAAACCAAAAAGGTGCAGGGTATGGTTTCATTGTAGATTAGATCAAGGTTTTGTGTTTGCTCAGAATACGATTCATCCCTTGAAAATCTTTTACTTTTACACAAAATTGAGATGGACATGGCATGCCTGGAATTGGCATATGTCTAATTGGAGATTTAGATCCCATATGGACAGACGTTATATAAAGTCAAGCTTCAATGCAGAGTGTGGAGAGAGAAGCAACTCCACACAAGATTTCTTGACTGAACTTTAAACTTTAGTGATAATTTCATACATGTATCCTATTCCCAGTTTCTTACATATACTCTTTAAGAATAAATGCTTCTTCGATTTCAATATGCAACACAATTGCTCAGGTTTTGTGGTCAATAACTTGAATTATGACACTTTCCAATTTTGAAGAAATCCAACCAGTTTTATGAATCGACTACAAGGATTGAAATTATTCAGGAATTACACACACTTACATCTGCTCCAAAAGTAGAGACCTAAACTAAGACAGAAAGCAATACATGGCTATAAAGAGTAAAGAAAAGGCCATAGGTGAATATTACAAAAAAAAAATTCATAGTGATGTTAGTTTCATCAAATTTCTTAAAGTTAATGAATAGGCCTACACATACAGCACTAACCTGTAGCAATCTTTTGCACTATTACGCTGTGCAGTGGGACACTCTCTTGAAATATGCCCAACTCCACCACAGCCGTAGCATTTTCGGTCAAGGGGTACTGTGTTCACAGGGCGGTCATTGCTTGGGCAATCCCGAGCCAAGTGACCATTCTCTCCACATCTGTAACATGATCTGCTGTTCACTTGAGGACAGTCACGCTGAACATGGTCAGGGCTCTTGCAGTTGTAGCAAGCTCCTAAATTCAATACAACAGATTTAATCATCCTTTATTGGAGATCGATTAAGAATTTTTATGGTTATGTAATATAAATTCTTATTCACAAAAACAATTGGTCAAATAAAATTTTAATCTATGCTTTTGTATCTTTTTTGGAAAGTAAGCCAATAATAATGAAATTAAAATCTGTTTCACAACCAAAGCCCATAAAATTATTGCAATCTTTGCAGTCAAATGTCGTAAAAGAAAACAACCACTAACTCAAACTTATTTGAACAAATTAAACTTGACAGATGTAAAATCTTTTATCCTTTAGGTTTTATCGAATAAAAATTGTTTAGGTATACTCTGTGTTCTTTAAATCTGTTCTAACCAGTTTGAGCTGGTGGTTGTATTCTTTCACTATAATTATTTCATTTCCTTCAACCTTTGTTGCACCATCAAGATCCTTAAACTTATTTCTGTTTCTGGAAGTGCGGTATTAATATATTTTTTTCAATTCTACTCAAATGCTCAAACAAAATCAAGCACAGCATTCTTGGGAACAAAGTAGAAGCCTAGGTGCATGAATACTTAAATCAATCAACCCAACTTTACATACAAACATTATCTTAATTTTAGTTTTGTCACTATTTCAGGCGCAAATAAGCATTACTTAAAAAAGAATGTCTACCCGAGTCAATATCCTTGTCACACTCTTTAGCAATGTGGCCCAACTGATTGCATTTGTAGCAACGATCTTGGTCGACTCTGCATTCTCTTGCAAAATGTCCCAGACGGTTGCATTTGTAACATTTATCTGAAAAGCAAAAATTACTACTACAATATGTTTACTTCTCATTCAAGAGAAAAATATGTAATTTCTAAGACTGCTTATTAGCTAGTTTAACAGTGTTTTACTTAAGATTAGACATTGCAAATTTCTATTAATTACAGTATGATGAATTAATTGGCTTTTCGCCTTGTATCTTTTACAATATCAGGCCTATGAGTGAAACAAATGTAGTCTTATCACAAGATGGCTTTGCCAAAAACATTAAAATCCACCTCATAATTAACAATCCAACATAATATACAGGTGCTTTGTATTGTAAGAACCTTGATAATAGAGCAGTTAGGAGACCTACCGATCCAACCCAAAATCAGTATAGGGTTAAAACAATTTTCAACACGGTCTTTGAGTTTTTTCTCATATTTTAAAAAAATTTCTCAAGCATTCATTGTCCATTTCACATGAAACAACGCTGGAGATTTTGTGACTTAACTTGGTCTCTTCTGTGGTGATGTTGTGCTTGGAGACTTCTATCAATGTAAAATATTTAGGAGTCACATAATTTTATTTTCAAGAGTTCTAAAGTTTACAAAGGCAAAATTATTACCATCACTCTTTCCGTTGCGATAGTCCATTCTTGGGCCTCGATTACCAAAACCCATCCCACCTCCATTGCTGCAGTCTTTTGCAATGTGTCCTGGACGACCACATTTGTAACATTCCCTACCACTCATTCTGCCTAAGAAGTGTGTCTGTGAGAAAAGAAAACAAATAAATGAAAGTCTAAGTGGGGCAATAATTTTGTGGTTTAAAAAAAAAAAACAAAACAAAAAACTATGATCTCATGTCCCTATCAGCATAGCTTCTTATCTAGACAAGAAATTAAATTTCTGTGACTGATTGAATAAATAAGTCTAGTCACTTTCTAAGCTGCTACACTATGGTAAGTTTTTGGATACTTTAAATGAAAGAGTAAGGTTTAGCCCTCATTAAGAATAGAGAAAGGGAGAAATAAAACTATTTTTTTTTAGTTTTCATTTTTTTTTATCTCTTCATATTTGCAGAGTTTCACTGTATATCATTATGTCAAGCTTCTATTAAAAAATAGAGTACCTTAAAACATTTTCGAAATTTTATAAAATAAGCCATATATATATATTATCAAGTCATAAAACAATCTTAACAAAAATGGATATCTGTAACACCATCCTATCCAGGCTTGTTTTGGGTGTTATAAATGAATTTATACATTTTTTTGTTGCTACTAATTGATAGGTTCTTCTTCACGATCATGCTGCTTCGGGTCTCTGGCCTTCATTAATATGCAAAATTCCGTCTTTAATATAGGCCTATTATTGATATGGTACACAAACCAGTGTGTGATTGGATCTTGGGTTCAAACAGATTCTAGACCTCAGGTTAAACAAGGCATGATGAAGACTCATTATGCAGTAGGTCTACTATTTTCAACAGAACTTGGCCTACCAGCCCTCCACTTCTTCAATAGGTAAAGGCAGACAAAGATGAAAGTAAAAATTTTTTTCATGAAATAGGCATTTATAAAATTGATTTTTGTCTTTAATTTTTTAGACAAATCTTGTTGATCTTTTGTGCCGCAAAAGCATAGCTTATTATTGATCTCTTGTGCCAGAAAAGCATAGACTCAAATTAATTGTAGAGATATTTGTTGAATTTCATCTAGGTTTATTTTTAAAATAAAATTGCTACAAAAAAAGACAATTTATGGATATTAACAGTCATGGGAATTGCATATCTGAAAAAAAACCCACTGAAACCGGGCCAAACTTCAGGGACCGCCTAGGCCCCAGTAGAGAGCAAGGCCAACGCCCTTCTCTGCTGGGGGGCCCAGGCAAGCTTCGCCTTTTCGTCCAAAAACAATTCTTCACAAATTTAAAGCATTTTGGAGGCCTCTCCTGGCAGCTAGCAGCAATATTTACTGTTGTATAAAATGATTAAAAACCCATTTTTCAATTTTAAAAAATATATATTATTTTCTCATTTTATCCACCAACCACTTCAAATTTCTGAGGGGAATTTTATTTTCCATGATAACATGCATTTGCTCGAACAATTTTCAGGCCTGTATTGGACTATTTTCCAGCTTGTCATATAACAGAAAAAAAAATTAATGTAAAAAAGCCTGGGCACACTTTCTTCACATCACTTATCATATTTCAAAGTCATCATTGAATTAAAGCTGATCAGCCACCATTTTAATCAGTGTTCAATGTTGTTTCTTCCAAAATATCTTTGCATTTTTAAATTAATTACACTTTGTGGTAAGCTCCAAAATTGTCCATTGTTGACTCAAATTGCTTTCATTTTGTCACCTTGTGTGCATAATAGTAAATCTTTCCTGAAAATAATTTTCCTTTAATAAAGTTACAATTTTTAAACCGTCTCCTGGCCATTAATCGAGGAGAGAGGAGAGTGTAAATGAGAGACCAAACGTAATCTTTATCTTTTCTTTTTTTTTGTTATTAAGGCAAGAGAAGGATCAGGGACTGATATTAAAAAGAAGTTTTCTATGATCCATGCATCTCTGAACAAAGAAAAAGTAAACAAATGTACTTACAGTTAAGGTATATT
>BLXT01001319.1:1453860-1489041 GCA_019648995.1 Plakobranchus ocellatus
TTTTGAAAAGTAAGTATACATATATACATACATACATATATATATATATATATATATATATATATATATATATATATATATATATATACTTATAATCTTATATTAAACCTTATAAAACGCATTTTATATCATAGAGCAAATACAGCCATCTCTTGTGTTTTCTCCATAGTCAGTTTACCCGTCCTATGTGTTTTCTTCAGTTTGCTTCAATGTTCACAAGGTGGTCAAAATAAAGACAAAATGTTTTAATGTTCGACTGTGATTGTTTAAATTTTCTTCAAACAATAAAAATTGAGGAAACAATATAAATTGGTGGCTGTCTTAGCTTATTTTAAAATACTGTAGTAATCCTGCTCGCTAAAATTGTAAGAACAATTTCAATTCTCGCCAGCACTAGAAATATAAAAAATGTATTCCTAAGCCATAATTATGGCCTAGTGCGCTATGTTAGCTGGGATATGTGCAGGTCAACCAGCTCATTATTTATTTTGTCACCTATAATACTGTTGTTATTGAATGTTTTCTCAAATTAAACAAAAGAAAATAAAATAGGAAATCATCAATAGAAAAAAAAATGTGGTTTTACTATGAATTACGATAAGAAGCTCGAAAATTCTATTTTTCTTTACAAAAGGTTTGAAAAAAAAATACAGGTATGTAAAAGAAATTTATTAGACGGGAATGCAAGAAAAGTACTGGATTGTAAGCTCTTTCACCTTCGTGGGGAGAAAAAAACAGTCAAAGCACCATTGCCACAGACACCTCAAAATCAAGACGACAAAGGACAAAAAGGCAGAAACTGAAGGTCTTGCACACGACCCTTGCGCATACTTATTCTTGCCTACGTATACTTATATTCACTCCAATGACAAAAGAGCGTTTCGGTTCGTATAAAATGTATCGACTCCTTAGATTTATGGCTTCCGAAGAGGACTAGTCTAGGATCAAAACAGATAAAATATACACCTACTACACAACCAAGCACACACAGAACAATTAAACTTTAAATCTTTAAAGGCCAGTTGAAACCCTTTTTTTTGTTACTTTTATAATGCATAGGCTACAAATAATGATCAAGATTTCAGACGTGAATTCAAACTTGTCGAGTAATTTAAAATGAAAAGAGAGGTACTTGACAACTGCCAAATCCTGAAGTAAATTAATGAACATATTTCTGTGAAAAAAAAAAAATCGACCTCTTTTCCAGGTACCAGGAAGATCCGTTAAGGTATCAATGAATGGTGGTTAGTAATTAATGTGAACAAAAGAGAGCACAATCATGACAAAATAATTATGAACCCCTCCCCTTTTGGCACACGCACACACACACACACACACCACATTTACATCACGCCACCACACACAAACCCTTTGAAACAATGAAAGGAAAGTAGACGTCAAAAACATTTTGGTTTTACCCGTTGAATTTACATTATTCTAGGCCGTTCATTATTTTTTACATGATCAGGGGAGTGAACTGAATGCCTTGTCTGGTAGGCCTAGTGCTAATTATAGCCCGTCACGGGCCAAACTCCTCTTTCTGGTTTTCTCACGGGGATCTAGATTAGAATCTATATATTTAGATCTAGAAATCTAGATCTATTCTAAATTAGATATATCTATAGATTGTGCAAACTCTGTCTAGATCTATAGATTGTGCAAACTTTGTCTGGATATCTAGATTCTAGATCCAGGCCTAAGTTAGATTACGGTGCGTCTAACTAGATCTATATTCCAGGTCTCGTAAATCTAAAAAAGGTCTAATCTAATAATGATTATTTTAAATGTGGTAACAGTCACTGTTGCAGATTCCACTTAAAGTCATTAGTGCCCACATCTAGATCTAGATCTAGATCTAAATTTTGCGGATTCCTTTCCCTTTGCGTTTGGGAAAATAAGGACTGAACCTATTTTTCCGAGTGTTCGGGGAAATAGATCTAGATCTAGATCTAGTCACTTCGTTTAAACTTTGTGAGATAAAAATTAGGATAAAAGGCCTTTAAAATTAATTGTCAAGTGTCTCGTTTGGTCGCACAAGTTAGATGGATCAATAATCCTAGATCTTGAACTAATTCTAGGGCGCCTTGGAAGATCTAATCTAGATCTAGATGTACTGCTACCACTAGTGTCGTTGAATACCAAAATGAGTTACAACTTAAGAATGTGGGTCTCGTCTGTTTTTTGATTATATCATGAAGTAAAGGCCTTTTTAGTCAACTGTTGACAACTTTGCACTGACTTCTGAATATGTACACTCATAAAAAGTAAAAAATTTTATTTGTAACTGTTGATAATTGTAGGTAGGCCCTATATAAATTTTTAAAGTTGCCAGTAGTTGACGAAAATTGCTATTTTAATCGATAACAGGCAGGATCCATATTCTTTTAAAACTAAAGTTGTTCTGATTTAGATGCCAATCTGCTTATAATTCAGTCCAGAACTGTTAGCCCTCAGTTTAGATTTTTAAAGCTAGATCTATCATCTAGATTCTAAAGCTAGAGAACTTGTC
Source organism: Plakobranchus ocellatus (assembly GCA_019648995.1). Classification (NCBI taxonomy): domain Eukaryota; kingdom Metazoa; phylum Mollusca; class Gastropoda; family Plakobranchidae; genus Plakobranchus; species Plakobranchus ocellatus. The sequence goes on from BLXT01001319.1 coordinate 1,456,370, forward strand.
ATAAATAGTTAAGATCATTCATTTAAAAACAAAACAAAAAGATCTAGATTATATCAAGATTGATTTTGTCACATTTGTAGGCCTATTTTAGATTAAAGAATGAGATGCTTGAATTCTGCAATAGACTGTAGAAGGACCAACGAGAATCTTTTCCAATCTAAGAAGATTAAATTTGAAAAAAAAAATGTTTTATTCTTTTATACTGATGAATTTCCAAAATCGAGAGACAAGGATATCTAACTATCTAAGGATCTAAGTTAAGATGCAACCTAGATCTGAATAATTGTCAATTGCTAACATAAATGATCTATCTCAAGCATATAGATCTTTCAGCCTAGGCAAAATTAAACTATCAATCTTTTCTTAAGTCATTTGTTCACCATGTCATGTTTATCTGGGATGTACATGCTACAGCAAGGTTCTAATTGAATTTTAAATTTATCTATTACTTTATATCTTTGTGTTATTATTTGGTAGTAAATATGACGATTTTTGAAATACTTTTTCTGTTGCTCAAAACAAGAAAAAAAGAGATGGATCATTATATCTTAGCAACTTGCATCACATCTAGTCTATACTCTTTACGGCTGGATTTAGATCAGTCTGATTCCATACATCAGAAAGATCCTCTAGGGATATGGACTGGATTCAATCCAGAAAGTTAGGGAACACTTTTAAAACGATTATTGATCATGGATCTAATATTTTCGATATTGTAAAATCAATGACATCTTTGATTTTGAACTAGAGTATTTGGAATTATTGATAACTGTTGCTACAATTTATAAATTTTCAACAATTGAGAAAATTGCCTTCATTTCGTCATTTGTATCGGAATGCTAAGTGTGCATATTTAGAGGGCTTTCCAAAAATTGTCTTTAACAAATAGTTAAGTGTAAGAACAAAAATATCTTTTCAACTTCTGAAAAATTCGAATATATCTCTTAATACTATCATGGTATAACAATGTAGTAAACTGTAGTTTTGGTCATGAGGCCCAATTCAGTGGAAATTTTTTTAATGTAATGCGAAAAAATGAGTGATGCAAAGAAATTGTTCCCCCTTTTCAGATGATTTATATTGATTGTTTATATGACAAGCTGGTACCATCTAGTATCCATAGATCATATACTTTTCTTGTGTTATTATTTGGAAGTCTTAATGTTGAAATGTCCTAAATTCTTCTTTCTATTTTTTTTCATGCTTTTCATTGTATTTTTTTTACCTTGCTTTGACAAAATATAGGAAGCAAAGGAAACATGCAATGATGTGAATCATGGCTCATTTTGGAAAGGAACTGGATGACTTTAAAGGGTCAAGGTGTATTCGCATTCATTCAGCGGAACAAACAGAACAATTTACTGTAGGTGAAACATACATACTTTGCATTTGTTTGTGTAGTATTGGAACTAATATTTAGAGAAAGTCTTAGTTGTCCAGTCTTTTGTAGGATTGCAGCAGTAAAGTGGTTGAGTATCGATGTTAAAGGTTTTAACTCACTTTGTTTCAACACTAGGATTTTGATCAGTTGCTCAGTAATTTATTTCACTTCATGAATATAAGCCCTACTATTAGCTGCTCTTAAATTTAAACATGATTTTCACTATTGATGCTTTGATGTAGCTTGCCTTATAGAATGCTTTAATATGAACCTACTTTTATAGCACAACAAAATGATAGTAGAGAACTATTTTGATAAATCAGTCAACTCCAGATCTATAGACTGTAGTTGTTATTGCATCATAAGATGAATACTTCCCAAAGATATTCATTTAAGAAAATAAATTAAGAAGTAATGTAAATTTAAAAGTTTTCCCCAGGACTTGAGTAGGAAAACAAATTTGTGACTTAACTTATTGAAAAAAGCTATTGTCTTTGTAAGCTGGTGACTTATTGAGTTTGTAAAAGAAAGCGTTAATGAAAAGAGAACCCTGAAAGCTTGACAGAAGTAACATAAAAAACATATTTAAATCAAAGTCCAATCCTAAATCCAGGTGGATGCTTCCAGTCATGATGCCTGCATCTTCACAACTTATCAAAACATGTATTTGTTGCAAATCCTTGCTTACATAGCTTCAGAAAAAGCACATTTTGGAGGAAAAAAATGATATTTATTGGTGCTTGGAAAATACTTACCTTTCAATAGATCTCACTATTCCCTGGTCTTCTTTTTAAAATGTATTTATTAATTCTCTGTGATAAATGCCCCATGCACAACTTTATTCATTATTAAATACTGTCAGTAGCAATTGGACAATAATTAGTATTAGCATGAGGTTCTTTGAAAAGTTAAGTATCTTTTTGTCTTTTTCCATTGTTGAATTTTAAATTCTTCTAGTATCATCTTCAATTGAAATTTAGGCAGACTAACATAATTATAAATCAAAGCCACCCTCCATGCTAGTCTCTCCTCTTCCCCTCCCAAAGAAAAAAGAGCAAAATCTTTTAGTTTTAGCATAAATGGGAATAAGACCTGTCATCAGAAACAGAAGAATTGGAAATGTTAAAGCATCAAAATGTAGATACCCATTTAATTGGGCAAGAGGTTTGTGTAAAAGAAGCAGGCCTATTGACCATATATATGCTTGTAATAAGTCCACTAGTTAAATGTCTGCTTCAATGTATAGCACAACAGCTTTATATATATGCTTCTGTTTTTACAGCTGTATGTTATCACAGTAAGTGTGGGGTCATACTCGTGGACTGTCAAACATCGTTACAGTGAATTTCATGAGCTGCATGAAAAGGTAGATCATATTTCAGACAAAGCAAAATACATTTCTAAGAAGATTGTCAACAATAAGTTGAATGGAAAGAACAAACTTGTAATGGATTTATGCATTGTAATAATCTGGTTAATTTTCTTAATTATGCATGTATTATATTTGTAATTGAAGAGCAGGGGTCTTAATCCTGTGCTTTAATGAATATAATTTTATAGTATATTTGGTTTGAAATAAAAAAAAATTACCTTGAAATAATATTATGGTAAAAAAAGGAATTTTATTCATTTAATGTATTCACTACCATCAGGCTGTTTATATTTCAAATGTTATCATTTCATAATAAAAAAAAACCAAAACAACTAATTTGACTGAAGCATAGATTATTAAATAGTGTTTTGTAAAGCAGATGCATCTTTTTTATCAGCTTTTAATAAATCCTTTCATGGAATTTCATTCAAAGCCTGAGGTTATGGTGGTGCATCTCAATTTTTTTTCTTATTGTTATAAATACATTTTTAGAAAGAGGAAAATGATATTAAGATTTAGGTACATGCTATTTATTTTAATATTGCCTGCGATTTGACTTGTGGATGCTCATAGATTGTGAAATGCATTTGAATTTTTCATCCTCTGCAATCATGATTTAAATTTAGAGTTTAGTTTCAAAACACATTTTAAACAGTTTTGTGGAGAAAGAGTTGTAAAAAAATATACAATGAATTTATGACACAAATGTTTTTGTTATCCTCTCTGACAGCTTACAGCCAGCTACAAACTTGACAAAACTCTATTGCCACCAAAAAAAATATTTGGTAACCAGAGTGAGTCTTTCATCAAAAAACGCCAGCGAGAGTTAGAGATCTACCTACAGACAATCATCTTGTACCTTGCCCAACATATTCCTTCTTGCCTTGCTTACTTCCTAGATTTTGACAAATATGTGAGTCATGGGTTAGCTTTGCCACAGTCTATTGTAATTTATTGAACAATTCTTGCATTAAAAGAAAAAAAAAATAAAAAAAAACACTCAGAACAAAAATACAATTGCATTTTCTTTCAAATCCAAATCTGTCACAAAATTATCACTTTTAAAGTTTACCTTGATTCTTTGCAAATGTGTATAGTAAAAATATTTCTTTGATGGAAATAGTTGGATGCTTGCATTATCCTAGCATTGTTATTTCAAGAGGAAAAAAATCATCAATTTCTATATGAAGCCAATTATTGTCTTAACTTATTCATATATCATGCGTTATTTATTTTTTTTTTGCCTGCATTCTTTGACTGTAATAACTCTAATATAAAATCACAAATTTTTTATTCCCTTGGCATATGTATCAAAAATTTTCCTGATTGGACTAAATCTTCATTTTATTAAGAATGATATATCTTTTGTACGACTGTCACATAATGAAGGTCCTTGTGTTCAGATCTTTTCCTGATCAGGTATTTATCTGCTCATCCCTGTATTATTTTCGTCTTCATTTCATATTTCAACATTGGATTAAAAAGAAATGCACATAGCTTTGATATTAATTTGTGTGCAACAGTTTTGGAATCAGAAAGACTATTTTGAATGCTATTGTCATTTGCGTACTTATACTTCAATCATTTCAGGAAATTCATGGCATCACTCAGGCTATGGCGGAAGATCTCTACAACAGAGGTATCAACCTTTCCATCAAATTGATGGTCATTAATGAATGCATTAGTTTTTTAAAAAGGGCAGCATGAATTTGTAAATGGAATCCATTCATAAAGTAGATGCTGGGGACAAAATTATCATGACCTTTGCTAAATCAGAAGCTTTTATCACGGTGATGTAAATAATAGAAGCAAGATTTAAAAAAATTAAAGATAGATGGGTGGGTACAGTTATGCTTTTTTGTAAGAATCTTGTCACAATTTCGCACCATTCGCAGTCATTATGCAATTCATCTGCATTATTATAATCCTATTTTGTGTTAATTTCATCAGGTGAGGCTTTGCTTTTCTCCAAAGAGCCCTTTGAAGTGACATCACTCCAGTTGTTTTCTCTCACAGAGAGACTGAAGTTACCTGAACCAACATGTGGTTAGTTGATCTAGAAAGATTATTGTTTAGATTATGTTTAAAAAAACATAACTTACAATTACTTTTGTTTGCTGTTTGAATTAAAACTCTCAATCCTGAAAGCTACTCTTATACACCAAACAACTTTCTTCTTTTTAAGTGTCCTGTCTGGAACAGACATTGACAATCATGTTCTTGTTAATCTTATGGAGCTTTTGTTGGTTTTAATTAATGGCCAACAGTTTTAGATAAAAGAAAAAAAATCTCGATTAGTTTTTTTGATATTGCAATATTCTTCAGCTAAGTTAAATAGGTAAATAGAATTTCCTGTCTTTTTACAGTGTTGCTTCTGAACTTCAGTTTGGTGTCTCAAATGTAGAAAACAATGATTTTTAGTAGCAGAAAGTCTTTTTTTGGAAAAAATGGACAGGAAAGTGGCAAAATTAGGTTCATGCAGTCAAATTTCAGCATTTCAGTGGCATAGGCTATCTCAAAAAGTTTTCAACTTATCTTCACCAAATTTGGCAAGCATGTAGATTTAGGTAATGTAAAGATTTTGTCTCAGGTTTCTTGATATTTAAGGTAATGGGATAACTATAGCCTACTTGCTATTTTAACAGGTACATTCTTTTTCTACTTAGTGGTTGGGGTATTTAAAATGTCCCTGCTCCCAAATCTATCCCACATATGTTGTTTTCCAAGGCACAAAATATGTACAATACCACACAGAAGAGGACTGCAAATTTATATGGCATTATATTTATCCCATAACTTTTTGAGCTTTCATGTTTCTACCACAGCACAAACAGCCTAAAATGAAAAAAATAGAAAATCAAGGAAAAATTAAACAAAAAAAAATACATAACTTTCTTTCAACTAATCTCTTCAACTCATCCATTTTTTTTTCAACAAAATAGCTCTACCATGGTAACAAACAAACAAACAAAAATTAAAATAAAATACTTACCTCTTGTATGCATAATAGAGTCTTTCATAGATCTGTTCAGAAATGGTTCCACTTTCTAGACAAATTAACAAGCTGGTAGGCTTGGTGAGAATGGAAATTGGCATTTTTTATCAGTTTAACCTTACCTTAAGTCTGTTTTTGTATTTTGTAGGAGTCAAGCCAACCAATCAATGGTTAAAAAAATAATGATCCTTCTTACATTCCAAGTCGGAAACTTGCTTAGTCACTAGTTGCAGGCATGACAATAAGTGAAGTATCAGCTAGGTCAGTTAAAGCAAATGGAAAAACAAGTGCAGTATCTTTGTTGATGTGTAAGATGTTTTCACTGTGAGTAAGTTGGTCTTTCATTTGCAGCAATCTTTACTGTTGGCATTATATAAATTCATAGCTCATAAATAAGTAGCTTTGAATTTTGAAGACTTTCACAAAATTAAGTCTTTTTTTTTTTTTAATGAAATATTCAGAAAGTGGTGATGTCAAAAAGGACCTTGGTCACATCCTTGACTTCATCACAAGATGCAAGCAACTCAAGGTAATGTTTCATCTAAGATCTAAAGATACAACCCTTTGCAAAAAAAAGTGGAGACCTGATCTCATTCAATTGATCTGCTTTTTATTGCATTGTTAACCTATTCACAGCATTTAGATGATTATTTAAGGTTTAATTTTTGAAATGAGTTTTATACTTTTAAGATACATTTTAATTTTTCTATTCATAGAATTGAAATGGTGAGTTTGAAAAGTGAACGTGTCGTTTTCAATGCACTTCACACATTGAGATTTCATGGATACTTTTGAAATGATTTTTTTTCTTTAATGGCTAATCATGAAAGTGTATGAACATTTTCTCAGGTCATTTGCCAACGTGAGCCAGTGGGAACAAGCAATATCTTGATGAATAAGGTGCCGTTTGATCTGACCTTGTTCAAATCCCTGCAAACTCTAAGTGTAAGTTGAGTTTCATACACAGCATAGACAAAAACTTTCATTGAAAAGAAAAGGGGCAAATGTTTACACTTGTGTTAACCTTTCTTATTCTTTTTTATAATAATTTCAAATAGAACTTCTAATGGTGCTGGGGCTAAGCAAGCTCAGCCTGAAATATTGGAGTGCTTTTTGCTTTGATTTTAAGCTCAACAGTTGATGGCGAGTTTCAAGCCTCACTTGATCAGCATGTCCCAGCTTGCTCAGAACTAGAAGTCTGAGATTACAGAAGCAAAAACAAAAACACCATGCCATATAATCCTATACCAGCAGTGAACATGATTTGTTGAATTACTTGTGAGTAAAAACATCAGAGCTATGCTGCTTGATTTTTACTTACAAACTCTTCAAACAATCTCAATAAATATATATTTTAACTGAGTAAGTCTCAAGTGCCAAACAACTTGTCTGTCAATTCCTCTCTCAAGCTGTTGCCACCAGTTAATAGTATTGAATTGTTTTTTTTTTTTAAAGCTGGTGGTGTATACTGTAGGTTGGATTTGGTTAAGTTTATCGCAGCTTATAATGCAAATGGTAAAAAACTGTTTTCTGCTGCCATTTTTTTCTTTTCCTATGCTCCATGTCCACTACATTGGCTGCAAAATAAAATAAAAGTACAAAAAGATTTAAGAGTAGAGTGCCCTAAAATTGTATGCCTTTTTTGTATGAAGTAAAACAAAATCACTAATTTTTATTAGACAGTGTAATGTCTGAAGATCCTTTTTCCTCCATTATGATTTTCCCTTGCACAGATACAAGGCTGTAACATGCTACTAATCACAGGCTTGGAGACTGTGAAACAGACGTTGTCCAAGCTGGAGGTCCTTTTTTGTATGAAGTAAAACAAAATCACTAATTTTTATTAGACAGTGTAATGTCTGAAGATTCTTTTTCTTCCATTATGATTTTCCCTTGCGCAGATACAAGGCTGTAACATGCGACTAATCACAGGCTTGGAGACTGTGAAACAGACGTTGTCCAAGCTGGAGGTCCATCAGTCATCTTCATCAATGAAGGTGAGCACAGGAAAACTTACAACTTGTCCATTGAGCAACTGTTACTCTAATGTTATTGTGTGTTAACTATTTTGATCAATGCAAATGCACAAGGGACCTGTGAAATGATTTGGTACAATGATGGTGTGTTTCTCTATGTGGGTTAGAAACCTTACCCTATTTTCTACAAAGGACCGAGAACTTTAATTCAATACAATTTTTTTTTTTAGCTTGATTTTGAGAACCCATCGTTATTTCTTGTCTTGCTAAGGTATTATTTCAATCTTTGCTCATTTGCTACTGAGAATAGAAATGTGACTGTTTATGAGAGAAAAGAAATTCCTATCTGACTTCTGATAAACGAAGAATATATAACGATTAAGTGAATTGAGAAAATCCAAAAAGAAAACGAAAAGTCAACAAAATAAAAATCTGATATTTTTTAATGAATGGTTTCTCATTCTAAAGAGAAAGTAAGATGAGAACATGAGAAAATCTGAAGCTGTTTAGTAGAAGAATAACAACCTTTTTGAATTCAGGTAATTCTGATAAAAATTAACATACTTTTTTTCCAGGAGGTCTTGCTTCAAGACGCACATCATTGGAGAGCAGAAGATGGAGGCATTATTGTGGGCTACTGGGATTTTGTTACAGCAGTGGACTTTAGCCACAACTCTTTTTCTGAAATCCATGAAAGTATAGTAAGTTTGTTTGCTTGCTTTTTTTTTTTTAATTTAAAGGAAGTAAACAAAAAATTCTTTTTAAAACGGTGGCTAAGAAACAAAAATGAGATAAGTCTATGGAGTTAATTGTTTCTTTAAAACCACTAATGTTATTGTAAGTATAGCACAGAGCTGATACATGAGCGTGAGCATGGGGAAACTTTGTGCTATGCAGTGAGCCCATATACTGGCACACTACATACCTTCATACCTTACTGCCACACCCTATTTTAACTTTTTAACAATGAGTAAGCCTTGTCAGCCTAACCATGAAAGGGTTAAGATGATTCTATTAATATTGTGAGACTTTTGATGTTCATGTTTATAGTCAATTTTGATAGTATATGGGCAGATGTCAAGAATCCCCACATGGTCCCCTTCATTTTATTGTACATATTGAGTGTAAAAATTAATAGCAATATATCTGATTTCTTTCATCTTGGCAACATCGAGAAATTTGTGCCATTATCTCTGCAAATGTCCAACGTTAGAAGGTTTCTTATTGAAATTGAAATCCTCAGCATCACAACAATGCATTTATTGTTTCTGAAAGTCTTAAAAAAATAAAACTGCTGTCATTATCTTTTCTAACATTATGAAATGATGTCCCTAGCAACTACTGCCCAACCTAGAGAGCCTAGACATGAGTCACAATGTTGTAGAGAGCATCCAAAATCTCCAGTGGCTTAGCCAGCTCACCTTTGTCGATCTCAGCCATAATAACATCCGTCATCTGGACTCGCTGCACACAAAGCTTGGCAACATTAAAACCCTGCGTATATCACACAACCGCCTCGAGCGACTTCATGGTATGTATAAATTTGACTTAGTTACTATTGTTTCATTAGCCTGTAGATGTAAGATAGTTTTTATATGTTTAAAGTTGTTTTAACTTTTTTTTTTCTGACTTAGTCCTTTTAAGCACTACTAATGTCTTTACAAAAAAGGGAAATGTGATGGTGTCGCCTTTGATCAGACTCTAAGGTAGATATAAAATGTAAAGAATTACATCAAGTGAATCATCAAACCTTGCCACAGCAAATATTCCATTTTATGGTGAAGCTGCTTACATGGATCTAGTGCATAGTGAAGAGAACTTATTTCTCTTCAGATACCAAGCAATGCCATTCTTGTCCAAATGTATGAGAGAAGTGTTACAGTTGTTTTTATATTTCAAAACCATTCTTGCCTCATAGTATTTTTTCTTATTTTGGCACTATGTCTATGTTCATAGGCTGCAATGACCATTTTTAAACCAATAATGCCGCTGTAATGAATTTTTAACTTTTTTTCGGGAGCCACTATCTTGTTTTACTATAGCTAGTTAGGTAGATTAGAGTAAAAAATGGGCAGTGCTCTTGAGGAAAAAACAAATTATTAATAAATACTTTTCTCTTTTTCAAACTCCAGGTTTTGCAAAACTGTTCTCCTTGCAAACTTTAGACATCTCTTACAATAGTATATCAACAGTAAGTGCATTTATTATGCCTAAGAACTTTTCTACATCATGTTAAAATAATAAATATTCTGGTATCATGAAATGTAACAAAGAGAAAATAAAAGCTACATTTTATAGACTGAATTTGTCCAAGCTCAGCCTTTTATTAATGTTTGAAAGTATTTGAAATTTTTCAAAACATTTCAAAATTTGTTATTAAGCTAAAGTTTCAAAAAGCTTTGGAACGTATTTTCAATGCAATGCTGTTTAAATTGTTCTATAAAACCCCCAAGGGGAGTTATAGGGAAATAGCTGTTTGGTATTAATGGCAATAAAAGAATAATATAAAGAAATATTCTTTGAATCTCTATAGAATTACAGCAGACTTGTCATTAGACCAGTCATACTGACTAGAAAGTTGCTTGAAACATTTTTGAGATGAGAAAATTTTAAGTACTTTTTTTCTGCTTCTTTTTTCAAAAAACTTAAAAACCTTGTATCTTGACCAAGACTAAACATAACTCTATCCTGTTTTCACTAATACAAATCTCACAGGGAGAAGTGTCAGGCCGTTTCAGTGCTTTTAATTTTCAAAGTGTGATTTCCAACTTGTTCAGACTGGTCTTTGAGACTTAGTTATTCTGTAGCAATATTCATACAGAGAATTAGCAATATTTATCCAAAGAATTATGTTTTCGCCTGTTTATGACTTACACAGATTGAGGAATTATGGTTTGTGAGCCAGCTCCCCTGCATAGAGGACTTGACAGTAGAAGGAAATGCTGTGACCAATTCCCTGGACTATCGCACCAAGACTCTTGAAATGTTTGGTGATAGGGTGAGAGAGGTGAGTTGTTTGAAATACTCAGGAGAGAATCAGAGGCTTTGATTCCAAAAGTCGGGATTTGAGAAAGAAACATTTAAAATATGTGAGGATCTGGGTTAACAAAAAGGGAAGAAACGTAGGCAAAACTAAAAAAAAATGATACAGTTGGATGTTAATTGATTTAACAAATGAGTGAAACATAAATTGAATTGTCACTTAAAAAAATCACTAATAGATTACAAAACTCAGCTTGAATTTTTACCTCTAATCCCATAAATTTGCACCTTTTCAATATTTTTATCAGTAAAGTAAATTGTCTTTCTGTTCTTTTGATTTTGGCACAGGTTGTGCTGGACAAACAGCGTTCTGATCAGAAAGAGCTTGATACTGTGGCTGTCCTGCAGGCATTGAGGAAAGCTAAGAATGTGAAGATTGTTAAAAAATCTTTTCAACAAAAGGTAGTTAGCAGATTAGCAAAGGTTAAGGAAAGGTTGAGACAAATAATTCTTTTTGGTTATTAAAATTTTATTGATATTATCTCTGGTATTCTCGTATTGTTTTGTTAAAATTTATAGTTGTTTATGTATATATAGATATATATATATATATATATCTTTTTGTTTTAGCTCTCTACATTTGCCTTTCTCTTCATCCTTTGCCCATTATTAATAAATTACCTCCTCTTCTCCTCTTCCTCCTCCTACTGCTCCTCCTCCTTTGTGGTACAAAAAGAAGACATAGTATTTGTATTGTTTCTACTGTTATTGTTTATCTTTTGAGCATAAGGCTCTGGTTGAGGTTACATAATACTCTTGAGGTGCTGGACTGTGCCTTCACCTTACCTTGTACTTAGTCTGATGATAAGCATTATTTTGATATAGATGTGGAGAATTTGGTATCTATAATTAGGATTTGTTTTATTAGATTGTCAAATCATTTGCATTTTGTGTATCTACCTATCTATACAAAGATGTCCTCTATCATTTTCACAATCTTTTTTGCCATCCTCTCACAATCCACAGAATCCATCTGCACTCAGCCTGTCAGACATGTATGCGGAAGGGGCTGACACACCTGAGAGAAGATCTAGTCTCACAGCCTCCCCTCTGCCTGGTGTGTAACTGTTGCATTCAAGTTTAAGATCAATTCAGATGTGACCTTTAGTCTTATTCACGTGGAGAACAAAGATTTAATTTAAAATAGGGGCATGTTTAAAATTAATTTAAAAAAAGAAAAAAACTTTCTTTTTAAAAGATACATGTGAATGCCTATATTTTAGAATAGAATTAATCAGTTGGCACACAATGTACATCAAAAGCACTTTGAAAAGTCATGTAAATGTACAACATATACGGAACATATAAACAAAACAACAGCAACAGCAACAACAACAACAAAAAGAAATGTTCAAGGTTGATACAAAAGGGACTGATAAATAGAAGCTTGGCTTAGAATGAACTTGAAACTCAACTTTCTACTGCAAGTTCACGAAACACAAAAAAGCAAAACAGACATGATTTTTATTACATGTACAAAAAACATTTCTGATAATCCTCATTTCTTATATTTCAAGTAATAGGAATCAATTAGACTTTATCACTTACTGAACCTCTCTCATTTGCACAAAAAAGATAGAGGATTCCTTTTTTTTTTTGTTCATATTCACAAGGAGTGAAAAATTTTTTCTCTTCTCCCCGCCTTTTTTTTTTTTTCAAAAGTATTCACAGTGTTTCAAGTGTATCATCTTTGTGCAAGATAAAATGATTAGTAATACCAGCATTTGAAACATTAGATCTCATATTGCCTCTATTATGAGTGGACAGGTAGGCTGGTAATTTCTGCAACATCTCTAAAGTCTGTTTTCTTCTCTTCCTTGCCACCCCTTCCAATTTTTTTGTTTGTTTTTGTGAAGGAAATATGAGCAGATCAGTCCCTTCCAATAATGGGGCAGATTGGCGAAAGCGAGAACAAGGTGCCAGTTCCAGTCCTGTCAGTCAGGTAATTCGAGCTGAGTGCTGCTAGAGTAGAAATTGTTTGATTTACTCAAAATAGCATATTTAGTGCACATTAAAAAAAAACCTTACATTTTTTATTATATTTACTGTTTGCAGGTAGAGTTCTCTTGTGATTTAGGAAATACAAACAAACAAACAAGATTTGAAAGAACTTTGTTCTTGATGCTAAATTTGATTGTCTTCAAAAAGTTTGCGTCGGTGGCACAGTGGCTAGTGAGTCTGCCCTGAGATCTGCAGGGACCCTTCTGTCGCGGGTTCGAGCCCCGCCACCGGCGCCCTGGCCTGACGGAGGGCCTGAAAGCCTGAGATCACCTTGTTGTGGACTGGCTACAAAACAAAAAATCAAAAAAAACTTCAAAAAGTTCATAGCATGCTTTAAGTGCTTGAGTATGATCCGTATTTAACTGTTGCAGAGCCTGACAAATTTTTGCCATGCTGTCAAAGAAAACAATTATCTTAAGCTTAGGGCTTGTCTATTTGGATTCAATGGAGATATCCTTAATGTAAATCCATTTAAAAGAAGTGGGAAAAAATGATGATGAGAATAATAAAAATCATACAAAATGCATTTTTTTGCCTTTTGGAAAAAAAATATCTCTTGTAATACTTCACATAAAATGGAAACAAAATTAGATCAAAGTTTTATCCACTATTTACAGCAACAAAAAAAAAGTATTTCATGCTCCCAATAATTTAAGAAAAACCCTCTTTTTGGCCAGGTCTCAATAAAATCCTTCAATAGTGTTCAGGAGCAAGGAGAGGGCCTCAACTCTAACTCTCCAGGTATGGCTGTAAGCCCATTGATACGCTCAGGATCAACACCCCAGACTTCACAGTTAGCTCAAGAGGCACTGTCAGATTTAGAGGCAGAGGAGGAGCTCGGGCATGAGTTTGAGCAAGTCCCCGAGGCTCACCCTTTTGATTTGAACTTTGATAACATGGCTGTTGCTGCCCCCAAAGGCTCTCATGCAAAAGCTGGTGAGGCGTCTGGTAAGGCAAAGTCCCCAGCACCAAAACTTTTGAACAAGCTCAAGAAATCGCCTCAGTGCTCTGGCCTGGCAAGTTCCCCCGGGTCCAAGAAGCAAACGGAGAAACAGCAACAGGGGAGAGAAGCCCCCTCGCAAATGAGGTGTGTTATACAAAAGGTATATTCCACAGGTTTGTTCCTCTCCATCCCTGCACGCTCCACACATACTACCTATTATCTCAACTTTAGTATAATCACAACTTAAGCATATTTAAAAAAAATAAATATAACCAATGGCTTTAAAGCACCTCTCAGCTTCTTGCATGCCTTCTATTTCAAAGTAAAGTTTACTTATATGCTGACTATACTTTTTGTGAAGTAAATGCTGTCAATTTGAAAGGCTTAAAGATCATTTTCTGGAAGCAAGCAATGTGAATATTTGTTGCATTAAAAAAGAAAGACTTTCTAGAAAGTACTTCTTTTTTCATTTTCTTTATATCTGTGCAAAACAAGACTAGCTGGATGTAGTTTTTTTACCTCAGTAACTGTATTAAGTGCACTATTCCTTTAGTGTGCAATTTGTAAATTGTGGGAATAGCCCCGAGACATTTTACTAGGAAAATCAGGATACCAGAGCTTCTACTTTGCAACATGTAATGCAGATTTTGTCACCATCATTCATCAATTGTTGCTGACATTGCCCCTGACCTTTAGTGCTGCATATGAAAACTTCACAGCTTTTCTTGATTTTGCTCTGTTGTGGCTGTCTTTGGCTGTGTTCTATAGTTAAAAATCTTTCGGTAGTTTATTATGTATAGCAATTCATTGGTATGAATCAAGAGGCAGTACTATCTGGTTACATCAGATGGAGATCCCAAAGTGGCACAAGTGAGAAACAAGTAGCATTTCTTTTGCATGACAATAGCAAGTCCTGTTTTCAAAGAAGTCTTTTCTTTTTTCACTCCTGTAATTTTGGATTTTTGCAAGATCATTAGACAAGAATGCACGTAGCTGGCAAGAAAGGATTTTAAGCGACTTTACAATAAGGGAAGGCTTGAAACAGTAAATTTCAATCCGAAAAATAGTAGGCAAGAGAGGCAGAGGAAGGAAAAGATCTCTACTGCTGGATTGAGTCACCTTATGAATGATGGCAAACAAAATAAATGACACATTGCCAGCCACCAAAAAAGAAATAAAAAATGATTGCAAGTGCTATGAGGCCACACAGATGATTGACTGATTGAATTTTGGATTTCCAATTTCCCACAATCGGACAAAGCTGTAACTGGATTTACTTTTTTGGGTTTATGCAAATATAATAATGGAGATTCATACTGTAAAAGCATATTTTTTGCAAATGTTTGAAAGAAGCGCCGAGCCTATAATAAAAGAGATCTGATTCATTGCCCAAATTTGTGTTGAACCAATTTTGAATCTCTGTAAAGAGTAGTACCAATAATATTTTGACTGCAGCTTTGTTTCAGATTTCTTAATTGCAGTGGAGCACAGACCCCTCATATTTGTTAAAGAAAATTAATTGATTAAAAAATTTGTTCAAGCAATGGGAGAAATGTTTTTGATGGGCTTTTTTGGGAGGGGAATAGCTTTATGTTTATTAGTATTGGGCTCTCTTTTTTATTCCACACACCAGGTGAATCTTGGGAAATTTTTTCATGCTTGTATAAATAAGTTATAATAAGGGAAAAAAGGGCTAAGGGGCTAGATCTAGGCTTCATAATAGGATCTTATAAAAAAAAACCAATCAAAGTTTATGTCGTGTGAAGACTTTAACATACTAGTGATTATGGTTCTGATGCAGTGCTGCATGAGTGTCAATCCCAAGTACTAGACTTGCTGCAATGTCACATTGATGTTAGTCGCTACCACCAGACTATCTTTCAGAGTCCAACCAGTTCCGTTGTCAGTCCCATATCTACAACACTAGCCTTCTCAATCCAACCAATACTGTGTACGCCTTCAGAACTTTGCCAAGTGATCTCCTACACTCTTATTCACATTACATACCCTTCCTCAGTGTAACAAGCCTTGTCATGTTGTGGGCGAATGTTTCACAGATGAATCTCTTCCTACAGTATTTGTGTACAAGTATGTGAGAGCAATCAAAGGGTGTGGGTGGGACTAGAGTTTTGTCTCCTGTACACTGCTAGGCTTCTTCTAGAGCAGCTAAGAGAGAAGAGGGCAAGAAAGAAGGTGAAATCTGGTTTTTAAAATCTATTTCATATTCATCAGTAACATAGTAATGTACTACGACTTTTCGATTTTGTTAAAAAAAATTTTCTTTGCATTTAAAACTTGGATTCAAAAGTTTCAAAAGAAATTCAATTTTCGTTTTTCCCGTGACAAAGTGGAAAGCAGACCTAGCACAAACTGAAAATTTTCCAAATGACTCCTGATTGAAATTTCATCAAAAGCAGATGTTTTTGAGATGTGCAGTACGATCCATGTACCTCAAATTTCATTTTTAAATTTTGACAAATTTTGGTAATCAGAAACACATTGTAGCAGGTAGACCTAATTATTGTTCTTGTTACATTTGGATAGCACAAAATATAAGACGAAATAGCATATACTCAGGATTGAAAAGGTTTGGGCTACAAAAATAAAGATACATATTCTCAAGAAAAAAGTAAAAAATAAAAAGTGAAAATTAGAAACTAAAAGTATTTTAAGTCTAAACCCTTTGCTTCCTCACCCCTCATCGTCCATTTTTCTTCCTTACCAATCCCTTTTCTCTTTTTGGCAAGAGTGAATAAAAATGTGAGACACTTTCAGGGCTCAGATTCTTAGAGGAAATTTGTATTTTCTCTTGCTCTATTCTTTTTGAAAAATACTTTATTTTTGCTAAAATCTTTACTTTATTCTTTTAGAATTTTGTATGTTCTTTTTTTTTTGCAATGTTCTTCTTCTTACACCTTTTGAAAGAAGTTTATTTATAAATTTATCAAACAGTGGTAGAAATGCTGTAATAAATGAGATAATTCAAAATCATTGTATTTCACAGTGGCTGCCTTGCTTCATGGGGGAATACTGGGTAAAATAAAGTCACATATTTACAACTAACTGCATGCTCGTCTATAATAATGTGGCTCAAAGTTGTGTAAAGACTTCCATAGCTGATGAAATGATCAAGTTCAATAATTCCAGTTGTGAAAAAAGAAAGAGAGACAAAAAAAAAAAATATGTGTATACATGCAACACTTTCCTAAAGCCTTGCCACTGAAAGTTCAAAATTGGAGCCTATTTTCTCATATGATCTTATCTATAATTGTGTGGCAATTTTGAAAGCACAATGGCCATAAATGTTTGTGGATCACCAGAGCACTGGTTGCTGAATTCAGCTACTCTTGAGCTACATTTTCTTCAAGGCAATCAGTTTATTACAGACTTTTTTTTTTTTTTCGGTTAGTCTTTGTTTGAACAGAAACATCTGTGGTAATGGCTTATGGAGAGCATGTAATATCTGTTGCCGTTTATATCAGCTGGACATGGCTAAATCTTTCATTGGAAATATTGATGATATTAACCATTTGATGGCTATACCTTTTAAAGAAACATCAATTTGCTCCATTTTATCTTGTTCAAGCAAGGTATTGGGATACTGATGTGCATAAATAATATTGACACAGAATCTAAATACCCTTCATAAGATTTAAAATACTACAAGATCTTGGTCTAAACATAGATACCTCCTCATTTCTTGAGCGGTAATTATTTTTGCTGAACAGTCTAGGGGTTAAAGCTACAAATTGACTACTAGTGTCTCCTTGGAAGTTTAGGCTCAAGATTGAGCCTCAAGATGAGACAGAAAAAGACAGTATTTGATTTTGTAATTCTAGTTCCTTAACAAGACCTAATTGTAATTTTTCATTTACATAATAAATGAGTGTGGAGTTATGTTTCAGCTTCATTGATTTTCTCTCAGTGGTTGCTCTGTAACATTTTATTTTTATTCTTCTAAACCTATTCTGTTCCTATTCGCCTTCATCATAATTACCAGCAGTGTTCATTATTTCATTCATGAATTCTGTCTCTCTCTCTCGCTCTCCACCTTTCTCTCTCTCACTCTCTTTTTCTTTGTCACTTTTTCTTACTATGAATAAAAAGCTAGTGCTGCTAATTAGATAATATATTTATAAAAAGAAAAATGACCAAAGTTTTGATCAAATGTGTGGTGGCATACAGAAATTCGTCGCTTGTCGATAAATGTAAATTTGGGCTAGGCACTTGTGATAGGTTTTTGCTGGCCACCACACAAATGGTAAATACATTTATTTTAAAAAAACCCATTCGGATAGAGTTTTTATATTCTGCTGAATTATCTTTACATAATAAGCACATTTCTTCTATCTTTTCTCTGATAATTTTTCTCTCAATTTTCCAATTATTGCACTCTACATTTTATCACATTTTGGGTTCATATACATCAGGAAATTGAAAAATGAGCACATGTGCTTGGCTGCACTTTCCTTGTTTTTCCATGTTACCAGAAAAAAAAAATTGAAAACATTTTTAGGTTTTTGCCATTGCTTCAATCCCTAAAGTATAAATATTCTCTGTTCTCAGGGTGAAGATATCAAAATACTCAGTTACTTAGATGTAGAAGTTAAAATTGTCAAATTAATAAAGTTTTAAAGATTCGCTTGCATTGAATAATCTTAACTATCTTTTGTTGTTGTTGTCTTTTCTTTTTTTTTTTCTTTCTAATCTCATTCCCTGATACAAGTAAAGATTCTTTGATTTTGTTCCTGTTAAAAATCTGCACATAAATTAAATGTAGAAATGTCTTGTATGATGAGAAAAGTCCTGACAAAGTTGTCAAGTGTAACCCGCACTCAAAAAGTGGTAGAAATGAAACAATTATAAAGTCAGTTTTTTTTTTATGCCTAGAGATAAATATGAAACCACACTGTGCTTTGTTGTCTTTAAACTGGTATTTTTTAAATATTATTATATTGACAAATTGCTTCTTTGTCCTTTTTTAGGAAGCTGATGTCAACTAGCAATGTATCAGACTTGCCTGGTATGTCTGATCCCAAGTTTATATCCTGGCTCGGGGAGCAGCTACTTGGTGAGAGAGGGTTGTCAACTGAAGCAGCTAGCGACACAGCTGAAAGCGACTCTATTATTGACATCCTATGGTGCTATGGGGAACAGCTGTCTAGGCCAGGCAACCTTTTTCCTTGTTGTGCTGTTCTTACTCGAGATAAGGTGGTATTGGAGAGACTCGTAATACCCATGGACAGTTCCAGTCTCACAAACTTCCCGGAACTTAAGCCTATCACAATTGTTCCTATCTGCAACTTGCAACAGCTAGTGGTTGGTCCCTGCCATGCCTTTCTCAGATTGGAGGAAGCATTTGTTGGCAAGCCAGGAACTTTCACAGTGTTTGGTGTGGAGCCACATGGTCTCAAGAGATTTGTGAATAAACTGTTTCAAGTGTGTGAGGACATAGATGAATGCAATACCCCAGACTGCATAGACCTGTCTGTCCAGTCAGATCTTCTCAAAGAGATTGTGGCTTGGGAGGAAAAGCATTTGAGTATGGCCTCAGACAGATTGGCTGTGGCGATCCTCATGAAAGAGTCAGCTGCTAAAGATTTCACCTTTCTTGTGCTGTCAGAAAACCAAGTCTACTGCCTGGACATGTCGTTTGTGCACTGGCCCCCAGCATCGTTCGAAACCTCACCAGATGCTTCCATTACCTTTAAAATCCAACATGCCTTCTCTATCACCAACAAGATCGGTAACATCAAGATTCATCCTTTGCCAGACCCAGGTACAACTAATCTCTTATTTCCTCAAGGGTCTCAACATGATGTGCTTGTGAAAGAAAATGAAGAAATCCAGTTCTTGCAATACCAGCTTGATCTTCAAGTAACCCTCTGCTCTGAGGGTATGTCACCCGTTTCAAGAAGTGTGTCCCCAACTCAGCCTCAGTCTGTCTGTGGAGGTAACAAAGCAGATCCCAGCCAGCAGCAGCACTGCTCAGATGTCAGCTATTTCTTCTCTTCAGCAGCCCACAGAGATCTTTTCTTGGACAGACTGACTAATCTTAGGGCTGAACAAGCTCATCGTATGTCCCCCAACGTCCGTGAGGAACCTGAAGGAGGAAATGAACTCTTACCCCAGTCAAACAAGTGTGGTCAGATAATTAATTCAACTCAGTCAGGGCCTGCTCTACCCAAGGAGACTGATACTGTAGACGATGAAGAGAAATCCAGTGAAGAAAAACACCATCGTATAGGTCCAGATGTTGAAGAAGATGCTCTCAGTTCTGGTAGTGCTCAGACTGCAACCTCGGAAGATAACACTGTCTACTACTCGGCATCACCTAGCGAGAATCTCTCTGTGTCGCCAATGTCTAACTTTTCGAGAGCCAGCATTAGCCCACCACACACTGACCAATCCACAGCAAGTGGTAGGAAAACCATCATTCCTCAAGTTGTTACAGTTGAGATGAATTCTGCTGCCTCAAATCAGTTTCAGCAGTCTGACCCTTCTATGCCCTCTGAGCTCAACTTCGATAAAGGAAATCAGGATAATCAGAGGGCTGCCGTAAAATCTTCATATTCCGCAGCTGTTGGAGGACCCCAGCTAGAGAGCAACTCAAGTGAAAACCAACAAGAGTTTAGTTTAGCTTATGAACATTTAAAACAAAGGGGAACTACTAGCGATATTCAGGCTGAGGAGAGTGAGCTTGATCAACATCTGCGACTGTGTGTCAGGTCCTACGATCTCCTCGCTCCCCTGCCTGTCAAACTCAAGCCCTTACACCTCATGGGAGGCAGGGACTTGAGGAAGTTTTTCAAGACATCTGTACTGGAGTCTTCAGGTCTTAGCATAGATGGACGGGGTGACAGTGGGCTCAGATCAGGAATGGAAGAGGAACTGCGACACCTGCTGTGGACATGTGTGGTGCCATATACTGATCCCAAGCATGAGATTGTTACTCTTGTTATGATCAGCACAAATGGGATTTACTTAGTGTCGGACACCTCCCCTTCTCCCTCACACAAGTCTAGACCCTCCTGGATGACCCACACACGGAACCAGTCTGACTCGGTTTTTGCATGGAAGTCATCTGCCATGGCAACTGCCCCTGCCAACACCACACCCATGTTTTCTCCACCCAGAGTGGTTGCTGATAGTGCAGATGTGAGGACTGATGGTGGGGCTGCCTCCATGATCGGTTACACCAGCAGTGTGGTTAAACCCTACTTTAGATTCCATTATAAAGATCTTCGTCAGGTAGATATTGGTGTGTTTGATCAGTGCGTACGGCTGACAGGCTCGTGTGCCAACTCTGTGTTTACTTTGGCTGTGCGTGACAATGCTGCCACAGAGAAGCTGGTCCAGTACCTGAAAGACATGCTCACTTTGTTTTATTCAGCAGCATCGTCTCCATCTGCAGCCTCAGAAACCTCTCACTTAGACATGCATCTGCTCAGCAGCTGGGAGGCCGAGGATGTGTACCATGAAGAAAGCCATCGTACAAAGTCGACTCTGGAGGGCATTGTGTACACCCACCCAAGCCAGGTGAAGTTTGTGTATCCAGGAGAGGATGCCATCAGAGACATCCTGTACCTGGTCAATCAGCGAGCAGGACATCATGGCAGACCTCAAAAGGCATCAGCAGCAGCTTTGGGCGCTTCTCCCTCTGTGAGTGTTCGGGATTCTCCAAATTCTTCTCTCTGGCTGTACATTCTATGCCATCAGCTGCTGAGAGAGCCCCAGATCGATAAGATGCCAGCCAGCCAGGCCCGCAGTGTGATCATCACCCCAACACACTTCTCTCTGTCTCAAGAAGACTTTGTCACTTATCCACTTCCAGACTTTGTGCGCGGACTGCCAGAACATCCGTGCCACCAGATAGTGGAGTGCAGGCAAATTGAGGCTCTGAAATGTATCAAGCTTTATCGCTGCAATCCTCACTGGCTGGCACTGACATTTGTAGATGAGGCTGAGGGCTTCGTTGTGGATACCTCCATTGAGCATTTCAGTCCTGCTCAGGTCGGCAAAGAAAAGCAAGGACGGAGCCCTGAGGTCACTCTGTATTTTTTTATCCAAAGTCCTAAGGAGAAGGAGAAGATGGTACAGTTATTGGGCAAACTCTGGAAGCAGCTGGTCACCCAGGTGGGTCGCATTCTTGATGTGACATACGTCTGAGGGGCTACATGTTGGATACGGCAGATAATTGGTGTGGTTGCATTCTGGATTTTGCACAAAACTTGAAATACTGTATGATCATGAGGCACATGAATGCATAATGTGCAAATTTGTGTGAGCCTTCTCTACACTAGCAAGGTAATAACAGAAATATAGTTCATTCGAAAGAAGATGCAAGAAGGTGGAGATTGATTTGCATGTTATGGGGTTGACAGTTAGATGTTTCGAGATAGGATAAATGCAAACAAAACACAGCACCTGGAGAAATGTGCCATTACAGAAAGAAACATTTTGCTGCTGAGAGGCCTTTAAGATATATTAAGTGTTAAGCCAATATAAAGCCTTTGGGGCAGGACAAAATGTATAATTCATAACATTTTTTACCTAAATTCTCTAAAAATGTTGAGGGTGGTATAACAGAATTTGATACCGTTGGACATCTGTGAGGAGTGCACAAAAAGTCTATAACTTTTCTATGGATAGTTCTGTACAGTGAAAGAAAAATAAATCCTTTTTATTTGCTAAATTTAGTCTCTTTGTTTAGAGTCAGTCATGTACATCCTTATTTAACCCATTTTGTGGCACAGGTACACATAGTGATATTGGTCATAGGAACTTTATTCCAATATAAAAATCATCCTGAAAATGTCTCAATTTTTGTGGGCATTAGAAATGTAGATATCTGAACATCCTTTCTTAGCAAAAAAAAAAAGTTTTACTGCTAATTAAAAAAAAAAATTTAACTTGTATGTTCATTCAATCATTGTTTTAATTCTGAAATAGCAATGTTGGTTATGCTGAAAGTTTCAAACTTCTTGTCTGGGTTAATGGGTAGAATAAAGCTATGCCCTCATAATTCCAAGGCAATACAAGTACTTGTACATTTTATTATATAGCAGACCTAATTGCCTTGTTGCCGCGAAACGTCACTACCGGCCATCACCTGGTTTCCGGGCTCTGGACCAGTAAGACGTTACTGCATTTTTCTGTCTAAACACTAGACCGGCGTGTCAACGATTTAGCTCATCTTTTCGAAAACAGCTTTGTAAAATAATCAGAGTCTTTTGCATTTCAACCTGAGATACCCTTGGGTAGATTTAGGAACATGTAGTAGAGCGTAGGGTGAGTTTTTATTGCTTAATTTGATCCGTTTCAACTGTATTATCAAAAATGGAACCAGTCGGCCTAGCAAGCAACCGTAGATCTAACCTCAAAACTTTAAAATCTGATCATACATTATGGAAAAACTTTAGAGTCAATAAGCAATCATAAAGGACAAATCAATCTGTGTAATAATAAATCTAATTTGTATGGCTGTTAATTTTCTATTTAGTCTGAATTTTTTAATATAGATCTAATAGAAACACTTCAGTAGCCTTGACTGGGCAACAGTTAGTAGTGGCTAGTGTCACTATTCAAGTTCGGAAAAAAACCTAAAAATAGTATTGTGCAACAAGGCAATAGAAGATGAGCTATGTTAATAAAGTATAGATATGACACTCTTGTGATGCAAGAATAAGTAAATAAAAAATGACGATGGATTTTTAGCTCTCTTGAAGTCCTGACATGAATAAA
Source organism: Plakobranchus ocellatus (assembly GCA_019648995.1). Lineage (NCBI taxonomy): Eukaryota > Metazoa > Mollusca > Gastropoda > Plakobranchidae > Plakobranchus > Plakobranchus ocellatus. The sequence continues at coordinate 1,479,824 of BLXT01001319.1, forward strand.
TTTCATAAGAATTGGAACTATTCCTTGATTTCCAGATTTGTGATTTCTTTTCAATCTTTTTTGATTAATGTCCCCAAGGAGCTTTACTGAGGGGCTAGAGGGCTTTGATTGCACAGTGATTAGTAAACCTACTGTGAGGTCGGCATAGATCTTTCTGTTGCAAGTTCAAGCCTGTACTGATGCCTGGCCTGACATGGGCCAAACAACCTTAATTTGTTTAGAAATTGTAGGACTATGTAAGATTATAACACAAACGAGAGTGAAGCTGACTTGATTGTACGTGTATATATTGTTAGAGGCAGTTTCCTCTTATTTCCTAGGTTTAGAAATACATTTTTGTACATTCCAGCGTTTACAAACTAAAAAATATCAATTACTTTACTGTTGTGTAAAAAAATGTCCTTTATTTTTGTTTTGATTACATTCTTGTGCTTTATACTCATTTAAATAAAAAAATTCCTGTTTTGTCATGCTTCTATAATCTGACAAAAAATTAAAGGTGTAAACATGAATGAATAATCATTTTTTTAATGCATTGAATTATAAATTGTGTTGCGTTTTGGCATTGATAATAGAAATACCAGGGTGGAGATGAAACTGCTGCGTCCATCAGCATTTGATGCTTTAGTAAAACTGCTTTATTTAGACTCAGAACAGCCAAAAAAGCAAGGCAAGAAAAAACAAACAAACAAAAAAAAACCCAACAAAAGTATAGTAAGAATGATTTGGGTTAATAATTACCATTACCATCTTCAGGAAAAAGAGAATTACAGCAGGACTTATGGGACTTGACTTTTGCTTTGTTTTAAGCAGATTTTTTGTTTAAAGGCGTAAAAAGTAAAGATTATAAAGCAATCTTGCCCTAATATTCTTTTTTGGTATAAACACAAGTTTCAGTTTAAGAGTTTTACTCCTTAATCCTAATTGATTTGCACCTGTTAGTATTACTTAATGAAAGTGGAAAAAAAAAAACAAACAAAAACATAGCATGCCTTTGAGAAACCACTTGGCCAGCCAGGAAAACAAAAAAGAAAAGAAAAAAAAATTGATTAATTGATAAATGGTAAACTGAACATATTGATTTATATAATTTCACTTTTGCTAATGTCTCATGCTTAGAGTATTCAGAGTTTACATGTGTGTTCTATGACCCTATTGAGTAAACATTGCTCTGCCAACATTCATATTGTATTTTTTTTTCTCTGATGTAAAAAATGTGTACACTTTGTATAATTGCATTCTAATACAGTCTTTCATAGATTCATATGTCTCTCTCGTGCAATTGAATGGCTCCCCTCAGTGTGTGTGTGTGTGTGTGAGTATAAGCAACAACTACGCAATTTAAGTTAAAAGTTTTTTTCTGCAGTGGCTAATAATTTTCTGACACTAAGTGGGACAAGATAATTTCTTGTATGACTGTGAGTTGAAAGCCTGGGAACAGCTCTTATTACTATTGAATAGTAGACATCGTTGGATTTAAAATACATTTGTGTGATTGAATAATTTAGAAAAACAAAAAAAAAATAAAACAAAACAAGATGGTTCAGCTGAATGTTTGCAGTTTTTCTTTCAACTGAAGTTTCTGCTCAATGGAAGTGTAGGTTTTTAGTTTTGTTTAGCCCAAGTTGTGCAAATAATAAATAAATTTGAGTAATAATTATGTGCATTTCTCTTTATTAGATTTTTTAGATCTTGGCTTTGCATGTGAGAAGAATTTAAAGATTGTAATGTCTTTCACATAATTTATTGCGTGTATATGTATGTATATAAATATATGGTTTTGCCTGAGAGCATTTGGGTGTATGATGATAGATACCAAACTTCTCAACATACATGTATAATTTGAATATGTTGGGCACAGAAAGAAATGTTATAGTATGTAGCATATCAGATTAAATTCATGTGACAAATGATGCAAATATCGTAAAATATTCATGTGAAAAAACTTGGGTAAATCGGACATAAGTTGCATTTTGGACATATTGAGTTACAAGCATGATATAAAAACTAGTAATTTATATGTTCATAGAGAAAGGAAAAAAAACCCTTCTTTCTATTTTAATCCTGTTTAAAGATATATCATAATGAATTTGAAGATTGCACTTCTATCAACTTTTTTGAGTGAAAATAAAAAAAAAAAGTCTTTTAAAGGGTCTAGTGCAAAAGTAGGGACAGCAACTTGTGCCTGGTTTATTTTGATAACTTCACATATATATTCTTACTTTAGATGTTTACCATGAATTGGTATTGAGAAAAAGTGAAATCTACTCATTTGCTAAAGAGCAAGGGTTTAACTTATACCAAAGCCTGCTGTTATTCTTGTTATGTCTAGTACTTTTTTTTTCAATCTCATTAAAATTGTATTGCCTTATATCAGTGAGATTTTCGATATCTACTGTACCTTTTTTCTTGAGTGATGAGCTTAGAAATTATGTAAATATAATATAATGAAATAAACTTTTTCATTGAACAATGTGAAAATAATCTTGGATCTTTGTATTTGATGTGAAATTGAAAGGCTAGTCTCTCATATACATGTTTAGGGTTTCTGTGCAGAAGAAGGGCAGCACTAGTGCCTTAGTTATTCTAACTGCTTATAGCACTAGCAGTCCCACAAAATGACTTGTGTTGCAGATCTTCATGCCTGATTTACAATAAAAACTCTAATGTTAAAGGACTCATTTCCCTATGTGCAAAACTTTCCTTAGAAATTATTGATCTACTTCTTTATTCAGTCATGTACATTTGCAGCACATCTGGACAAATTTTGTGAGCCTGTTACTGTCTCAAGATTTCAGGGAGGTTGGTTGGTTGTTTTTATGTGTAGCCCTTCTAAAATAAGCTGATCTCAGGCTTTCTAGCCCTCCATTAGGGTAGGGTGCCAATGGCATGACTAGAACCTTGCAACAGAAGCGTTGATCACCCTGCAGATCTCAGGGATACCTTTCTTTCCATGTGTAGCCTGTCCAAAACAAGGTGATCTCAGACTTTTTAGCCCTCGTTTAGGCTAGGGCACCAGTGGCGGAACTGGAATCTGTGACAGATGGGGCCCTTACCCTGAAGTTCTCAGGGCCAGCTTGCTTTCCACCGTGCCACCAACACCTCCAAGATCTAAAGAGTCTGATATTGCAATGAACAGTTTTTTTGAAGATGTGCTTTTAAAGTAATCTTCCTCGATTTTGTTTTCTTACTTTCCACTTCTTTCTCTCTCGCTCTCTTTTTATAGAAAAGTTTAAATGACAAAAAAATTGTCTTTCTCTCTCTAATATTATGTAGGCTCTCAGACTGAAGGTTTTGTTAGATATCAATGATTTAAAATGTTAACATGTAACACGGCTCATTTGGCTCTGGCCTCAAGACATTTACAATACATAATCCATTGCAACTGGTACTTGTGTAATTGTATGATGCATACCTATTGATATTCTACAGTTGGACCTCCTTGAATTAGGGAATAAGGAATAGCTCTTTTTATTTAATAGATAATTTTGTATCCTATAAAAATGAAAAGTAAAATGTGAATTTCCTGTACATATATTAGAACATTAACTTGTGTCGAGCGAAGACTGTTAATTGGTTGTTATTAATAAGCGAAATAGATTTATCTCATGTCCTTTCCAATGGCATTTGATCTCCCATTACAACTACATATATGTAATCCTGTTCTTAAAAAATGATTTCAAATTTTATTAAAGAGTCTTTTGTCCTTTGTTGTGTTCTCCCCCCTCACTATAGGTGCTTATATCCACATCTAGTTATTATGTTTATAAAATTTACAGAACACACTATCAGGTCATATATCCACGGTGTAAAAAACAGTGAAATATTTCAAATATGACTTGTGATTGGTTTAGACTGGTTTGAAGATAAATAACTGATAATGCATGCTTTGATTAAATGAGCCATCTGAAAGAGCTAAGCTATTAGATACCTTACAGGTATTATCTATGCAATGGTTTGTGGTTTGCCTATTAGTGAAATACATTTATTGAAGTTTCATGCAAACTTTTACCTCTGACTGTAAGGGAATGGGATTGCAAGTTAGGGTAGAAAAAAACTTTAAACTTGTAATTTTGTATATATAAACAGTGGTAAAAGCTCTGTAAATAATTACATTTAACTTAGTGTTTTGTATTATGTACTTTTTCTATTGAAAAGATTGAGAAATAGGTTTTTTAAGTATATGGACATCCAAATGTTGAGGTAACATAAATGAAAGTTAATGCAATTTCAAGACACACTGACATAAGATAAAATTTTATAATTTTTTCCCTCATGGTCAAGCTGCAAAGTTGAAGACCAGGAGTTCTCTCATTTGAACAGATTATTAACATATTCACGTATGAAATTGTTTTCTCTACTTATTATTTTCATATTTACCCTCATGGCTTGTCTACTGCCTAGGCCATACTGAACTGACAAGAGTGTGAAAGACTTTCAAGAGAAAAAAACAGTTATATTAAAAAACTATTTTTCATCGCCAAGTGACGCATACCATGCTGCCCTATGTACTCTTGCTGCAAATGATTTCATGATCCTGATAGATTTAAAAGGTTATAAAGTTACACAAAGAAAGTTTGTTCACATTATTTCAGAAATCAGAATTCACATTAAGTCCTGTTATGATTGAGATGAAAGATTATGTTTTGGTCCTTTTTATCACAGTACACTTGCTGTTTTTTGGATTGATAACTTAATTTGATTTTTTGGATTTTTAGTTTCTATTAAGCCTTTGATTATTTGATGATTTTAGCACTACCATGATATAATACAGTGAATGTTTATTGACTGAAAAATTCATGTTTTGTATTGTAGTGGTGAATGAAAATAGCCAAAAATAGGCAGTGCTGACCGATGCGGGTGATCAAACCTTTTGCTCAATACACTTTCCATATTTTTATCATTGGTTTGCCTCTTTGAGTCTAATACAAAATTTCATATAATATTACTACAATGTATTTGTTTGGTCAGATTACCAAAATGTACCATTAAAAAAAAAAGATTTGTGTGTTTACAACTGCGGTCACTAACCTTGAGGTGAGGTTGAGTTGTTTTAAATTTGACTCCCTTTTTTTCCCCGTTTTTGTTTTTTTTAATCCCAATGAAAATACTTTCATTACTTGTACATTTCAGTCCAGATTGTGATGAGTTAAACGTGGCAGAAAAGGCAGGTCAACAAGTTGCTGGCCAAGAATGACAGCGTAGTAAGTCCATGCAGCATAGTTTTGAGAAAGTTGATGTTAAAATTTCAAGCTGCTATAGTTTTTTCACTATTTGTCCAAGTTTATTACACTTTAGCATGATTAATGGGGCATCAATTATCGTAGATATTTTGCTTTCAGGAAGATAACATGTACATTATCATTATCTCTCTCCTTGCAAAATGTGGACTTACGACCCTGTCATGCTAAGGCAGCCAAGTACTTGCTTTGCCTCTCATTCATTCTTGAAAAAAAAAGTTCACACTTAAATGTCTCAACGGGCATTTGCAAAAGCTCCCTGCTCAATTTTGGCTATATATAAAAAAAAAAATTGATCACAAGCAATGTTTTACATAACCAATAAAATGAGATTTCCACAGTCTGACTTTTTTTGGTCTGGTTATGGGACATGAAAAGTCACATCCTTGCAGTATTTCCTTGGAGTAAAATAGGCACATGGACTCTATAGATATATAGTTTTGTTCATCTGAACATTTTTTGTAGTTTGTATATTTGGTGCCATAAAAATTGTGAAGCAAGTCTAGTCCTACAATAATTGCAAACGTGTAAACGTTTTGTTCGCTGAGGTTTTTGCTTTGTTTTTTTGGTAATTGTTTAACTTCCTCTGCTTTATTTGATATTGTTTGTAATCAACCCAGTTGCCCTTATATCCTTTGGATTCTAGATTTTATATTGATTGAAGTGCTTTGTGCATGGTGATTTTTGCCTCTTTTATAATTATGCTACTGTGTGTAATGTGCAAATAATAGAGTTTCAATTTATTTAGTACAGCATGTGCACCAGTTCTTTTTCTAATTGAAAAGTGCTGTTGCTCCATCTCTGTTTTCTATGGATACAGAAATTTTTTTCTTGGTAGTAGCAAATAAAGTGGTGTAGTTTAGTGAATTGATATTATGTTGCTAAGGAAACTAGTAGTTTCATTATACATCATCACCATCATCATCATTATAATTATTATTATTATTGCTACAGTCACTTTATTATTATTGTTATTATTATTACTATTATTATTATTATTATTATTATTATTATTATTATTATTATTATTATTATTATTATTATTATTATTATTATTATTACAGTATTGATTAAAGAGGAGCAGTGCACATTGTGGCTGTTATTTCAAATAATCCTGATCTTTTTTTTACTTATTTGTGCTACTGTTTTGAAAATATCTATTTATTCTTAAAAAAAGAAAAAAATTCGAGAATGTAAATCATAAGAAAATTTAATTGTCAAGAAGGAAACAAAGTCCTAAAATGTAGGCTCTCTTCTCCTACCTGATATGTCAAATGTCATGAATGATTTGTAGACAAATATGAGAATAATTCCTTAATTGAATACTTTACAACTGTGCCTGTATTTTTGTCCCCAGAAAACATGAATTGTTGTTAATCAATGATTTATATATAAGGATTTAAAAGTCTGTGTAAATCAGTGTTGAATTTTATTAGATGATGTAAAATGCTATAAGATTGTGTGTGTGCGTGCGTGCGTGCGTGCGTGCAAAAGAATTTGAATGCACAAGAGGAAGAGGCATAGGGTTAATGTTTGAATTCCATTCATGAACAATTCTATTTATGATTCATGTCACATTTAGCACCAGCAAAAGTCTATGAATTCTTCAGTTCTTATATTTATATATTACACTGTATGGACTTTTTTTGTTTAAATTAATAAAGCACCATACTAGACTGTAAAACATAAAATATCTTTTGAGTTTTGGTTTTAACAAATATTATTCTGTTTAGAATCTATAGTGTGCTTGTTTCTTTGAAGTTGTCTCAAGTTCTGCACGAGTTGGATTTGTATTTTTAACATTTCAAACCATTCAAGCAGCCTAAAACAGGGTATAAATTGGATGGAGATAGGAAAGAAGGAATGTCAAAGAAAAGAAAACATCCTTAGATTTTTTTACTCCCCAAAATTGAAGTGTTGTAAGCAACATCAGACTTAGCAGGATTTTGGTCACAATATATTTTTTTCGTTTTTTTATTGTTTTGGTTGCTATATTTCAATTATGAAAATTTATATGTAAAGGCAGTGTGACTGATAGTGCAGGCGATCAAGTTTTTTTCCTTCTAATTTCATCTCAAGCTTTATTAAGCGGATGATGATTTCAAATGTTGTGAAATGAAATTAAAATGAAAAAAATTGAAGCATCTGACACTCTTCATAACCTCCAAGTTGGTATAAATTGCTTGGTTGAACCTGCACACAGCTAAGTACTTCCTTACCGAATGGTCAGCATAAACAAACCATATTCTTATCTCTAGCTTTTCTCATTTGTAAATTGATATTATTTCATTCTAATTTCCCTAGCATTCAATTTTTAAAATTTAATTTTTTTACTTAATTCTAAAACTATTCGACATGCCCACGTTAATACAAAGTAATCAAGCTTTGGCCAAACTGCTTTTAATAGTTAGAGACATAGCTTTTGATACAAATACACGCTTGTCACCGTACTTTCTACATGAAACAAAAGACGAAAGTACACGGCCATATTTCATCAATACTGAGAATACATTCAAACTTCAAGTACATTCATAAGGCAAACTTAACAGTTCATTCAAAACACGATATATTGGGAAAATCCGACACTTGACATTTTGGATCTAAATATCACATGTGAATAAACTTACTAATCTTACGATAGCAACAGTCAAAAGGTTTGGACACCCTTGTGTTTAGCGCACTTTGTAGCATCTCCTTGCGCTGTGGGACTGGACTGATTGTGCAAGATTAGTATACGGCATTTGATAACATCATTTAAAAAAGAAAAACTCCCCTATACATAGCGCTTAAGTTCCTATTGATAAGGCAGCAAGGCTGACCCCTCAGTTTGTTCTTTGGGATTGTGCTGAATGATTTTTTTCTATGCTGCAAGACTGACGCTTTTGTAGTGTCATTTGGATAATAATCGACGTGACTTTTCTTGTTCACCGATCGGGCGTTCCTAGTGCCTGTTCCAAAAGTCAGACAATGTTAGCAGCTGTGTTAATTCATTTAGAATACGCCAAAGATTTATTTATTTAAATAAATAAACGATCCGTTTTTCAGTCGACGGACACCTTTATTCTAATTGCTAAAGGAAAACATTGCGCATTGCTTACCTATAATATCACTGCCCCCCAAATTAAAACACACAACGATTTTTTTTCACTCATTAATGTACCTTCAACAACATTTTTATTTTTACGATTATACAAAAAGCGAAAAAACAATACCAATAGTGAACATCATCATTGATTCGGTTAGTATCATCAACATTTCAGAATGATATACTTGTATTCAATATTTTTGAACTTATTACAATGACATTTCAACATGTTTGAGTTTATAACGACATTTCAACATACTTGAGCTTATAAAAATGATATTTCAACATACTTGAGCTTATAACAATGACATTTTAACATAAGTATTCCATGGCTTGTATTATGATTCCTATCAACACACCTATGTAATGTAACAATCCTGGCTTCTGGGAAGTAATGAAAACACTAGAAATATCTTGTCGCGTTGATATAAGTGCAAATTTTTCCAAAAGTCGTTGATTTTACCGACCAATAGATATGCTCAACCAGGTCCGCACTCAAGGTTAATTCAAAACAAAAATCATAATGGATATGCGTGGACCTTGACTTGTTGATCTTATTGAAGGACAGTAGGGTGTCCTATATTTGCAAGTAGCAAAGTCCTATCGCAATGTTATCGCAAAAATCCATATATTTATTTTCTTCTGCACACTTTCGTAAATATTTATTTCTCAATAATTGGTTATTATCTTACAAACTTATTTTTATATAGGAAATTATTTTTTTGCAGGGCAGAGAAATGGCAGAGAGCTACATGGCAACAATTTAAAAAAAAAAAACATTCCAAAAATAGTTTTGGTCATGATATAATGATTTTACATTGTAAGGAAATCAATGGCAATACGGGACAAGGAAGAGAATTAGGTGAGAGAGGAGAGAGGGGTGGATATAGCTA
>BLXT01001319.1:1538441-1545941 GCA_019648995.1 Plakobranchus ocellatus
TGAAGATAGATCATTCTGGAGAAAACGAACTCAGGCCGCCGACCTCAACTTGGGAACTGGCGCGAGCAGATAGATAGATAGAAAAAAAAGGATAGTTTATTGAAAAAACAAAGAAGAAAATACACAAGAATAACAAAAGTACTTACACGAAAAAAAAAAAAAGGAAAATGATGAGGATGATAATGATGATGATGATGATGATGATGATGATGATGATGATGGTGATGATGAAGACTTCGATGATGATGATGATGATGATTACTACTACCACTACTACTACTACTACTACTACTACTACTACTACTACTACTACTACTACTACTACTACTACTACTACTGCTACTACCACTACTACTTCTACAACTACCGCTACTACTGCTACTGCTACTGCTGCTGCTGCTGCTGCTGCTGCTGCTGCTACTGCTTCTGCTACTGCTACTGCTACTGTTACTTCTATTACTACTACTACCAATTCTACTGCTGCAGTACTATGGAAATAAATTAATGATCTAAAGGACTTAAAGCACAGTTATATAATTTCATAATCGTATAAAACTTGGATAAAATTACGTTTGTCTCTCTCTTGAGAATTATCTCCGGCCTAAAGTACGGCTTCTTATTTTCTTATAGCGTATATGCTATAAATAAAGAAGCTTTTTTGTTTATTGTGTGAGCTAATGTTTACTGCACATAAGCATAAGCACTTCTGCATTTCAAAACAGAGACATGTTCTACTTCAGCTTTTACCGTCAACAAGTTCGTACCCACTAAACTTACAATTTTTAATGACAATATCTGGTCTATTGACAGGTAAAAAGACAAGGGATCGAATCAGCGATCCTCATTTATCACTGAGGCACTAAGCAAACATTGCATTGTTTGAGGTGAGTGGAAAAAAAAATCCCACTTGTGACGGGTTCTCAATGGATTAGTTTTTTTTTTACGACTGAACGACTTTTGAACATGCCAAGGTAATCTTTTGTTGTATGGATATTGGCTAAAACTCTTTCATTTTTTTCTAAATATCAAGAGAGAGAGAGAGAGAGAGAGAGAGAGAGAGAGAGAGAGGAAGAAGGATAGAAAAGAGATAGAGGAAACAGAGAAAAAGAGAGAGAGATAGAGGAACAGAGAGGAAGAGAGAGAAAAAAAAAACAAAAAAAAACGAGAGAGAGAAAAAGATAGAGGAAAAGAGAAAGGGAGAGATGGAGGGAGTGTGTTTGTGTGTGTATTTGTGTGTTTGTGTGTGTGTGTGTGTGTTTGAGAAGCCAATCTGATAAATTGCTGATAAAAAATACAGACAATTATGCTTAGCTATTCATGGGTAGCTTGTTGTGTTGGACCCCCCAGGCCAGGTTATCTAACAAGTGATCTGCCATTCCCAGATGATAAACTCCATTAATTCTGCGGTAGTGTGGCCAGGGCATTGTTTATGCTTTGCCGATAGTGAAAAAGTTTGTGGTGACAGGCATCCGCTTTAAGTTCTACAAGGACTTGCTGTCACGAATAACAGAGCAATTCTATTGATGATGACAGTCACGTTTCTCCATAGTCAGCGATGCTGTCACTATGTGTTTCCTCACGTGGCCTGTTTGTATACGCTTAATGTAGCTCTATAAGGGAATCTTAGGCTTTTAGGCTCCCATTAGGCCGGGCCTTTATGGTGGATTCGAACACAAACTCTCTCAAGAAAGGTACCTGCAGATTTCAGGCCAGCTTCGTCAGCCACTGGACTACTAACGCCTTACGAGGGAACTGATGGCTTGAAGTTTGTTCCGTAACTGGCAAGTCCTTTCTCCCAAAACCAGTTTCTAATGACAACGATTTTAAGCAGCTGTTTCCCTTGTTCACCCTTGTCTGGCAAATTTGATGGTGAAATAATTAAAAACAGTACATTGACATCGAGTTCATATGTAAATAGGCCGCCATAGCTGACAGCACAACGAAGTTTCCTCTCCCGCTGTTTTTCACTCTGTTCAAAACTCGCTGCAAAAGATTCCATGGAATGCCAATTTTTGTAGAATCATAAGGTCAAGCAGTTGAAGCGCTCTCTCTGATCAAAGATCACTCATTTTGTTTTTTCAAACAAGCCATGTAGGCAAAGTAGATACGCGGAACTCTAATATTGTGGCGTTAAGCTAGAGTTTTAGCAAAACGTAGATCAGCAAGATTTTTCCATGAAATGAATCAAATGTGAACACCCTGTCGGCACATATTGCATCACACTGCACAGCCAAGCCCAGAAGATACAGTTTTTCGGCAAGTCGGCTTTCGTTTGGGTATATAATGAAATGAGTGTATGACGAAATGTGAAAGAACCAATAAGAATCATCAACAAACCCAAATAATTGATGCACTATGGATGTCCCTGTATGAAATCACTAGTGAAGTCTAAGAGATTATGGAAGAGGATGACAATATCCTACCTTAAAGAGATTCCACTGAGAACCATCACGACACCCGATATTATGATGCTGACAATGATAGCTCGTTGCCTGGCCTTTGCCTTGCTGATGGAGAAAGGTCTGGCGATGGCCTGGTATCGCTCCACACTGAGTGCCTGAATCAACAGCAGTCGGGCCAGCTCAGTGGTGGCACGGGTCAGGAGTTCCCCCTTGTACAGGCTCTCTTGCACGTCTGCGGATCCGGTATGGGAGGCAATTTGTAAAGGAAAAGATGGGGAAGAGGCGAGAATTGAGAAAGTTTAAAAAGTAATTAAGTAATTTGGGTAGGTATTCTAGAAAAATAAATATAACACGAAAGTAGAATTTCTTGTTCTCAGATACAATTATGCATTTTTAGCAAATAACTGAAAAAAAGGGGTCTGAGTATACATAGCTGTGCATAGAATGATCATAAACATTCGGTACAAAGGCTCAATCTTTTGTTCATTGTATTTTGATACTTCACAATGAAATTATGTAACTTGTTTGATGTTTGTGTTTTGTAACTTACGTGTCTAAAAGAAAGACAAAATCTAACAGTAAAATACCCAAATTGTGTTCATCAATTTTTAAAATTACTAGCAATGCAACGCTTTAAAAACAAATCATACAAATAAGGCTTTTTAAAAATGCATAAGCCAGTCTCATATCGCTATGCAGTTTTTACACTAGAACTATTATGGGATGTTGCGACTGTCTTGAAAAATCCCATCTCTCACTCTCTTTAAACTCTAAGTTCAAATAAGTTGAATAACCCACCTTGTCCTTTTCTAGCTGCTTTCTCGATCGCTATTCTCAAGGGCAAAAGCATAGCACACGTCAAGAAATCCACTACGCCAATCGCAAACACGTATGTGTTCATGGCCGTCCTAAGGGACGGGGTGCAGCCAATCGTAAGGCACAACAGAACATTGCCGACCACGCCCACAGAGACGGTGACAGACCAGACAACCAATGAGAATTGAAAAACTTCTCCTGATGGAGCTGTTGGATAAAGCTGAGGGGACAGGCTGTTATCAGTGACATCCGTGAGCGACGTTGTTGTGGTGATGTTGTGCATGCTTTGAAAATAGAACAATATATAATGGTTATAAAACACTTATGAAATTTTTATGTGCAAGTTTCATAAATATATACATTTGTTTTTTTCTTTTAACTTTTTATATATCAGATCTAAAAAAATTGGGCTTTAGCTTCTCTTCTCATTTGCAAGCGCTCCAGAACAAAGCTTGTCTTCATCTGTTTAACCCCTACTATTTCCATTGCATCCAGCTATTTATGACAAACCAAGGGACAAAGGGCATGAACTTTGATGTCTTTCCCAAAATGTTTAAATTAGCAGTTTAAATTGGTTACTCAATAAAAACTCACTTAAAACAAACTCATTTGGCATGTTCCTTGAACGAACAATCCTAAGAGATAAATAATCAAGGCTTGTTTTAGTTTTCTCATTTTTTGCTTGCGAGAAAACACTCAGACCGTTTTTGCTGTTGCTACCTCATTTTATATGATGTGCTTTTTTCAAGAAAAATGATCAGGGTGAACAAATAATGATATTTATAAAGGAGGCCATTGGTGGTGGGAGAAACCTATATAGTTAAAATTTAAGGAATACACAGATAATGTAGAAGCGTGGATAGTAAAATGTAAAAAAACACATGGTTAATGAAAAAAAACAACAACTGGACTATACAAAGCGTGTGAAAGCGTAAGAGTAAAGAGACAATATGAATTGTGCCAATAGGATCGGTCATGTCTCCTTACCAATCTGACATCGAAGAATTATAAAATTCTTTGCACCAGTATATTATCTGAATAGCAGTGACGAGAGAAACTGATCGTTTCTAACCTTTCGAAATAAACGGGCGTTCGGCGGTCGGCGATACAGAATAAATATTTATATTTTCTTACAATAACACCTGGTTTGGATGTTTCGTTAACATACTGGGTTTGGTTTGAGCAGATATAAGTGAGAATACATTTCCGCTATTGATATCAAATTGGTAAAAGCACAAAATTCGATACGCCAGTGCTGAGTGTACGCCGTTGTAAAGATTGTCAAACCCGGGTGAAGGAATTTAACATTGTTTCAGCATTACTTGCCACCAACTTAGTGTATCGTCTTACTAATAGATCTACCAAATCTTTTATTGGGGAAGGCACATTAGTGGAGATTCTCTTCATTCTTCTGTGGCATTCATTCTCTACAGTAATCTTTTTATCCTTTTTTTTCTTACAATGAAAATTCATGATATGATTATGGTTTTCAATTTAAAAGATTTATGAAAGTTTGAGATCCCAGATTATAACGACACCCCAAAAAATGTAAACTCCCCCTCTCTTTCTATAGATTCTCTCTTATTTTTTAAGATAGTAAGCACCTTACTGGTAGCCTGATTTTCTATGAATGTAAATAAGACCAGCCTCATTGTAATCACTTTGAGACATTAATATTCTGTAAATAATTGCACACTGAGATTTTGTCTACTTAGTGCTAGAACAGGACTGAACGTAGACCTGTGACGTTTTTAGGATAGAATGACTCTCGAAGACAGATTCTGGGTTGTAAGAAGTATTGATTCGTAAACTACTTAGAGGAGTTTGATCGAGTCTAGATTAGGCTCTATGATTTAGATCTATAGATATCCCAGGTATATATTCACTTCTATCAGAAGCCCGGGCACTGAAGTAAAATCCATGTGTTTGTGTGTGGGTGGGGGTGGTGGAAAGAAACAACGACGATGCAAAACCAAAGCTTAAACTCACTGATCAGCAGCCAAATTTTGTCTAGATCTAGATTAAAACAAGACTGTCACGAATGGCTTTGTGCTATTCACCGCCTGTGACAGGTAGTTCCTTTAATTAGACTAAAGAACAAAAGTCACCCAAAGTCTCATCGAAAAGTGAACGAAAGTTTTACTACTTTAAATGAAGGATAATTTCAGAACAACAAGTTAACTTTTATAAGATTCTGTCAATCTAAAAATTCACTAACATCTGCGGTCTATCTCTTAGCGATCTCTCGAACAATCTGTGAGCCATCCTTTTATATTTACCGCCAGAAAATACTAGTGATGCAATACCCTGGCTAAATAGGTCAACATTACGTAACCAGGTTCTGCCAAAAAAAGTATAGAAGTAACAGTTTGATGTTTACATCGAAACTAAAAAATATTGACCAATCAAATACTCTCATTTGTCCCCTGCCTAATATGTAAACGTCTCTAGAAGTCTCTAGCGGCATCCTAAGCTTATCTGGTCTCTAGCTTAGGATCTAACAACTTCCTGTAAAACTGTTTTCGTGCTCTCGAAAACCTTCTAGACGTCCCCAGGTCTAAAATAGGTAAACAAAGTTTAAAATAATAAAAGCACTGTTAGATTAACATAGGCCCAACGGAGATGATTTAGACTTGACTGAATATAACAAGTAAATAAGGCTGGGGAAAAAGATTATTCTAGACTGAGACTCAATTCACATCAACCACATTTGTCATAAAGACTCAAACTTTTTTTTTGGGGATAACTCTCCCTAAACGTAAAGAACACCATAATTCAGAGGTAAGAGAAGGCTGAACTTTGAAATATATAAAAATAAGAATACATATATAGAAAAACTGGATATTTGAAAAAATAATCATCTGTACACACAAACACACACAAAAGAAAGCAAGTATGCTTAACATTTATTTTCAAAGCAATAATAGAATCTATCATTATTTACACTCTAAAATGGTCAATCCACCTTGGTCAATATAAATGCGATGTTGTAAAACCTAGTACGCAGTAACTCTATGATAAAGTGAAGGTATCTTTGATCTGAAGATTCAAAACTTGACCCTAACCCCAACACTATGTAACGAGGATTAGGTCTCGCCCAGAAAGCCGCACACTATGACCTTTCAGAAAAAGAAGCAAAAACTGGTGTGGAAGACAATGAAAAAATTCTGGCGCAAGGTAGATTTTTTTTATCGAGCTAGTGTATCATTAAACACAGACTGAAAAAAATATAATCTATCATAAAACTAATGGCAACATGAGTTAATACTGACAACCAAGAGTAATCATGACGATTTCGATTACTTTTCACTTCGTAATCCGAGCTTTTTTCTCTCTGATTGCTGATTACATGTTGGAGTCATTTAGATTCATTGTGGCATATTACAAACGTTGCTCAATCAGGACTGAGGGCGTGTAATCTTATGTTAGAATCGATAGGCCTAATATGACTATTTATCGCAGCTCTCCTCATCTCACGCTCTACAGGAAGGGACAATAATTTTTTCCTCAAAGCGAAAGTATAATATAAATCTAAACAAAACAAAACAAAAAAAAAACTTGATTCAGTAGTAAAAGTCATTGGTGTGAAAAAGTATTCAGGATCAATTGAACTTGGTTTAAAAAAAGAGAGAGAGAGAGAGAGAGAGAGATATATAGATAGATGGATAGATAGATAGATAGATAGATAGATAGATAGATAGAGAGAGAGAGAGAGAGAGAGAGACAGAGAGGGAGAAAGAAAGAGAGAACGAGAGGAAGAGAGAGAAAGGAGAGGGACAGACAGAAAGAGAGAGAACGTGAGGAAGAAAGAGAACAGAGAGAGATAGAGAGAAAGAAAGAGAGAGAGGACGAAAAAGAGAGAGAGAAAGAGTGGGAGAGGGATAGAAAGAAAGAAAGAGAGAAAGAAAGAGCGAGAGAGAGGGAAAGAAAGAGAAATTCAATTATAATTATATATTATATATTCACCCCCATATACATACATTCGCTATCTCTCTCATTTTCTCGATTTGAATTGTCTATTTTTCTCTATCAGCCACTCTCTCTCCTGCCTATCCAATTTTCCCCTTTACTTTCTTGGCCAGCTTTTAGCTCTTTTTGTGAAAAAAAAAACAACGTGTTTTTGATAATTAGCTTAACGACCACATAACTATTTAGAGTACGTGACGCATAACAAAGACCGTTGACTCATTAACGTTGACAAGGCTCACGGCGTGAAATGGAAATGACCTGTCAAATTTAGACACATTGGGAAAAAAACAAACAAAAATGAAGCTAATTAAGA